>JASTWF010001689.1:0-65117 GCA_030390025.1 Squalus acanthias | reverse complement strand
CACTGTCCCATCAAACACTCCCAGGGCAGGTACAGCACGGGTTAGATACAGAGTAAGCTCCCTCTACACTGTCCCATCAAACACTCCCAGGGCAGGTACGCACACAGGTTAGATACAGAAAAGCTCCCTCTACACTGTCCCATCAAACAAACCCAGGCAGGTACAGCACGGTTAGATACAGAGTAAAGCTCTCCTCTACACTGTCCCATCAAACACTCCCAGGGCAGGTACAGCACGGTTAAATACAGAGTAAAGCTCCCTGACACTGTCCCATCAAACACTCCCAGGCAGGTACAGCACTGGTTAGATACAGAGTAAAGCTCCCTCTACACTGTCCCATCAACACTCCCAGGGCAGGTACAGCACGGGTTAGATACAGAGTAAAGCTCCCTCTACACTGTCCCATCAAACACTCCCAGGGATACAGCCGGTTAGATACAGAGTAAAGCTCCCTCTACACGTCCCATCAAACACTCCCAGGCAGGTACAGCACGGGTTAAATAAAGAGTAAAGCTCCCTCTACACTGTCCCATCAAACACTCCAGGGCAGGTACAGCACGGTTAGATACAGAATAAAGCTCCCTCTACACTGTCCCATCAAACACTCCCCAGGCAGGTACAGCACGGTGTTAGATACAGGAGTAAAGCTCCTCTACACTGTCCCCATCAAACACTCCCCAGCAGGTACAGCACGGGTTAGATACAGAGTAAAGCTCCCTCTACACTATCCCATCAAACACTCCCAGGGCAGGTACAGCACAGGTTAGATACAGAGTTAAAGCTCCTCTACACATCCCATCAAACACTCCCAGGGCAGGTACAGCACGGGTTAGATACAGAGTAAAGCTCCCTCTACACTGTCCCATCAAACACCCAGGGCAGGTACAGCACAGGTTAGATACAGAGTAAAGCTCCCTCTACACTGTCCCATCAAACACTCCCAGGGCAGGTACAGCACGGGTTAGATACAGAGTAAAGCTCCCTCTACCCTGCCCATCAAACACTCCCAGGGCAGGTACAGCACGGTTAGATACAGAGTAAAGCTCCCTCTACACTGTCCCATCAAACACTCCCAGGGCAGGTACAGCACGGGTTAGATACAGAGTAAAGCTCCCTCTACACTGTCCCATCAAACACTCCCAGGGCAGGTACAGCACAGGTTAGATACAGAGTAAAGCTCCCTCTACACTGTCCATCAAACACTCCCAGGGCAGGTACAGCACGGGTTAGATACAGAGTAAAGCCCCTCTACACTGTCCCATCAAACACTCCCAGGCAGAACAGCACAGGTTAAATACAGAGTAAAGCTCCCTCTACACTGTCCCATCAAAACACCCAGGGCAGGTACAGCACGGGTTGATACAGAGTAAAGCTCCTCTACACTGTCCCATCAAACACTCCCAGGGCAGGTACAGCACAGGTTAGATACAGAGTAAAGCTCCCTCTACACTGTCCCATCAAACACTCCAGGGTAGGTACAGTACAGGGTTAGATACAGAGTAAAGCCCTCTACACTGTCCCATCAAACACTCCCAGGGCAGTAACAGCACGGGTTAGATACAGAGTAAAGCTCCCTCTACACTGTCCATCAAACACCCCAGGGCAGGTACAGCACGGGTTTAGATACAGAGTAAAGCTCCCTCTACACTGTCCCATCAAACACTCCCAGGGCAGGTACAGCACAGGTTAGATACAGAGTAAAGCTCCCTCTACACTGTCCCCATCAAACACTCCCAGGGCAGGTACAGCACGGGTTAGATACAGAGTAAAGCCCCTCTACACTGACCCATCAAACACTCCCAGGCAGGTACAGCACGGGTAGATACAGAGTAAAGCTCCCTCTACACTGTCCCATCAAACACTCCCGGGCAGGTACAGCACGGTTAGATACAGAGTAAAGCTCCCCTCTACACTGTCCCATCAAACACTCCCAGGGCAGGTACAGCACGGGTTAGATACAGAGTAAAGCTCCCTCTACACTGTCCCATCAACACTCCCAGGGCAGGTACAGCACGGGTTAGATACAGAGTAAAGCTCCCTCTACACTGTCCATCACAAACACACTCCCAGGGCAGGTACAGCATGGGTTAGATACAGAGTAAAGCTCCCTCTACTGTCCCATCAAACACTCCCAGGGCAGGTACAGCACGGGTTAAATACAGAGTAAAGCTCCCTCTACAGTGTCCATCAAACACTCCCAGGGCAGGTACAGCACGGTTAGATACAGAGTAAGCTCCCTCTACACTGTCCCATCAACACTCCCAGGGCAGGTACAGCACGGTTAGATACAGAGTAAAGCTCGCTCTGACTGTCCCATCAAACACTCCCAGGGCAGGTACAGCACGGTAGATACAGAGTAAAGCTCCCTCTACACTGTCCCATCAAACACTCCCAGGGCAGACAGCACGGGTTAGATACAGAGTAAAGCTCCCTCACACTGTCCCATCAAACACTCCCAGGGCAGGTACAGCACGGGTTAGATACAGAGTAAAGCTCCCTCTACACTTCCCATCAAACACTCCCAGGCAGGTACAGCACGGGAGATACAGAGTAAAGCTCCCTCTACACTGTCCCATCAAACACTCCCAGGGCAGGTACAGCACGGGTTAGATACAGAGTAAAGCTCCCTCTACACTGTCCCATCAAACACTCCCAGGGCAGGTACAGCACGGGTTAGATACAGAGTAAAGCTCCCTCTACACTGTCCCATCAAACACTCCAGGGCAGGTACAGCACGGGTTAGATACAGAGTAAAGCTCCCTCTACACTGTCCCATCAAACACTCCAGGGCAGGTACAGCGGGTTAGATACAGAGTAAAGCTCCCTCTACACTGTCCCATCAAACACTCCCAGGGCAGGTACAGCACGGGTTAGATACAGAGTAAAGCTCCCTCTACACTGTCCCATCAAACACTCCCAGGGCAGGTACAGCACGGGTTAGATACAGAGTAAAGCTCCCTCTACACTGTCCCATCAAACACTCCCAGGGCAGGTACAGCACGGGTTAGATACAGAGTAAAGCTCCCTCTACACTGTCCCATCAAACACTCCCAGGGCAGGTACAGCACGGGTTAGATACAGAGTAAAGCTCCCTCTACACTGTCCCATCAAACACTCCCAGGGCAGGTACAGCACGGGTTAGATACAGAGTAAAGCTCCCTCTACACTGTCCCATCAAACACTCCCAGGGCAGGTACAGCACGGGTTAGATACAGAGTAAAGCTCCCTCTACACTGTCCCATCAAACACTCCCAGGGCAGGTACAGCACGGGTTAGATACAGAGTAAAGCTCCCTCTACACTGTCCCATCAAACACTCCCAGGGCAGGTACAGCACGGGTTAGATACAGAGTAAAGCTCCCTCTACACTGTCCCATCAAACACTCCCAGGGCAGGTACAGCACGGGTTAGATACAGAGTAAAGCTCCCTCTACACTGTCCCATCAAACACTCCCAGGGCAGGTACAGCACGGGTTAGATACAGAGTAAAGCTCCCTCTACACTGTCCCATCAAACACTCCCAGGGCAGGTACAGCACGGGTTAGATACAGAGTAAAGCTCCCTCTACACTGTCCCATCAAACACTCCCAGGGCAGGTACAGCACGGGTTAGATACAGAGTAAAGCTCCCTCTACACTGTCCCATCAAACACTCCCAGGGCAGGTACAGCACGGTTAGATACAGAGTAAAGCTCCCTCTACACTGTCCCATCAAACACTCCCAGGGCAGGTACAGCACGGGTTAGATACAGAGTAAAGCTCCCTCTACACTGTCCCATCAAACACTCCCAGGGCAGGTACAGCACGGGTTAGATACAGAGTAAAGCTCCCTCTACACTGTCCCATCAAACACTCCCAGGGCAGGTACAGCACGGGTTAGATACAGAGTAAAGCTCCCTCTACACTGTCCCATCAAACACTCCCAGGGCAGGTACAGCACGGGTTAGATACAGAGTAAAGCTCCCTCTACACTGTCCCATCAAACACTCCCAGGGCAGGTACAGCACGGGTTAGATACAGAGTAAAGCTCCCTCTACACTGTCCCATCAAACACTCCCAGGGCAGGTACAGCACGGGTTAGATACAGAGTAAAGCTCCCTCTACACTGTCCCATCAAACACTCCCAGGGCAGGTACAGCAGGGTTAGATACAGAGTAAAGCTCCCTCTACACTGTCCCATCAAACACTCCCAGGGCAGGTACAGCACGGGTTAGATACAGAGTAAAGCTCCCTCTACACTGTCCCATCAAACACTCCCAGGGCAGGTACAGCACGGGTTAGATACAGAGTAAAGCTCCCTCTACACTGTCCCATCAAACACTCCCAGGGCAGGTACAGCACGGGTTAGATACAGAGTAAAGCTCCCTCTACACTGTCCCATCAAACACTCCCAGGGCAGGTACAGCACGGGTTAGATACAGAGTAAAGCTCCCTCTACACTGTCCCATCAAACACTCCCAGGGCAGGTACAGCACGGGTTAGATACAGAGTAAAGCTCCCTCTACACTGTCCCATCAAACACTCCCAGGGCAGGTACAGCACGGGTTAGATACAGAGTAAAGCTCCCTCTACACTGTCCATCAAACACTCCCAGGGCAGGTACAGCACGGGTTAGATACAGAGTAAAGCTCCCTCTACACTGTCCCATCAAACACTCCCAGGGCAGGTACAGCACGGGTTAGATACAGAGTAAAGCTCCCTCTACACTGTCCCAAAACACTCCCAGGGCAGGTACAGCACGGGTTAGATACAGAGTAAAGCTCCCTCTACACTGTCCCATCAAACACTCCCAGGGCAGGTACAGCACGGGTTAGATACAGAGTAAAGCTCCCTCTACACTGTCCCATCAAACACTCCCAGGGCAGGTACAGCACGGGTTAGATACAGAGTAAAGCTCCCTCTACACTGTCCCATCAAACACTCCCAGGGCAGGTACAGCACGGGTTAGATACAGAGTAAAGCTCCCTCTACACTGTCCCATCAAACACTCCCAGGGCAGGTACAGCACGGGTTAGATACAGAGTAAAGCTCCCTCTACACTGTCCCATCAAACACTCCCAGGGCAGGTACAGCACGGGTTAGATACAGAGTAAAGCTCCCTCTACACTGTCCATCAAACACTCCCAGGGCAGGTACAGCACGGGTTAGATACAGAGTAAAGCTCCTCTACACTGTCCCATCAAACACTCCCAGGGCAGGTACAGCACGGGTTAGATACAGAGTAAAGCTCCCTCTACACTGTCCCATCAAACACTCCCAGGGCAGGTACAGCACGGGTTAGATACAGAGTAAAGCTCCCTCTACACTGTCCCATCAAACACTCCCAGGGCAGGTACAGCACGGGTTAGATACAGAGTAAAGCTCCCTCTACACTGTCCCATCAAACACTCCCAGGGCAGGTACAGCACGGGTTAGATACAGAGTAAAGCTCCCTCTACACTGTCCCATCAAACACTCCCAGGGCAGGTACAGCACGGGTTAGATACAGAGTAAAGCTCCCTCTACACTGTCCCATCAAACACTCCCAGGGCAGGTACAGCACGGGTTAGATACAGAGTAAAGCTCCCTCTACACTGTCCCATCAAACACTCCCAGGGCAGGTACAGCACGGGTTAGATACAGAGTAAAGCTCCCTCTACACTGTCCCATCAAACACTCCCAGGGCAGGTACAGCACGGGTTAGATACAGAGTAAAGCTCCCTCTACACTGTCCCATCAAACACTCCCAGGGCAGGTACAGCACGGGTTAGATACAGAGTAAAGCTCCTCTACACTGTCCCATCAAACACTCCCAGGGCAGGTACAGCACGGGTTAGATACAGAGTAAAGCTCCCTCTACACTGTCCCATCAAACACTCCCAGGGCAGGTACAGCACGGGTTAGATACAGAGTAAAGCTCCCTCTACACTGTCCCATCAAACACTCCCAGGGCAGGTACAGCACGGGTTAGATACAGAGTAAAGCTCCCTCTACACTGTCCCATCAAACACTCCAGGGCAGGTACAGCACGGGTTAGATACAGAGTAAAGCTCCCTCTACACTGTCCCATCAAACACTCCCAGGGCAGGTACAGCACGGGTTAGATACAGAGTAAAGCTCCCTCTACACTGTCCCATCAAACACTCCCAGGGCAGGTACAGCACGGGTTAGATACAGAGTAAAGCTCCCTCTACACTGTCCCATCAAACACTCCCAGGGCAGGTACAGCACGGGTTAGATACAGAGTAAAGCTCCCTCTACACTGTCCCATCAAACACTCCCAGGGCAGGTACAGCACGGGTTAGATACAGAGTAAAGCTCCCTCTACACTGTCCCATCAAACACTCCCAGGGCAGGTACAGCACGGGTTAGATACAGAGTAAAGCTCCCTCTACACTGTCCCATCAAACACTCCCAGGGCAGGTACAGCACGGGTTAGATACAGAGTAAAGCTCCCTCTACACTGTCCATCAAACACTCCCAGGGCAGGTACAGCACGGGTTAGATACAGAGTAAAGCTCCCTCTACACTGTCCCATCAAACACTCCCAGGGCAGGTACAGCACGGGTTAGATACAGAGTAAAGCTCCCTCTACACTGTCCCATCAAACACTCCCAGGGCAGGTACAGCACGGGTTAGATACAGAGTAAAGCTCCCTCTACACTGTCCCATCAAACACTCCCAGGGCAGGTACAGCACGGGTTAGATACAGAGTAAAGCTCCCTCTACACTGTCCCATCAAACACTCCCAGGGCAGGTACAGCACGGGTTAGATACAGAGTAAAGCTCCCTCTACACTGTCCCATCAAACACTCCCAGGGCAGGTACAGCACGGGTTAGATACAGAGTAAAGCTCCCTCTACACTGTCCCATCAAACACTCCCAGGGCAGGTACAGCACGGGTTAGATACAGAGTAAAGCTCCCTCTACACTGTCCCATCAAACACTCCCAGGGCAGGTACAGCACGGGTTAGATACAGAGTAAAGCTCCCTCTACACTGTCCATCAAACACTCCCAGGGCAGGTACAGCACGGGTTAGATACAGAGTAAAGCTCCCTCTACACTGTCCCATCAAACACTCCCAGGGCAGGTACAGCACGGGTTAGATACAGAGTAAAGCTCCCTCTACACTGTCCCATCAAACACTCCCAGGCAGAACAGCACATTAGATAAGGTTCCCTCTACACTGTATCAAACACTCCCAGGGCAGGTACAGCACGGGTTAGATACAGAGTAAAGCTCCCTCTACACTGTCCCATCAAACACTCCCAGGGCAGGTACAGCACGGGTTAGATACAGAGTAAAGCTCCCTCTACACTGTCCCATCAAACACTCCAGGGCAGGTACAGCACGGGTTAGATACAGAGTAAAGCTCCTCTACACTGTCCCATCAAACACTCCCAGGGCAGGTACAGCACGGGTTAGATACAGAGTAAAGCTCCCTCTACACTGTCCCATCAAACACTCCCAGGGCAGGTACAGCACGGGTTAGATACAGAGTAAAGCTCCTCTACACTGTCCCATCAAACACTCCCAGGGCAGGTACAGCACGGGTTAGATACAGAGTAAAGCTCCCTCTACACTGTCCATCAAACACTCCCAGGGCAGGTACAGCACGGGTTAGATACAGAGTAAAGCTCCCTCTACACTGTCCCATCAAACACTCCCAGGGCAGGTACAGCACGGGTTAGATACAGAGTAAAGCTCCCTCTACACTGTCCCATCAAACACTCCCAGGGCAGGTACAGCACGGGTTAGATACAGAGTAAAGCTCCCTCTACACTGTCCCATCAAACACTCCCAGGGCAGGTACAGCACGGTTAGATACAGAGTAAAGCTCCCTCTACACTGTCCCATCAAACACTCCAGGGCAGGTACAGCACGGGTTAGATACAGAGTAAAGCTCCCTCTACACTGTCCCATCAAACACTCCCAGGGCAGGTACAGCACGGGTTAGATACAGAGTAAAGCTCCCTCTACACTGTCCCATCAAACACTCCCAGGGCAGGTACAGCACGGTTAGATACAGAGTAAAGCTCCCTCTACACTGTCCCATCAAACACTCCCAGGGCAGGTACAGCACGGGTTAGATACAGAGTAAAGCTCCCTCTACACTGTCCCATCAAACACTCCCAGGGCAGGTACAGCACGGGTTAGATACAGAGTAAAGCTCCCTCTACACTGTCCCATCAAACACTCCCAGGGCAGGTACAGCACGGGTTAGATACAGAGTAAAGCTCCCTCTACACTGTCCCATCAAACACTCCCAGGGCAGGTACAGCACGGGTTAGATACAGAGTAAAGCTCCCTCTACACTGTCCCATCAAACACTCCCAGGGCAGGTACAGCACGGGTTAGATACAGAGTAAAGCTCCCTCTACACTGTCCCATCAAACACTCCCAGGGCAGGTACAGCACGGGTTAGATACAGAGTAAAGCTCCCTCTACACTGTCCCATCAAACACTCCCAGGGCAGGTACAGCACGGGTTAGATACAGAGTAAAGCTCCCTCTACACTGTCCCATCAAACACTCCAGGGCAGGTACAGCACGGGTTAGATACAGAGTAAAGCTCCCTCTACACTGTCCCATCAAACACTCCCAGGGCAGGTACAGCACAGGTTAGATACAGAGTAAAGCTCCCTCTACACTGTCCCATCAAACACTCCCAGGGCAGGTACAGCACGGGTTAGATACAGAGTAAAGCTCCCTCTACACTGTCCCATCAAACACTCCCAGGGCAGGTACAGCACGGGTTAGATACAGAGTAAAGCTCCCTCTACACTGTCCCATCAAACACTCCCAGGGCAGGTACAGCACGGGTTAGATACAGAGTAAAGCTCCCTCTACACTGTCCCATCAAACACTCCCAGGGCAGGTACAGCACGGGTTAGATACAGAGTAAAGCTCCCTCTACACTGTCCCATCAAACACTCCCAGGGCAGGTACAGCACGGGTTAGATACAGAGTAAAGCTCCCTCTACACTGTCCCATCAAACACTCCCAGGGCAGGTACAGCACGGGTTAGATACAGAGTAAAGCTCCCTCTACACTGTCCCATCAAACACTCCCAGGGCAGGTACAGCACGGGTTAGATACAGAGTAAAGCTCCCTCTACACTGTCCCATCAAACACTCCAGGGCAGGTACAGCACGGGTTAGATACAGAGTAAAGCTCCCTCTACACTGTCCCATCAAACACTCCCAGGGCAGGTACAGCACGGGTTAGATACAGAGTAAAGCTCCCTCTACACTGTCCCATCAAACACTCCCAGGGCAGGTACAGCACGGGTTAGATACAGAGTAAAGCTCCCTCTACACTGTCCCATCAAACACTCCCAGGGCAGGTACAGCACGGGTTAGATACAGAGTAAAGCTCCCTCTACACTGTCCCATCAAACACTCCCAGGGCAGGTTACAGCACGGTAGCTACAGAGTAAAGCTCCCTCTATACTGTCCCACTCAAATACTTCCAGGGCAGGGTACTGCACTGGTTAAATACAAAGTAAAGCTCCCTCTACAATGTCCCATCAATCACTCCCAGGGCATGTACAGCACGGGTTAGATACAAAGTAAAGCTCCCTCTACAATGTCCCATCAATCACTCCCAGGGCAGGTACAGCACGGGTGAGATACAGAGCAAAGCTCCCTCTACACTGTCCCATCAAGCACTCCCAGGGCAGGTACAGCAGGGGTTAGATACAAAGTAAAGCTCCCTCTACAATGTCCCATCAATCACTCATACGGCAGGTACAGCACGGGTTAGATACAGAGTAAAGCTCCGTCTACACTGTCCCATCAAGCACTCCCAGGGCAGGTACAGCAGGGGTTAGATACAAAGTAAAGCTCCCTCTACAATGTCCCATCAATCACTCATACGGCAGGTGCAGCACAGGTTAGATACAGAGTAAAGCTCACTTTAGACTATCCCATCAGACACTCCCAGGGTAGGTTCCGCACGGGTTACAAACAGAGTAAAGCTCCCTCGACACTGTCCCATCAAACACTCCTAGGGCAGGTACAGCACGGGTTAGATACAGAGTAAAGCTCCCTCTACATTATCCCATCAAACACTCCCAGGGCAGGGACAGCACGGGTTAGTTACACAGAAAAGCTCCCTCTATACTGTCCCATCAAACACTTCCAGGGCAGGTACTGCACGGGTTAGATACAAAGTAAAGCTCCCTCTACAATGTCCCATCAATCACTCCCAGGGCAGGTACAGCACGGGTGAGATACAGAGTAAAGTTCCCTCTACACTGTCCATCAAACACTCCCAGGGCAGGTACAGCACGTGTTAAATACAGAGCAAAGCTACCTCTACACTGTCCCATCAAACACTTCCAGGGCAGGTACAGCAGGGGTTAGTTACAGAGTAAAGTTCCCTCGACACTATCCCATCAAACACTCCCAGGGCAGGTACAGCACGGGTTAGATCCAGAGTAAGGCTCCCTCTACACTGTCCCATCAAACACTCCCACGGCAGGTACAGCACGGGTTAGATACAGCGTAAAGCTCCCTGCACACTGTCCCATCAAACAGTCCCAGGGCAGGTGCAGCACGGGTTACATACAGAGTAAAGCTCTCTTTACACTGTCCCACCAAACACTCCCAGGGCAGGCACAGCACAGGTGAGATACAGAGTAAAGCTCCCTTTACACTATCCCATCAAACACTCCCAGGGCAGGTACAGCACGGGTTAGATCCAGAGTAAGGCTCCCTCTCCATTATCCCATCTAACACTCCCAGGGCAGGTACAGCACAGGTTAGATACACAGCAAAGCTCCCTCTATACTGTCCCATCAAGCACCTCCCAGGGCAGGTACAGTACGGGTTAAATACAGAGTAAAGCTCCCTCTACACTGTCCCATCAAATACTCCCAGGGCAGGTACAGCACAGGTTAGATACAGAGTAAAGCTCCATCTGCACTGTCCCATCAAACACTTCCAGGGCAGGTACAGTACGGGGTTAGATACAGAGTAAAGCTCCATCTGCACTGTCCCATCAAACACTCCCAGGGCAGGTACAGCACGGGTTAGATAGAGAGTAAAGCTCCCTTTACACTATCCCATCAAACACTCCCAGGGCAGGTACAGCACGGGTTAGATACAGAGTAAAGCTCCCTCTACACTGTCCCATCAAACACTCCCAGGGCAGGTACAGCACGGGTTCCATACAGAGTAAAGCTCCCTCTACACTGTCCCATTAACCACTCCCAGGGCAGGTACAGCACAGGTTAGATACAGCGTAAACCTCCCTCTGCAGTGTCCCATCAAACAGTCCCAGGGCAGGTGCAGCACAGGTTAGATACAGAGTAAAGCTCCCTTTCGACTATCCCATCAGACACTCCCAGGGCAGGTACAGCACGGGGTAGATAAAAAGTAAAGCTCGCTCTATACTGTCCCATCAAACACTCCCAGGGCAGGTACAGCACGGGTTAGATACAGAGTAAAGCTCCCTCAACACTGTCCCATCAAACACTCCCAGGGCAGGCACATCACAGGTTAGATAGAGAGTAAAACTCACTCTACATTATCCCATCTAACATTCCTAGGGCAGGTACAGCACGGGTAAGATACAGAGTAAAGCTCCCTCTATACTGTCCCATCAAATACTTCCAGGGCAGGTACTGCACTGGTTAAATACAAAGTAAAGCTCCCTCTACAATGTCCCATCAATCACTCCCAGGGCATGTACAGCACGGGTTAGATACAAAGTAAAGCTCCCTCTACAATGTCCCATCAATCACTCCCAGGGCAGGTACAGCACGGGTGAGATACAGAGCAAAGCTCCCTCTACACTGTCCCATCAAGCACTCCCAGGGCAGGTACAGCAGGGGTTAGTTACAGAGTAAAGCTCCCTGTACACTGTCCCATCAAACACTCCCAGGGCAGGTAAAGCACGGGTTAGATACAGAGCAAAGCTCCCTCAACGCTGTCCCATCAAACACTCCCAGGGCAGGTACAGCACGGGTTAGATACAAAGTAAAGCTCCCTCTACAATGTCCCATCAATCACTCATACGGCAGGTACAGCACGGGTGAGATACAGAGTAAAGTTCCCTCTACACTGTCCCATTGAACAGTCCCAGGGCAGGTGCAGCACAGGTTAGATACAGAGTAAAGCTCACTTTAGACTATCCCATCAGACACTCCCAGGGTAGGTTCCGCACGGGTTACAAACAGAGTAAAGCTCCCTCGACACTGTCCCATCAAACACTCCTAGGGCAGGTACAGCACGGGTTAGATACAGAGTAAAGCTCCGTCTACACTGTCCCATCAAATACTCCCAGGGCAGGCACATCACAGGTTAGATAGAGAGTAAAACTCCCTCTACATTATCCCATCAAACACTCCCAGGGCAGGGACAGCACGGGTTAGTTACACAGAAAAGCTCCCTCTATGCTGTCCCATCAAACACTTCCAGGGCAGGTACTGCACTGGTTAAATACAAAGTAAAGCTCCCTCGACAATGTCCCATCAATCACTCCCAGGGCAGGTACAGCACGGGTTAGATACAAAGTAAAGCTCCCTCTACACTTCCATCAAACACTCCCAGGGCAGGTACAGCACGTGTCAAATACAGAGCAAAGCTACCTCTACACTGTCCCATCAAACACTTCCAGGGCAGGTACAGCAGGGGTTAGTTACAGAGTAAAGTTCCCTCGACACTATCCCATCAAACACTCCCAGGGCAGGTACAGCACGGGTTAGATACAGAGTAAAGCTCCCTTTACACTATCCCATCAAACACTCCCAGGGCAGATACAGCACGGGTTAGATCCAGAGTAAGGCTCCCTCTACACTGTCCCATCAAACAGTCCCACGGCAGGTACAGCACGGGTTAGATACAGCGTAAAGCTCCCTGCACACTGTCCCATCAAACAGTCCCAGGGCAGGTGCAGCACGGGTTACATACAGAGTAAAGCTCTCTTTACACTGTCCCACCAAACACTCCCAGGGCAGGCACAGCACAGGTGAGATACAGAGTAAAGCTCCCTTTACACTATCCCATCAAACACTCCCAGGGCAGGTACAGCACGGGTTAGATCCAGAGTAAGGCTCCCTCTCCATTATCCCATCTAACACTCCCAGGGCAGGTACAGCACTGGTTTGTTACACAGCAAAGCTCCCTCTATACTGTCGCATCAAGCACCTCCCAGGGCAGGTACAGTACGGGTTAAATACAGAGTAAAGTTCCCTCTACACTGTCCCATCAAATACTCCCAGGGCAGGTACAGCACAGGTTAGATACAGAGTAAAGCTCCATCTGCACTGTCCCATCAAACACTTCCAGGGCAGGTACAGTACGGGGTTAGATACAGAGTAAAGCTCCATCTGCACTGTCCCATCAAACACTCCCAGGGCAGGTACAGCACGGGTTAGATAGAGGGTAAAGCTCCCTTTACACTATCCCATCAAACACTCCCAGGGCAGGTACAGCACGGGTTAGATACAGAGTAAAGCTCCCTCTACACTGTCCCATCAAACACTCCCAGGGCAGGTACAGCACGGGTTCCATACAGAGTAAAGCTCCCTCTACACTGTCCCATAAACACTCCCAGGGCAGGTACAGCACAGGTTAGATACAGCGTAAACCTCCCTCTGCAGTGTCCCATCAAACAGTCCCAGGGCAGGTACAGCACAGGTTAGATACAGAGTAAAGCTCCCTTCGACATGTCCCATCAGACACTCCCAGGGCAGGTACAGCACGGGTTAGATAAAAAGTAAAGCTCGCTCTATACTGTCCCATCAAACACTCCCAGGGCAGGTACAGCACGGGTTAGATACAGAGTAAAGCTCCCTCTACACTGTCCCATCAAACACTCCCAGGGGAGGTACAGTACGGGGTTAGATACAGAGTAAAGCTCCCTCGACACTGTCCCATCAAACACTCCCAGGGCAGGTACAGCAGGAGTTAGATACAGAGTAAAGCTCCCTCTACACTGTCCCATCAAACTCTCCCAGGGCAGGTACAGCACGGTTTAGATAGAGTAAAGCTCACTCTACACTGTCTCATCAAACACTCCCAGGGCAGGTACAGCACTGGTTAGATACAGAGTAAAACTCCCTCTACACTGTCCCATCAAACACTCCAGGGCAGGTACAGCACGGGTTAGATACAGAGTAAAGCTCCCTCTACACTGTCCCATCAAACACTCCCAGGGCAGGTACAGCACGGGTTAGATACAGAGTAAAGCTCCCTCTACACTGTCCCATCAAACACTCCCAGGGCAGGTACAGCACGGGTTAGATACAGAGTAAAGCTCCCTCTGCACTGTCCCATCAAACACTCCCAGGGCAGGTACAGCACGGGTTAGATACAGAGTAAAGCTCCCTCTACACTGTCCCATCAAACACTCCCAGGGCAGGTACAGCACGGGTTAGATACAGAGTAAAGCTCCCTCTACACTGTCCCATCAAACACTCCCAGGGCAGGTACAGCACGGGTTAGATACAGAGTAAAGCTCCTCTACACTGTCCCATCAAACACTCCCAGGGTCGGTACAGCACGGGTTAGATACAGAGTAAAGCTCCCTCTACACTATCCCATCAAACACTGCCAGCCCATAATGAGCAGGGCTCAGGGAGGTTGGTTGCTAGGCACTGCAGTGATGTCATAAAGCAGGGCCATTCAGCCCAACTGGTCGTCTCCTTGTCCCTTTGAATGTGGAGAGCGGGGACACCCTGTCTCAAAACACACCCCACCTGTTCATACTGAGAATCCCCGGGCAAGGCCCAAGGCCCAGAGTGTGAACACACCCCGGGGGAAAAGAGGAGGAGAGCGGGGACACCCTGTCTCAAAACACACCCCACCTGTTCATACTGAGAATCCCCGGGCAAGGCCCAAGGCCCAGAGTGTGGACACACCCCGGGGAAAAGAGGAGGAGAGCGGAGACACCCTGTCTCAAAACACACCCCACCTGTTCATACTGAGAATCCCCGGGCAAGGTCCAAGGCCCAGAGTGTGGACACACCCCGGGGGAAAGAGGTGGAGAGAAGGGGATGAGTAGGGACTGAGGGACACCAAGCTTCAGTTTTAGAGCCTGTAGACTTCAGGAGGGAAGAGTGAGTTCAGTAGTTTTAGGATCCAGGGAGAGAACAAGGAGCAGATGGGGAGACTGGTGTGGATTCCAGCACAGTGAGGATGTAGGGGGAGGGAGATTGTGTCGGGCCGTGTATTAGGGGTGTAGGAGGGACAAGAGAGGAAAGGTCAGAGGAGCAATTACTGCAGCAGTGTCCATGAATAGTGAGAGAGAGAGAGAAGGTGGGGGTTAGAGTGGACCAGGGCAGTCTGTTAAACTGTCTGTTCGCTGTGACTACACAGGATTACACAGATATACGGCACAGAAACAGGCCATTCGGCCCAACCAGTCTATGCCGGTGTTTATGCTCCACTCGAGCCTCCTCCCGTCTTTCCCCATCTAACTCTATCAGCATAACCCTCTATTCCCTTCTCCCTCAGATGCTTGTCTAGCCTCCCCTTAAATGCATCTATACTATTCGCTTCAACCACTCCCTGTGGTAGCGAGTTCCACATTCTCACCACTCTCTGGGTAAAGAAGTTTCTCCTGAATTTCCTATTGGATTTCTTGGTGACTATCTTATATTGATGGCCTCTAGTTATGCTCTTCCCCACAAGTGGAAACATTCTCTCTGTATCCACTGTGTCAAAACCTTTCATCATTTTAAAGACCTCTATTAGGTCACCCCTCGGCCTTTTTTCAAGAGAAAAGAGACCCAGCCTGTCCATCCTTTCCTGACAGGTATACCCTCTCATTTCTGGTATCATCCTTGTAAATCTTCTCTGCACCCTCTCCAGTGCCTCTATATCCTTTTTATAATATGGTGACCAGAATTGTACGCAGTGCTCCAAGTGTGGTCTAACCAAGGTTCGATACAAGTTTAGCATAACTTCCCTACTTTTCCATTCTATAACAATTCAATTCTATAACAATCGATCCCAATAATTGAACCCAATAGGTTAAAGTCTTAAGTCCAATTTTGTCAGCACGCTGCGACATTCGATGTCTGCAGATAACGGGAGATAAATTCTTAAAACTGCTGGATCTCTTGCTCTGCCATCAACCTCTTATCAAACTGGAGCTGGCATTGCCTAATATGGTCGTCTCTGGCTACTGCACAGTCCAGAGACACAAGTCTGCATTTTCTTCAACACACATCAACAACGTCAGAAGCAGATAAAAACACTGTGGCCTTCCTGTGGCAGCACAAACCACTAGTCTCCAGACTTTCCTTATCCCAACATCATATTTCTGATCGAAACATTCTATGATGAAAATATCCAAGGCCAGTTGGTTGCAAACACCAGCTGTTGCTCAGTGAAATCTCTCTCTCTCTCTAATGATACCAACCACATTTCCCCGATATCGAATGAACTAAACATGAACACCTTTCAGAAGCTGAATTAACCGAGGTCCATATGCCAACACCCCTCTCATCTTCCATTCACTTCAATTGAAAGGAAACCGACAGATTGGACCAGTCAGGATTTGAAAGATATTTACAACAGATTCTAGATGTTCTTAGAGTTGGGATCTTTCTCTATTCTGTCCACTCGAGGAGTTAGATAACAGACTTTCTCCTGTGAATATAGAGCTGGGGTATTGGGCCGTGATGTGTTCACTTGTTCATCTTGTTGACTCTAAACCTTGGCCAATTATTTGATGTGATCTGTTTACTTGTACGTATTTTTTAAATACACTTGCTGAGTGGATTCAAATTGAAATTGAAAGCAGGTTTGCAGGCGTGATGCTCTATTCACACATCGAAGGTGAGAGAGATGCTGTGGGACACACGCTAAGTCCAGTAGCGGAAAGTGATTAACAGACTGGGTTTTGTGTTTCGTGATCCCGGGCGTGTTACCGAGACCTTCCCTGGATACCAAGGCTAGGAGAGGCACTCTGGAAGGTATGGGGAGCTGGGACTTGTCCATGAGAGTAACCGAAGGTACGAGAACTGAAATAATCTCGAGTTAGAAAGGAGAAAAGGCCCACATATGGAGCAGTCGGTAACAGGACATCAATTAGTCTCCTCTTAACTTGGAGACATCAAATATCGACACACTGTGTTATTTCAAATATCAAAATATTAAACTCCAGCCCAGTTATAGGGATTATTAACATCAGCAGGAAGAAACTCCACCTGTCAGAATGAAGACGATTCAGTCTGGGATGTAATTAACAGCAGCAATAACAGCAGAATCCAACCCCTGCAGTCACTTGTGAACTCGTTGAAGTCTCAGCAGGTTGGATGACTGAGTGAATCCCTTCCCACACTCAGACCAGGTGAACGGCCTCTCCCCAGTGTGAACTCGCTGGTGTCTCAGCAGGGTGGATGACCGAGTGAATCCCTTCCCACACTCAGACCAGGTGAACGGCCTCTCCCCGGTGTGAACTTGCTGGTGTTTCAGCAGCCTGGATGATGAAGGGAATTCCTTCCCACACAGGGAGCAGGTGAACGGCCTCTCCCCAGTGTGAACTCGCTGGTGTTTCAGCAGCCTGGATGATGAAGGGAATTGCTTCCCACACTCAGAGCAGGTGAATGGTCTCTCCCCAGTGTGAACTCGCTGGTGTGTCAGCAAGTCAGGTGATCGAGTGAATCCCTTCCCACATATGGAGCAGGTGAACGGCCTCTCCCCGGTATGAATGCGATGATGAATTTCCAGCTCAGACAGGTAATTGAATCCCTTCCCACAGTCCCCACATTTCCATGGTTTCTCCGTGGTGCGGGTGTCACTGTATCTTTCCAGGTTGGACGATCAGTTGAAGCCTTGTCCACACACAGAACACGTGTACGGTTTCTCCCCGCTGTGAATGGTGCGATGTTTTTTCAGGCTGTGTAACTGGTTAAAGCTCTTTCCACTGTCAGTGCACTGGAACACTCTCACTCGGGTGTGTGTGTCTCGGTGCTTTTCCAGTCATACTGTTCTTTGAAATCTTTTCCCACAGACAGAACAGACAAACATTTCTCCTTCCACATTCAAAGGCCGATGATATTCAGGTCCTGAGTAAACGAGTGACTGTCAGATTTTGACATGATGTTTGGTTTGAGTTTCCCATCTGCAAATCCTCCCGTTCTAATACCCTGTAAAAGGAGTTGACAAAATTCATCACTGTAAGTACAGGACAGAAATTCAGAACAGACAATTTTAGTTTCTATCGAACATTCTTCCTCTCTTCTTCCTCCAAAGCTGTAAATCCCCGTCCCACATATTGTCCCTCCTCCCTGTGCTAAAATCCAAAGACGTCTCAAGATAGTTTGTCCTCCGCGCCCAGTTTTCAGTATGATCAGTTCTACACTCACTGGTTCTCCTCCCCCGAAGGTGCTGACTCTGGCTGGGTTCAGTTCACTCACTGGTTCCCCTCCCTCTCCTCCCCTGAAGGTGCTAACTCTGGCTGGGTTCAGTTCACTCACTGGTTCTCCTCCCCTGAAGGTGCTGACTCTGGCTGGGTTCAGTTCACTCACTGGTTCTCCTCCCCTGAAGGTGCTGACTCTGGCTGGGTTCAGTTCACTCACTGGTTCCTCTCCCTCTCCTCCCCTGAAGGTGCTGACTCTGGCTGGGTTCAGTTCTACACTCACTTGTTCCCCTCCCTCTCCTCCCCTGAAGGTGCTGACTCTGGCTGGGTTCAGTTCACTCACTGGTTCCCCTCCCTCTCCTCCCCTGAAGGTGCTGACTCTGGCTGGGTTCAGTTCCACACTCACTGGTTCCTCTCCCTCTCCTCCCCTGAAGGTGCTGACTCTGGCTGGGTTCAGTTCTACACTCACTGGTTCCCCTCCCTCTCCTCCCCTGAAGGTACTGATTCTGGCTGGGTTCAGTTCTGCACTCACTGGTTTCCCTCCCTCTCCTCCCCTGAAGGTGCTGACTCTGGCTGGGTTCAGTTCTACACTCACTAGTTCCTCTGTCTCCTCCCCTGAAGGTGCTGACTCTGGCTGGGTTCAGTTCTACGGTCACTGGTTTCCCTCCCTGTCTTTTCCCTGAAGGTGCTGACTCTGGCTGGGTTCAGTTCTACACTCACTGGTTCCCTCCCTGTCCTCCCCTGAAGGTGCTGACTCTGGCTGGGTTCAGTTCTACGGTCACTGGTTTCCCTCCCTGTCCTCCCCTGAAGGTGCTGACTCTGGCTGGGTTCAGTTCTACGCTCACTGGTTTCCCTCCCTGTCCTCCCCTGAAGGTGCTGACTCTGGCTGGGTCACTACCACACTTAAGGGGACCTTGAGGCCCTGCCCACGTTTTGGTCCTTTACAAAGATGGCCGTGTGAATCAAGATGGCGGTGAACAAAGACATTGCTTTCCTTTACAAAGATGGCCGCCCTTAGCCTCGGCCTGTTACCGGGAAAAAGCCTCGGAGCTGCAAACGCGGAACCTGTAGGTTCTCATTCGGGGCTTGCGGCCTGCACCAGGTGTTTATGAAGCTCACCCGCCGGCTGCGTTACCTCCCTGCGCCCCGGTGATTCGTAATCGGCGCAAAAAACCGCGTCTCCCAACTCGGCCCGCTCCCAGCACTCGCCTGGCTCTGATCACACTGACACTGCGCATGCTCCAAATAGAGGCGGGAACTGCGCCTGCGCACTGGGCTCCTCCTGTGTGAATGGGGCACATTCTCCCCCGCGGGGCATGCTGGGGAACATTGAAAGCCCAATTAGTGAATGGAGAATGAGTTTCTGTGATCCCATTGAGAGAGAATTCATCAATAATTCACACAGAAACCCCAGTGCACGGGCACTCTGCCATGGTTCAGTCCTGGATGTGATTAATAACAGAATCCAAACCCCTGCAGTCACATGTGAACTCACTGGAGTCTCAGCAGGTGGGGTGAATTTCTTCCCACACACAGGATATTGAAACAGCCTCTCTCCAGCATCAATGCGCTGATCGTGCATCAGCTGCTTTGAACTTTGAAAGCTTTTCTCACAGTCAGAGTATTTAAAGCAACTGTTCTCCATGTGGACACTCTGGAGTGTCAACAGGTGGGAGAACGGAGTCAATCCCTTCCCACACGTGAAGTATCTAAGCGGTCTCTCTCCGGTGTGACTGTGCTGGTGTGTCAGTAAATGGGATGGTCGATAGAATCCCTTTCCACATACAGAGCAGTGAACGGATTCTCCCCATTATGAACATGTCCGTGTGCTAATAGGTGAGATGAGTGAGTGAATCTCTTTCCACACTCAACTGGTGAATGGCCTCTCCCTGGTGTGACTGTATCCATGAGTTTCCACCTCAGACGGGCAACTGAATCCATTCCTACTGTCTAAAAACATTAATTACACCATCTGGGATTTTGTTTCTCCCCTTCTCTCCAGAAGGTGCTGAATCTGGCTGGGTGCCATTCCACAGACATTAGTTAATCTCGAGTGCCTCACCGTCAGCCAACTCAGTGAGTGTCAGCAGCATTTCCACTGTGGTAGGCATCACAGCCGAGTCCAATCATGTCCTCAATTGACATCCATACACTTCCCAGTTCAGGTCACTGGATCGCCATCAAGAGCAGGGGCAGTGGCTGATTTTTACACTTAGCCCAGTGGTACTGAGGCCAATTATGGCCCCTGAACTGCTGCCTTGGTTGAGATCAACTAACAGCCCAGATCAAGGAATGAATTTGTGACCTTCCTAGTCAGTAGCTCAGAGTGTTTTAAAGTGGAAGGGGGAGGGTGAGAACAGAATATTTAGAAAGAAATATCACTCCACCTTCAAATGAAACCTTCGTCACACTGCAAAATTCTGAAGTCTTTCCAAATTAACCAAGCAAGTCAAATGGATCACTGAAAGGGTTAATTTGGAATGGTCAAATTCAATTTCTACACAATTTGCAATAAAACCATGAGCAGTGAAGGTTTTGCAAATTGAGACAAGGAATAGATAAGCTTACAGCTGCCAGACAGATTTTTGAGGGAGGGTTCAGTGTTTAATAAACGGTATTGAAAGAGGCCTTTTACAGAGTTAGCTAGAGACCGTAGGCACGGTGCCAATCACAGATAACATACAGTAGTGAACCGTGGGATTAGACTATGCTCAAAACGGTATTGAAAGAGGCCTTTTACAGAGTTAGCTAGAGACCGTAGGCACGGTGCCAATCACAGATAACATACAGTAGTAAACTGTGGGATTAGACTATGCTCAAAAAGGTGTAACAAGATGTAACTGCTTTTATGATTATTGCCAAATAAATATAGATAAAGGCAAAATATAATCAGGTGATTAATGTAATACCATATAATTGGACGAAAATCGATGTATGATGGCATGTAGCCAGAAATATTGAATATAAGCTGTACTGAACAAAGGTTAAACGAGAAGGATGTTACAAAGGTCACGGGACCTTTTTGACTCCGGCTCCCAAAGTACTTTGTCAATAAACTGTGTGTTTTTGAACTTCATCTAGGCTCTGAGAATCTTATTTTCTCCCCAACAATTTGGCGCTGCGAGCAGGGTGCTGCGAGGTTGACAGACCGTTTGTACCAGTGAACTCGGACGAGCAGTCAAAATTTTGACCGTCCAACAATTGTGTCATCTGGGAACGCGGAGTAACAGCATCGTAGCACTCCGAATGAGAAAGAGTTGTGAGAAGTGAAAAAACACACACAGTGAGTAGATGTAAGAGAGAGAGAGAGAGAGAAAGTGAGTAAATGGTGACTGTGGATGTTGAATAAGGCACACTCAGCCTGAGCTGGTTGTTAAGAGGGCAAATGCCCCACGCGAAGGCCAGGATTAACTGAGTGTGTGGATTGAACGAAAGTAAGAGTACATAATTTGAGGACATTTGAATGATATAAAGTAATTAAGGCAGAACTGTTGTAGCGATATATGTCGAGAAGGGTAAGACCTGATTAAGCCCAGCGGACAAGGGGAGTGCCTGTCTCATACGCCTAGCCTCAGGCCGGTTATTAAGAGGGCAAATGCCCCACGTGAAGGCCAGGACCATAAAGTAGGCGTAGAGGCTCCAAAGCACTCCGGGAGGCAAAGTCAGAGGTGTGATTGAGTAACCAAAGTGTCACGAACTTTTTATTCGAAGGAAAATCTGTCGCCTAGCGAGACACAACAGAAGTAGGGTAAGATTGTAGTCAGACTAGGTTTCCTAGACCAGCCCGATTAGAGGAACGCAGTAGAGGACTGACGTCGGACTATAGATGGCATCGGGGAAAGGACTAGACTGGGGGCCAGAAGGGTCCCTTACTAGGTTCTATGCAGATGACCGGAAGGGTATGGTGGAAAAGATGATCAAGGACGGATGGGATCCGTTCCAGTCACCTGCCACTCAGAGGGAGTGGTGGATGAGACAGAAACAGAAAAGGATTAAGAAAGCAGGAGTGATCTTAGTACACCAACTGGTCGTAATGACCAGGAAGGTACGAGATCTACGTGTGGGTTTGATGAGACACAACGAGAAAATCTTAGAGTTACAACAGGAGAATGAATACTTAAGAACAGGACAGAAATTAAAGGATGGATATAGAACGGATAAAAGTGAACGCTGGAATGAACAACAGGCAGGCTTGAGCGCTGGCGCGGGGGTTGGAAGATATGGTAAGAAAAATGACATACCCCCCCCATATGCTGTATCAGCTTCGGCACCCCCGGTAGACAATTTTAATGAAGGGGATGACGAAGATGAAAAGATAATCACTAAAAAGGCAGCACCCATAGTACGGACTAGGGGAGAGGAGGATGAGTCCGAAAGATTCAGCTATCATACATTTCGCCCCGCCGAAAAACAAATGATAAATCAAGATTTGGGAACATTACAGCCAAGAAAACGAAATGTAGAATTTTGGGAAAAATTGGAAGAATTATACGATATACATAATATGCATGAAAGGGATGTCCATCAGATAGTTCGTGCCAAGTGCCCAAGAGACAAGTGGAATGCCTTACCAGCTAATTTCCGAAATGGCACTTGGTGTCCGACAGAAAGTGCAACCCAAGACATTCGGGACACACTGAGGAGTGAGTTCAAGAGAGCGGTCCAGGATACGATGGGGGCTGCGTCACCAAATTGGGGTTTAATAATGCAGGAGGGAGACCGGATAGCGAGGCCATATGGCGAAAAGAGGGAAAGGTGATAGCCCCTACCTGTATTAGGCAGTTGCTCTTAGAATTACATCATGGAAATGCCCATACCGGGCGGGGATCAATGATTGAATTAATAGGCAAAGAATGGTGGTGGCAAGGGTTGGGAAGAGATGTGGCAAAACATTGCCAGAGATGCATAACGTGTGCCCAACATAATCCGGGACGGCCAGTTAAGATACGAATGGCCCATCAGCCGAGACCGAGGGGACCATGGGAGAACATACAGATAGACTTCACTGGGCCACTACCCACCTCAAGGGGACGCAGGTACTGCCTGGTGATTATAGACCAATTCACAAGGTGGGTCGAAGCGTTCCCCACCCGGAATTGTACTGCCACCACTGTGGCACGAATAATGGCAGAGGAAATAATTCCCAGATGGGGAGTACCAATTCAAATTGACTCAGATCAGGGCACTCACTTTACAGGAGCCGTAGTTAAACAGATGTGCGCATGGTTGGGCATTAAACAGAAGTTTCATATCCCCTACCATCCTCAGAGTTCCGGGATGGTGGAGCAAATGAATCGAACCCTGAAAATAGCTTTAGCTAAGGCATTAGGGGAAAAGCATCAACGATGGGTAGATATGCTACCAACCGTGTTAATGAAATTAAGAGCAACTCCAAACCGGACCACCGGCTTATCACCATATGAGCTAATGACAGGAAGGGCAATGTGGCTTCCACACGGTATAATAACCGGAGGGGAGGACGTAGGACCTTTAAAAGACAGACTCCGCCGGTACGTTTTGGAATTAAGTAATCAGTTAAAAGAGATGCGACAACAAACTCGGGAAAGGCAGAAAGAGAAAGACAAGGATTTGGAACCAACAGTGCTTCCATGCGTTCCCCCGGCAGGGACTAAGGTCATGGTTAAAAGCTTGCCGGGGAAGCCAGGAATCACATTTGCCCCCAAATGGTCGGGGCCATACCAAATCCTTATCAGCGGAGATACGTGTGCTTGCATTGATATAAAGGGCATGGGACGATGGAAGCACTGGACACAGTTAAAAGCCTACAACCCTTCACAAACATAGAAATGGCTACACCAGAACAAATACCGTTCACAGAAAGTGAAGAGTATGCCAGACAGTATAAAGAATGGGAATGGGCGCTGGCACACGCGCTGGCTTGGAATATCTGCATTTTTCTAATAGGATACACCTTAGGTTATATCCTGAAGTATGTATGGGAACGGTCCCGCCAGCATCAACTCCGACCGATAGTAAGGGAGGAAATCCAAATGGTTGTGATTGGAGAACCAAACTAACAATTGTATTATTACACCCTCACAGGAAGAACAGAATCTACAAGCAACAAATAGTTAGGTTGGCGATATAGCCTTTGGGACGTTGTTAATTTAGAGTAATAAGATGAAATTGCTTATGTGTATTAGTGTAATCGCAATATGCGCTACGGACATTGCCTCGTTGAAATACAAGTGCCTTCTTCGGAAACAAGATCCAATACGATTGTGTGACCAAGACACGATTTACTGCCCAGCCCCTGATGAAAGAGATGGAGAGGAGTGGAAGCTGGAGCGAGAAACCGACACTACAGCCTGGCTTACCAAAGATTCAAGAACTTATATGACTGGCAGGAGTAATTGGACTGTCCCATGCGGGGATACTCCTTGCCTAGTTGACTTACGGTGTCCCACAGCCCAGCAATATCAAAAAGAGAAATCAAACAGACGGTTGAAACGAGAATTAAATGTAAACACATTTCTGTATATGTCTTATACCTATGCAAAACGAAGTAATGTATCTAAATGTTGGGTATGTGCACACGTTCCTATACATGCACAGGAAGGGATCCCTTTAAGACCAGTACCATTTAATGAGTCAGAGATGGCAGCATGGTATTTAAATCAAAACTCTTCCAGGAATGGTCTCAGGATGGGAGCTCAAACAACAGGGGGGACCTATGAGGTGGATGTGAGTGGGGATAAAAAGGAATGGCAATCGTCAGGTTACAACCTGACCACCTTCCAGGGGTGGTATCAGCCCAAATACAATCGCACTCAACCACCCCCATTCTTGATATTAACAAATACCTCAGGGGTAGGCAGACCCCAGGGAGCAATATGCATAATCAGAAACCTAAAGAAAGGAGAAAAGGGAACAAAGGTGGGATGGAGTCGTTGCTCACAGACCTGGAACTTAAATAAAGATGCTGACGGTTCCAGACTTTCATTCAAGAATCTCACCAACAGTGGCAGTAGTTTCATACAGAAATGGATCCCCGAAACAGTACAATCCCTCACTACCTATAACGGTACCTATTTCATATGCGGCCACAAGGCATATCCATGGTTGCCCCAGTCCTGGACAGGGTCATGTTACATGGGATATGTAATCCCTTGTACCCGAATTACTCAAACCCTAAATATACGCACAAAAAGAGCAATCACAGAAACCGAAAGGTTCTTCGCTATTGCCTTCCCCTGGTATGGAGCGGGGAAGTTAGCAAGAGAATCTATTAACATAGCGGCGGTGTTAGAGCAAGTAGCCAATGACACAGCCGATGCTTTGAGACATGTTAATGCGGAGATGGTCGCTATAAGAACAGTAACCCTTCAGAATAGGATGGCCTTCGATTACCTTCTGGCCAAAGAAGGAGGAACATGCGCAATAATAGGGTCAGAATGTTGTACCTACATTCCAGACAACTCAGAAAATATAACTAATCTGGCTGAGCATATACAACAGGAGGTAAAGAAATTAAAGCAACCTCCAGCACTTACCCTCTGGAGCTGGGCAACTAGGTGGCTAGGGACGTTGGGAACATCAATAACACAAGGATTGATTTTGTTCTTCATTGTAATCTTGATTATGTATTCTATGATATTACTATTAAAATGCGTGTGTAAACAATCAATTGTGGGGGTAGCAAAAGCGGCCCCCATGATGCTGCTATGGGAAGAGGAAGGAGATGGCACTTTTATGTAACAAAGAATTAAACACTGAACCCATTCAATCCGATGCAGAGAGAAACAAGGACGGGTCCTCAGGACAGGGATCCTACAACATCAATACAGGGTTATAACCCCGGGGATGGTAACAAAGGCAAGGTAATTGGTTCCCGGGATAAAAAGCTTGATCCGGGACCAAACAGGAGGGACTGAAAGGGTTAATTTGGAATGGTCAAATTCAATTTCTACACAATTTGCAATAAAACCATGAGCAGTGAAGGTTTTGCAAATTGAGACAAGGAATAGATAAGCTTACAGCTGCCAGACAGATTTTTGAGGGAGGGTTCAGTGTTTAATAAACAGTATTGAAAGAGGCCTTTTACAGAGTTAGCTAGTAGACCATAGGCACAGTGCCAATCACAGATAACATACAGTAGTAAACCGTGGGATTAGACTATGCTCAAAACAGTATTGAAAGAGGCCTTTTACAGAGTTAGCTAGTAGACCGTAGGCACAGTGCCAATCACAGACAACATACAGTAGTAAACTGTGGGATTAGAATATGCTCAAAAAGGTGTAACAAGATGTAACTGCTTTTATGATTATTGCCAAACAAATATAGATAAAGGCAAACTATAATCAGGTGATTAATGTAATACCATATAATTGGACGAAAATCGATGTATGATGGCATGCAGCCAGAAATATTGAATATAAGCTGTACTGAACAAAGGTTAAACGAGAAGGATGTTGCAAAGGTCACGGGACCTTTTTGACTCCGGCTCCCAAAGTACTTTGTCAATAAACTGTGTGTTTTTGAACTTCCTCTAGGCTCTGAGAATCTTATTTTCTCCCCAACAGGCCTCCAAACAGGAAATTAGAGACGCATGTAACAAGGGTACTACAGTAATCATGGGTGACTTTAATCTACATGTAGACTGCCCAAACCAAATTAGCAATAATACTGTGGAGGATGAGTTCCTGGAGTGTGTACGAGATGTTTTTTTAGACCAGTACGTTGAGGAGCCAACTAGGGAACAGGTTATCCTAGATTGGGTATTGCGTAATGAGAAGGGGTTAATTAATAATCTTGTTGTGCGGGGTCCTTTAGGGAAGAGTGACCATAACATGATAGAATTCTTCATTAAGATGGAAAGTGAAGAAGTCCAATCCGAAACTAGGGTCCTAAATCTAAACAAAGGAAACTACGAAGGTATGAGCAGTGAGTTGGCTATGATAGATTGGGGAGCTTCATTAAAAGGCATGACGGTGGATAGGCAATGGCTAACATTTAAGGAACGAATGCATGAATTGCAACAGTTATACATTCCTTTCTGGTGCAAAATCACAAAAGGAAAAGCGGCCCAACCATGGCTAACAAAAGAAATTATGGATAATATTAGATCCAAAGAGGAGTCATATAAAGTTGCCAGAAAAAGTAGCAAGCATGAGGATTGGGAGCAGTTTAGAGTTCAGCAAAAAAGGACCAAGAGATTGATTAAGAGGGGAAAAATAGAGTGTGAGAGTAAACTTGCAAGGAACATAAAAACGGACTGTAAAAGCTTCTACAAGTATGTAAAAACAAAAAGATTAGTGAAGACAAATGTAGGTCCCTTACAGTCAGAAACGGGATAATTTATAATGGGGAACAAGGAAATGGCAGAGCAATTAAACAAATACTTTGGTTCTGTCTTCATGGTGGCATAGTGGTTAGCACTGGTGCCTCACAGCGCCAGGGACCCGGGTTCGAATCTGACCTCGGGTGACTGTCTGTGTGGAGTTTGCACATTCTCCCCGTGTCTGCGTGGGTTTCCTCCGGGTGCTCCGGTTTCCTCCCACAGTCCAAAAATGTGTGGGTTAGGTTGATTTGGCTATGATAAATTGACCCTTAGTGTTAGGGGGGGATTAAATATGTGGGGTTATGGGGATAGGATGGGATATGTTAGGGGGAATTAAATACGTGGGGTTACGGGGGTAGGGTGGGATATGTGTACTGTGGGGATTAAAGCAGGGACAGGGTACTGGATTTGGATGATCAGCCATGATCGTATTGAATGGTGGAGCAGGCTCGACGGGCCGAATGGCCTACTCCTGCTCCTAGATTCTATGTTTCTATGTTTCTAAGAGGAAACAAATAACTTCCCAGAAATGCTATGGAACCAAGTGTCTAATGAGAAGGAGGAATTAAAGGAAATTAGTATTAGTAAAAAAATAGTGCTGGAGAAATTAATGGGACTGAAAGCTGATAAATCCCCAGGGCCTGATAATCTGCATCCCAGAGTACTAAAACAGGTAGCCATGGAATTAGTGGATGCATTGGTTGTCATCTTCCAAAATTCTATAGATTATGGAACAGTTCCTGCAGATTGGAGGGTGGCAAATGTAACCCCACTATTTAAAAAAGGAGGGAGAGAGAAAACAGGGAACTACAGACCGGTTAGCCTAACATCAGTAGTAGGGAAAATGCTAAAAGGATGTGATAACAGGACACTTCGAAAATATCAACGGGATTAGACAAATTCAACATGGATTTATGAAAGGGAAATTGTGTTTGACAAACCTACTGGAGTTTCTTGAGGATGTAACTGGTAGAATAGATAAGGGAGAACCAGTGGATGTGGTGTATTTGGATTTTCAGAAGGCCTTTGATAAAGTCCCACATAAGAAGTTAGTGTGCAAAATTAAAGCACATGGGATTGGGGGGTAATATACCGACATGGATTGAAAATTGGTTAACAGGCAGGAAACAGAGAGTAGGAATAAATGGGTCTTTTTCGGGGTGGCAGGCGGTGACTAGTGGGGTACCGCAAGGATCAGTGCTTGGGCCCCAGCTATTCACAATATATATCAATGATTTGGATGAGGGAACCAAATGTAATAATTCCAAGTTTGCTGATGACATGAAACTAGGTGGGATTGTGATTTGTGAGGAGGATGCAAAGAGGCTTCAAGGCGATTTAGACAAGTTGAGTGAGTGGGCAAATACATGGCAGATGCAGTATAACGTGGATAAATGTGAAGTTATCCACTTCGATAGGAAAAACAGAAAGGCAGAGCATTATTTAAATGGTGATAGATTGGGAAATGTTGATGTACAAAGGGACCTGGGTGTCCTTGTACACCAGTCAACCAGTCACTGAAAGCAAACATGCAGGTGCAGCAGACAGTTAGGAAGGCAAATGGTATGTTGGCCTTCATTGCAAGAGGATTTGAGTACAGGAGCAAGGATGTCTTACTACAGTTATACAGGGCCTTGGTGAGACCACACCTGGAGTACTGTGTGCAGTTTTGGTCTCCTTACCGAAGAAAGGATATACTTGCCATAGAGGGAGTGCAGCGAAGGTTCACCAGACTGATTCCTGGGATGGCAGGACTGTCGTATGAGGAGAGATTGGGTCAACTAGGCCTGTATTCACTAGAGTTTAGAAGAATGAGAGGGGATTTCGTTGAAACGTATAAAATTCTGACAGGGCTAGACAGACTGGATGCAGGGAGGATGTTTCCCCTGGCTGGGGGTCTAGAACGAGGGGTCACAGTCTCAGGATACGGGGTAGGACATTTAGGACTGAGATGAGGAGAAATTTCTTCACTCAGAGGGTGGTGAACCTGTGGAATTCTCTACCACAGAAGGCTGTGGAGGCCAAGTCACTGAATATATTTAAGAAGGAGATAGATAGATTTCTAGACACAAAAGGCATCAAGGGGTATGGGGAGAGAGCGGGAATATGGTATTGAGATAGAGGATCAGCCATGATCATATTGAATGGCGGAGCAGGCTCGAAGGGCTGAATGGCCTACTCCTGCTCCTATTTTTCAAGGTTTCTATGTTCTAAGTATTAGAAAGACTGGCTGTACTTAAAGTAGATAAATCACCAGGAGTGGATGGGATGCATCCTAGGATGCTGAGGGAATTGAGGGCGGAAATCGCGGAGGTACTGGCCATAATATTCCAATCCTCTATAGATACGGGGGTGGTGCCAGAGGACTGGAGAATTGCAAATGTTACACCATTGTTCAAAAAAGGGTGTAAGGATAAACCCAGTAACTACAGGCCAGTCAGTTTAACCTCGGTCGTGGGGAAGCTTTTAGAAACAGTAATCAGGGACAAAATTAATAGTCACTTGGATAGGTGTGGATTAATTAAGGAAAGCCAGCACGAATTTGTCAAAGGCAAATCGTGTCTAACCAACTTCATCAAGTTTTTCATGAGGTAACAGAGAGGGTTGATGAGGGTAATGTGGTTGACGTAGTGTACATGGATTTCCAAAAGGCGTTTGACAAAGTGCCACATAATAGGCTTGCCAGCAAAGTTGAAGCCCATGGAATAAAAGGAACAGTGGCAGCATGGATACGAAATTGGCTAAGTAACAGGAAACAGAGAGTAGTGGTGAACGGTTGTTTTTCGGACTGGAGGAAGGTATACAGTGGTGTTCTCCAGGGATCAGTTCTAGGACCACTGCTTTTCTTGATATATATTAATGACTTGTACTTGGGTGTACAGAGCACAATTTCAAAATTTGCAGATGACACAAAACTTGGAAGTATAGTGAACAGTGAGGAGGAGAGTGATAGACGTCAGGAAGACATAGACAGGCTGGTGAATGGGCAGACACGTGGCAGATGAAATTTAACGCAGAAAAGTGTGAAGTGATACATTTTGGTGGAAAGAATGAGGAGAGGACATGTAAACTAAATGGTACAATCCTAAAGTGGGAGCATGAACAGAGAGACCTGGAGGTATGTGTGCACAAATCCTTGAAGGTGGCAGGGCAGGTTGAGAAAGCAGTTAAAAAGGCTTACGGGACCCTGGACTTAATAAATAGAGGTATAGAGTACAAAAGTGTGGAAATGATGATGAAACACTGGTTCGGCCCCAACTGGAGTACTGTGTCCAATTCTGGGCACCACACTTCAGGAAGGATGTGAAGGCCTTAGAGAAGGTGCAGAAAGGATTTACGAGAATGATTCCAGGAATGAGGGACTTCAGTTGCCTTGATAGACTGGAGAAGCTGGGGTTGTTCTCCTTGGAGCAGAGAAGGTTGAGAGGAGATTTGATGGAGGTGTTCAAAATCATGAGGGGTCTGGACAGAGTAGAGAGAAACTGTTCCCATTGGCGGAAGGGTCGAGAACCAGAGGACACTGATTTAAGGTGATTGGCAGAAGAATCAAAGGTGACATGGGGAAAAACTTTTTACGCAGTGAGTGGTTAGGATCGGGAATGCACTGCCTGAAAGGGTGGTGGAGGCAGATTCAATCGTGGCTTTCAAAAGGGAATTGGATGAGTACCTGAAGGACAAAAATTTGCAGGGCTACGAGGGAAGGGTGGGGGAGTGGGACTAGCTGAAGTGTTCTTGCAGAGAGCCGGCACGGGCTCAACGGGCCGAATGGCCACCTTCTGTGCTGTAACCATTCTATGATTCTACCAACACATTAAACCTTCATAGAATAATTACCAGTCATTTTTAGACTGGAAACTTAACCCTGCCGTTTCACTTTCAGTCAGGAACAGATCGCAGTTTGACACCAATCTCTGATTTGACAGCACGTTTCCAGCATTCACCGTTGTTCTTCCTGACTCTAAACACAGTTGTAAAGGAGCCTTCTGTTCCGTGCCCAGGAGCTCTGACCCATGGAGAGAGCGGCTGGGACACATTCCTTACAGGCCTCAAGATTAACCTGCACGGGGACATTGCTGTCAGTGAAGAGAGACGAGAAAGACCAAAGTGCCGTTTGCCCCTCTCAGTGTGGCCCTGAAGGACTGTGTCCAGGCTGTAGTTCTGTTCCCGCCGTACGATCCTCCCCCAGATTGTCCTTTCTGAGCTCCAGCCAGGTGATGCTAAACACTCAGGTGGGAACGACAAAAATCCACAACAATGTGTTAAAGCAAAGCTGATTTATTTGACATATATCCAGAATATTAAACTCCAGCCCAGTTACAGGGGTTATTAACATCAGCAGAAACAAACTCCAACTGTCAGAATGAACACGATTCAGTCCTGGATGTAATTAACAGCAGCAATAACAGCAGAATCCAACCCCTGCAGTCACTTGTGAACTCGCTGGTGTCTCAGCAGGTGGGATGACTGAGTGAATCCCTTCCCACACTCAGAGCAGGTGAATGGTCTCTCCCCAGTGTGAACTCGCTGGTGTGTCAGCAGGATGGATAACTGAGTGAATCCCTTCCCACACTCCGAGCAGGTGAATGGTCTCTCCCCAGTGTGAACTCGCTGGTGTGTCAGCAGGGGGGATGACCGAGTGAATCCCTTCCCACACTCGGAGCAGGTGAACGGCCTCTCCCCAGTGTGAACTCGCTGGTGTACAGTGAGTTCAGATGATTGCCTGAACCCAGTCCCGCAGTGAGAGCACCTGAACGGTCTCTCGTCAGTGTGAACACGTTGATGGCGCATCAGTTCCCCAGAACTTTTATAGTACTTCCCGCAGTCCGGGCATTTAAAAGGTCTATCATCAGTGTGAACTCGCTGGTGTCTCAGCAGGGTGAATGACTGAGTGAATCCCTTCCCACACTCAGAGCAGGTGAAAGGCCTTTCCCCAGTGTGAACTTGCTGGTGTCTCAGCAGGGTGGATGACAGAGTGAATCCCTTCCCACACTCGGAACAGGTGAACGGCCTCTCCCCGGTGTGAACTCGCTGGTGTGTCAGCAGGCTGAATGACTGAGTGAATCCCTTCCCACACTCAGAGCAAGTGAACGGCCTATCCCCGGTGTGAACTCGCTGGTGTGTCAGCAGGCTGAATGACTGAGTGAATCCCTTCCCACACTCAGAGCAGGTGAATGGTCTCTCCCCAGTGTGAACTCGCAGGTGTGTCAGAAGTTGGGATGAACTAGTGAATCCCTTCCCACACTCGGAGCAGGTGAACGGCCAGTCCACGATGAGACTGCGCTTGTGTCTCGACAGGCCAGAGGATCGGCTGAAGCCTCGTCCACACACAGAACACGTGTACGGTTTCTCCCCGCTCTGAACGGTGCTTTCTGCTTCCATGTTCAAAGGTCCTGATGAATCGAGTGACTCTGTCAGATCTTGAAGTGATGTTTGGTTTGAGCTTCCCGTCTGCAAATCCTCGCCTTCTAACACCCTGGAAAATGAATTTAAAACAGGAAAAAGGGAGGGTGAGAGAGAACCCACAAAAACACAAAGGCAGGTTGTGAAATTGAGCTGAATGAATCTGGGAATTTGTGGGGCCGGCACTAGAAAAAAGTGACCATGAAAGCTGCCGGATTGTCGTAAAAACCCAACTGGTTCACTAATGTCCTTCAGGGAAGGGAACCCGCCACCCGGTCTGGGCCTACACAAGACTCTGGCCTCTATGGGAGGAGAGAGAGTGAGGTGGGAGGGGGAGGGGTGAAGGAGTGACTTTATACATCTGTAACTCGACTAGAACTTTGACAGCACCTCCCAAACACGCGACCTCCACCACCTAGAAGGACAAGGGCAGCAGGTGCATGGGAACACCATCACCTCCCAGTTCCCCTCCAAGTCACACACTATCCTGACTTGGGCATATATCGCCGTTCCTACATCGTCGCTGGGTGAAAATCCTGGAACTCCTCACCTAACAGCATTCTGAGAGTACCTTCACCACACGGACTGCAGAGGTTCAAGAAGAAGGCCCAGCATCACCTTCTCAACGGGCAACTGGGGACTGGCAATATATGCTGGCCTTGCTAGTGACACCCACATCGAATGAATTTAAAAAATCTGTATATATAAAATGGATTGAAAGCCTCTACAGAAATACTTGTTCCTAAAACGATAATCTTTTACACTGTACGGACAGGGTCTGTTTAGCAACTTAATCTCCCCTAGAATCCACCTCCCTTCACAGTCCCACATTGGAAATTGTTGGGTCCCACTGGGCTCAGAAGTACTGGGGGTTAAACCCAGCAGCTTCTCCCCCCTCTCCACTCCAGCTCAAACTGATGCAACAAGAAAGCCCTACACAGGAGGCCAGGGAGCGAGTTCCACATCCACCGCCCACCCTGATGCTAACCGGCTCTGAATTGCTCCCTCTGCTGTATAAATGCAAGTTGTTGTGTTTCTTGTCTGGGGGAGGTGCTGCACCCTGGGGTTAATGGTGCCGGGGCCCTGGCCGCACGTCCGCCGGCTCTGACTCGGGGCCTGAGACCCGCACTCGGTGTTGCTGAGGGACTCTAACCCTGGGACTGTACATGGGGATTCCAACCCTGGGACTGTACATGAGGATTCCAGCCCTGTGACTGTACATGGGGATTCTAACCCTGGGACTGTACATGGGGATTCCAACCCTGGGACTGTACATGGGGATTCAACCCTGGGACTGTACATGGGGATTCTAACCCTGGGACTGTACATGGGATTCCAACCCTGGGACTGTACATGGGGATTCCAACCCTGGGACTGTACATGGGGATTCCAACCCTGGGACTGTACATGGGGATTCCAACCCTGGGACTGTACATGGGGGGCCCAGCTCTGGGGCTCTTCTGTTACAATCGTGTGGGATGTTAACCGTATGCTCTGCTTTTACCAGCACCTTCAGGAGAGATGGTGAGAAATCCGAAGTGTGGAGAGTCTGAATCAAATAACTGAGTCAATGATTTACTCTCCCGGGCACTAGGACCCGGTTGGGAACACTGAAGCCCCGCCCACTCTTTGTTCTTGACCAAGATGTCTGCGCATGCGCTTTGCTACTCACTGAATCAAGATGGCGGCCGTTATCCTGGGCCTTTGACCGGGAGAAGCCCCGAAGCTGCAAACGCGGGACCTTCAGGTTATTATTCGGGGCTTGCGGGCTACAGTAGTTGTTTATGAAGCCTCCCCGCCCACTTGCCAGTCCATTACTCCGCTCCGTCGGGCCGCATCTGAACGATTTACCAGAGCTGGTCCGTACTGTGCAAATCACCAATTCCACGCACCGCGCATGCTCCAAACCCAGGCGGTCCCGCGCCTGCGCACTGGGCTCCTGTAGTCTGGGTTCGGCACATTCTCCCCCGCGGGGAATGCTGGGTAAAAGCCCCGCCATTGAAAGGCCCCATTAGTGATTGGAACTACATTTAGTAGAATTGCTTTGAGCACTGTACCTTGTTCATTCTAGCAGTTAGAGTGTGTTTCTGCTGATCTTAATAACCCCTATACCTGGGCTGGAGATTAATGTTCTGTATAAATATTGAATACATCAGCTGTGTTTCAAACTGACAGTCGGTCGAATAGTTGATCAGAGGAGACGAATTGATGTTGTTACAGACTGTTCTATTTTTGGGCCCTTTCTTACTCTAACTTATATCACTTCTCACCTCGTTCATCCTCTACCACATCAAATCCCAAGCTTGTTCCGTTTGAGTACATGGCTTGTGGGTGTCAGAGACTGAACTGCAGTGTCTCACTTTACACTCATCTGACTCTCCCGGTGCGGAGGGGAGCGGGCAGATCGGAGGACCTCTTCGTAGGACTGCTCCTGGGCCTGGCCAAAATAGGCCATCAACTGGTCCTGGCAGCAGGCGGTCGAGGGGGTCGTTCGGCCCGATTGCCTGCCTCTCTTCCGCGGCCATGTTCATGCCCGGGTGGCCCTGGAGATGGAGCACGCGGTGTCGGCCGGCACCCTTGAGGCCTTCCGCGACCAGTGGGCGCCGCGGGGACTGGAGTGCATCATCACCCCGGCCAACACAATTTTAATTTAATTTGTTAAGGTTCCTTTAAAGTTTTATTAATTTACAGTCAATTTTGTTTAATCACCCCAATAAAAGAGTACTCTCATCTGACTCACTCGGTGCGGAGGGGAGCGGGCAGATCGGAGGACCTCCTCATAGGACTGCTCCTGGGCCTGGCCAAAAAGGCCATTAACTGGCAGTCGAGGGGGTCGTTCGGCCACGTTTGCGCCCGGGTGGCCCTGGAGATGGAGCACGCGGTGTCCGCGACCGGTGGGCACCGCAGGGACTAAAGTGCATCATCACCCCCGGCAACCAAATTTTAATTTAATTTATTAAGTTTAATTTAATGTATTTTTGTTAAGTTACAGTTTATTTGTTTATGGGTTGCTTAAAGAGAGTACACTCATCTGAAATTCCTTTGAACCACCCTTTTTAGAACTATCTTGTATAAGATTTGCAATCCGTTATTTTCTGTATCATTTAACCCTTTTTGGATCCGATTTAGTAAAAACTCCTTCACACATGCTGCATGTGATCACCTTTGAAATGTTCTGATCTTTGTAATTGTCATTGCTGATTTTGATGCTCTCTTTGATTCAATCTCGTGTTATTAACATATCTTGCACTATTTCTTTAATTGAGATAATTTTTTCTAATACTTCCTTTATCAGGTCTTTAGTGCCTCCATTTATCCCTGTCAATAATCCTTCATTTGGGTTTAGGGGCTGGGGTTCAGGTTAGGATGTTAGGCTATGAGATAGTGATTTGGTATAGAAACCATTATTGACAACGCCAGTGTCACTAGACATGTTCTCTTTCATTTCATGGTGTTTTAACCTCACGCAGATGAGTCAGAAAACAGCCTCATGAATTGTTCATTCAAGGAACCTTCTTTCTGGCCCGAGCCTGATTTCCTCTCTTCTTTCACATCTCTACATTTGACACAGAAAAAGACATCAGGGTCAGTAGACATTGGGACAAGAACAGGCGGATCCAGGTGTTGTGCTGCTTACATCCAATCTTTGGCCTGCCTGAAAAGGGCTTCTGACAATAACCTGTCACCAGGCCCCACCAGTCGCCATCTGATTCCACCGTCATATCTTCATCCATTACCTGCCCTCACTGGAGCTGGTTTCACCACCATGACCAGTCCCCATACAGAGGCTCTCTGATTCCCATTTATAGACTCAGTGTAAATGATCCCTGGATTCGGTATCGCAGTGTAAGTGGTCCCTGGATTTGGTGTCACAGTGTAAGTGTTCCCCGGATTTAGTGTCACAGTGTAAGTGGTCTCTCGATTTGGTGTCTCAGAGTAAGTGGTCCCCAGATTTGGTGTCGCATTGTAAGTGGGCCCTGGAATTGGTGTCACAGTGCAAATACACCCTGGATTTGGTGTCACAATGTAAGTGGTCCCCACATTTGGTGTCATAGTGTAAGTTGTCCTTGGATTTGGTGTCACAATGTAAGTGCTCCCTGGAATTGGTGCAACTGTGTAAGGGGTCCCTGGATTTGGTGTCAAGTTGTAAGTGGTCCCTGGATTTCGTGTTACACTGTAACTCGGCCCTGGATTTGGTGTTTCAGTGTAAGTGTCCCTGGAATTGGTGTCACAGTGCAAATATTCCCTGGATTTAGTGTCACAGTATAAGTGGTCCCCGCATTTGGTGTCACAGTATAAGTGGTCCCTGGATTTGGTGTCTCATTGTAAGTGGTCTTTGGATTCGGTGTCACACAGTAAGTGGTCCCTGGATTTAATGTCACAGTGTAAGTGCTCCCTGGAATTGGTGTAACAGTGTAAGTGGTCCCTGGATTTGGTGTCTGGGTGTAAGTGGTCCCTGGATTTCGTGTCACACTAAGTGGTCCCTGGATTTGGTGTCTCAGTGTTAGTGGTCCCTGGATTTCGTGTCTCATTGTAAGTGTTGCTTGGATTTGGAGCCACAGTGTAAGTGATCCCAGGATTTGGTGTCTCAATGTAAGTGATCCCCACAGAGAGGGGCTTCCTACATGTGGCAGCCCATCCGGCGGGGCCCGCTGGGTCAGGATATAAAGAGACCGCGTGCTGTTCCTCCTCCCACTGCCTGGAGGAATGGGGAAGATATTTAAATGGACAGTGACTCACCTTTCTCTGCATATTTATATTTAATGGGACAGTCTTCTTTGTCTTGGAGTGTCGGAGGTCTCAGCGAACAGATCTCCTATTAACGGGTTTGGGTTTGGGATAGAAACAACTATTGACAACACCAGTGTAACTAGGCGTATCCTTTTTCATTTGGTGTCACAGTGTAAGTGGTCCCTGGATTTGGTGTCTCAGTGTAAGTGGTCCCTGGATTTGGTGTCTCAGTGTAAGTGGTCCCTGGATTTGGTGTCTCAGTGTAAGTAGTCCCTGGATTTGGTGTCTCAGTGTAAGTGGTCCCTGGATTTGGTGTCTCAGTGTAAGTAGTCCCTGGATTTGGTGTCACAATGTAAGTTGTCCCTGGATTTGGTGTCTCAGTGTAAGGGGTCCCTGGATTTGGTGTCTCAGTGTAAGTAGTCCCTGGATTTGGTGTCTCAGTGTAAGTAGTCCACAGGTAGAGCGGTTTCCCAAGGCCCCGCCCCCACACAGAGCGGGTCCCTGCATGTCGCCAACTGGGCTGGGTTATAAAGAGACCACGCGCTGTTCCTCCTCCCACTGCCTGGGGCAATCGGCCAGATATTTAAAGGGACAGGGACTCCCCTTTCTCTGCCTATTTATATTTAAAGGGACAGACCCGTTTATCTTGGAGTGCCGGCGGACTTCACTAACAGAGCTCCCATGAACAGTCATTCCCTTCTGTACTGTGCAGTGATTGTAAACATGTCTGTTTCAGTGACTTGAGCCTTTCTGAAATGTCTCACTATTTTTGATGATCCATTTGACTTGCTTGTTTAATTTGGAAAGACTTCAGAATTTTGCAGAGTGACGAAGGTTTCCTTTAAAGGTGGAGCAACATTTCTTTCAGAATGTTCTGTTCTAACCCTTCCCACCTCCACATTGGCCCCGCCCCACCACCACCCCCACTTTAAAACACTCGGCACTACTGACTGGGAGGTCCAAAGTGCAGTCCTTGATCTGGGCTGTTAGTTGATCTCAGCCACGGCAACAGTTCAGGGGCCAGAATTGGCCTCAGTACCACTGGGCTAAATAAGAGTAAAAATCAGCCACTGCCCCTGCTCTTGATGGAGATCCAGTCACATCAACTGGGAAGTGTATGGATGTCAATTGAGGGCAGGATTGGACTCGGCTGTGATGCCTACCACAGGGGAAATGCTGCTGACACTCACTGAGTCGGCTGACGGTGAGGCACTAGATGTTAACTAATGTATGTGGAATTGCACCCAGCCAGATTCAGCGCCTTCTGGAGAGAAGGGGAGAAACAAAATCTCAGCCAGTGCAATGAATGTTGATTTTAGACAGTAAGGATGGAGGCAGAGTTTGTAGAATGGGGAATTTACAGCTTAGGAGGGGCAGGAGAGGACAGAACGTTCTATAGGAACTAGAATTGTCTGTTCTGACTTTCTATCCTGCACTTAAAGTAACAACATTTGTAAACACCATTTCAGAGTGTCAGTAGGGGAGGATCTGATGATGGAAACTCAAACAAAATATCGCCTCAAGATCTGACAGATTGACCAGTTTCATCAGGACCTGAATATCATCGGCCTTTGGATATAGAAGGAAAAGCACCAATCACAGCGGGAGAAACAGGACACGTGTTCTGTGTATTTTTTTTAATTTGTTTATGGGATGTGGGCATCGCTGGCAAGGCCAGCATTTATTGCCCATCCCTAATTGCCATTGAGAAGGTGGTGGTGAAACACCTTCTTGAACCGCTGCAGTCCGTGTGGTGATGGTACTCCCACAGTGCTGTTAGGGAGGGAGTTCCAGGATTTTGACCCAGCGACGATGAAGGATCGCCGATATTCTTCTCAGTCGGGATGGTGTGTGACTTGGAGGAGAACTTGGAGGTGGTGGTGTTCCCATGTGCCTGCTGCCCTTGTCCTTCTAGGTGGAAGAGGTCGTGGGTTTGGGAGGTGCTGCCGAAGAAGCCTTGGCGAGTTGCTGCAGTGCATCTTGTAGATGGTACATACTGCAGCCACGGTGCACTGGTGGTGGAAGGAGTGAGTGTTTAAGGTGGTGGATGGGGTGCCAATCAAGTGAGCTGCTTTGTCGTGGATGGTGTTGAGCTTCTCGAGTGTTGTTGGAGCTGCACTTATCCAGGCAAGTGGAGAGTATTCCATCACACTCCTTACTTGTGCCTTGTAGATGGTGGAAAGGCTTTGGGGAGTCAGGAGGTGAGACACTCACCACAGAATACCGAGCCTCTGACCTGCTCTTGTTGTCACAGTATTTATGTGGCTGGTCCAGTTAAGTTTCTGGTCAATGGTGGCCCCCAGGATGTTGATGGTGGGGTATTCGGTGATGGCAATGCCGTTGAATGTCAAGGGGTGGTGGTTAGACTCTCGCTTGTTGGAGATAGTCATTGCCTGGCACTTGAGTGGCACGAACCCACCTTCAACCAATCATCAAGCCTGTGAGACTCGTGCGCCCACCTGAATCAACAGTGTAAATGTGGGGACTGTGGGAATGAATGGAGTTGACCGTCTGAGGTGGAAACTCATGGATACAGTCACACCAGGGAGAGGCCGTTCACCAGCTAAGTGTGGAAAGAGATTCAATCACTCATCTCGCCTATTAGCACACGAACACTGTGAATAAAGGAAGTAAAATGCTGAAAAATAATTGGTGAAGATAATTTATCTCTGTGGAACGCACGAGCAAACATTAAGAATGATGTGTTTTGTTTACACACTCACACATATAACAAACACTTTGTGTGAGGCTCTTTTCAGTTCTGTTTAACCCGATGGATTTCTTGTTGTGGGCTTTAGGACCCTGCGGCAGCCCATCCGGCGGGGCCCGCTGGGTCAGGATATAAAGAGACCGCGCGCTGTTCCTCCTCCCACTGCCTGGGGGAATGGGGCAGATATTTAAAGGGACAGGGACTCCCCTTTCTCTGTCTATTTATAGTTAAAGGGACAGACCCGTTTATCTTGGAGTGTCGGCAGACTTCAGTAACAGAGCTCCCATTAACAGTCGCTCCCTTCTGTACTGTGCAGTGATTGTAAACCTGTCTGTTTCAGTGACTTGAGCCTTTCTACAATGTCACTGTTTTTGAAGATCCATTTGACTTGCTTGGTTAATTTGGAAAGACTTCAGAATTTTGCAGTGTGACGAAGGTTTCATTTAACGGTGGAGTGATATTTCTATCTAAATATTCTGTTCTCTCCCCCGCCCCCCCCCCACGCTTTAAAACACTCTGCGCTACTGACTGGGAAGGTCACAAATTCAATCCTTGATCTGGGCTGTTAGTTGATCTCAACCAATGCAGCAGTTCAGGGGCCATAATTGGCCTCAGTACCACTGGGCTAAGTGTAAAAATCAGCCACTGCCCCGCTCTTGATGGCGATCCAGTGACCTGAACTGGGAAGTGTATGGATGTTAATTGAGGACATGATTGGACTCGGCTGTGATGCCTACCACAGTGGAAATGCTGCTGACACTCACTGAGTCGGCTGACGGCGAGGCACTCGAGATTAACTAGTGTCTGTGGAATTGCACCCAGCCAGATTCAGAAACTTCTGGAGAGAAGGGGAGAAACAAAATCCCAGATGGTGTAATTAATGTTTTTAGACAGTAGGAATGGATTCAGTTGCCCGTCTGAGGTGGAAACTCATGGATACAGTCACACCGGGGAGAGGCCGTTCACCAGCTGAGTGTGGAAAGAGATTCACTCACTCATCTCGCCTATGAGCACACGGACATGTTCGTAATGGGGAGAATCCGGTCACTGCTCTGTATGTGGAAAGGGATTCTATTGACCATCCCATTTACTGACACACCAGCACAGTCACACCCGAGAGAGACCGTTTAGATATTTCACGTGTGGGAAGGGATTGACTCCGTTCTCCCACCTGTTGACGCTCCAGAGTGTCCACATTGAGAACAGTTGCTTTAAATACTCTGACTGTGAGAAAAGCTTTCAAAGTTCAAAGCAGCTGATGCACGATCTGCGCATTGATACTGGAGAGACGGCTGTTTCAATATCCTGTGTGTGGGAAGAAATTCACCCCACCTGCTGAGACTCCAGTGAGTTCACATGTGGCTGCAGGGGTTTGGATTCTGTTATTAACCACATTCAGGACTGAACCATGGCAGAGTGCCCGTGCACTGTGGTTTCTGTGTGAATTATTGATGAATTTTCTCTCAATGGGATCACAGAAACTCATTCTCCATTCACTAATTGGGGCTTTCAATGTTCCCCAGCATGCCCCGCGGGGGAGAATGTGCCCCATTCACACTGGAGGAGCCCAGTGCGCAGGCGCCGTTCCCGCCTGTATTTGGAGCATGCGCAGTGTCACTGTGATCAGAGCCCGGCGAGGGCTGGGAGCGGCCGAGTTTCGGAGACGTAGTTTTTGCGCCGCTTACGAATCAGGGGGCGCAGGGAGGTAACGCACCCGGCGAGTGACCTTCATAAACACTTGGTCTAGGCTGCAAGCCCCGAATGAGAACCTACAGGTTCCGCGTTTGCAGCTCCGAGGCTTTTTCCCGTTATCAGGCCCAGGCTAAGGGCGGCCATCTTTGTAAAGGAAAGCATTGTCTTTGTTCGCCGCCATCTTGATTCACACGGCCATCTTTGTAAAGGACCCAAACGTGGTAAGGGCCTCAGGGTCCCCTGAAGTGTGGTAGTGACCCAGCCAGAGTCAGCACCTTCAGGGGAGGACAGGGAGGGGAACCAGTGAGTGTAGATCTGAACCCAGCCAGAGTCAGCACCTTCAGGGGAGGAGAGGGAGGGGAACCAGTGAGTGATCTGAACCCAGCCAGAGTCAGCACCTTCAGGGGAGGAGAACCAGTGAGTGTAGAACTGAACCCAGCCAGAGTCAGCACCTTCAGGGGAGGAGAGGGAGGGGAACCAGTGAGTGAACTGAACCCAGCCAGAGTCAGCACCTTCAGGGGAGGAGAGGGAGGGGAACCAGTGACTGTAGAACTGAACCCAGCCTGAGTCAGCACCTTCAGGGGAGGTGAGGGAGGGGAACCAGTGACTGTAGAACTGAACCCAACCAGAGCCAGCACCTTCGGGGGAGGAGAACCAGTGAGTGTAGAACTGATCATACTGAAAACTGGGAGCGGATGACAAACTATCTTGAGAAGTGTTTGGATTTTAGCACAGGGAGGAGGGACAATATGTGGGACGGGGATTTACAGCTTTGGAGGAAGAAGAGAGGAAAGAATGTTCTATAGAAACTAGAATTGTCTGTTTTGAATTTCTGTCCTGTACTTACAGTGATGAATTTTGTAAACTCCTTTTACAGGGTATTGGAACGGGAGGATTTGCAGATGGGAAACTCAAACCAAACATCATGTCAAAATCTGACAGTCACTCGTTTACTCAGGACCTGAATATCATCGGCCTTTGAATGTGGAAGGAGAAATATTTGTCTGTTCTGTCTGTGGGAAAAGATTTCAAAGATCAGTGTGACTGGAAAAGCATCGAGACACACACACCCGAGTGAGAGTGTTCCAGTGCACTGACTGCGGAAAGAGCTTCAACCAGTTACACAGCCTAAAAAACATCGCAATATTCACAGCGGTGAGAAACCATACACGTCTTCTGTGTGTGGACGAGGCTTCAACTGATTGGCCAACCTGGAAAGATACAATGACACCAGCACCACGGAGAAACCGTGGAAATGTGGGGACTGTGGGAAGGGATTCAATTACCCGTCTGAGCTGGAAATTCATCATCGCACTCACACTGGGGAGAGGCCGTTCACCTGCTCCGAGTGTGGGAAGGGAATCACTCAGTCATCTGACCTGCTGATACACCAGCAAGTTCACACTGGAGAGAGGCCGTTCACCTGCTCCATCTGTGAGAAGGGATTCACTCAGTAATCCGACCTGCTGATACACCAGCAAGTTCACACTGGGGAGAGACCGTTCACCTGCTCTGAGTGTGGGAAGGGATTCCCTTCATCATCCAGCCTGCTGAAACATGAGCGAGTTCACACTGGGGAGAGAGGGTTCACCTGCTCTGAGTGTGTGAAGGGATTCACTCGGTCATCCGACCTGCTGACACACCAGCGAGTTCACACTGGGGAGAGACCGTTCACCTGCTCCGTGTGTGGGAAGGGATTCACTCGGTCATCCAACCTGCTGACACACCAGCGAGTTCACACTGGGGAGAGGCCGTTCACCTGCTCCGTGTGTGGGAAGGGATTCACTCGGTCATCCAGCCTTCTGACACACCAGCGAGTTCACAAGTGACTGCAGGGGTTGGATTCTGCTGTTATTGCTGCTGTTAATTACATCCTGGACTGAATCGTCTTCATTCTGACAGGTGGAGTTTCTTTCTGCTGATGTTAATTACCCCTATACCTGGGCAGGAGTTTAATATTTTGATATTTCAAGTAACAGTGAGTTGATATTTGATGTCTCCAAGATAAGAGGTGTCTAATTGATGTCCTGTTACCGACTGCTCCATTTTTTGGCCTTTTCTCCTTTCTAACTCGAGATTATTTCAGTTCTCGTACCTTCGGTTACTCTCATGGACAAGTCCCAGCTCCCCATACCTTCCAGAGTGCCTCTCCTAGCCTTGGTATCCAGGAAAGGTCTCGGTAACACGCCCGGGATCACTAAACACAAAACCCAGTCTGTTAATCACTTTCAGCTACTGGACTTAGCGTGTGTCCCACAGCATCTCTCTCACCTTCGATGTGTGAATAGAGCATCACGCCTGCAAACCTGCTTTCAATTTAAATTTGAATCCACTCAGCAAATGTATTTGAAACAATACGTACAAGTAAACAGATCACATCAAATAATTGGCAAAGGTTTAGAGTCAACAAGATGAACACATCACGGCCCAATACCCCAGCTCTATATTCACAGGAGAAAGTCTGTTATCTAACTCCTCGAGTGGACAGAATCGAGAAAGATCCCAACTCTAAGAACATCTAGAATCTGTTGTAAATATCTTTCAAATCCTGACTGGTCCAATCTGTCGGTTTCCTTTCAATTGAAGTGAATGGAAGATGAGAGGGGTGTTGGCGTATGGACCTCGGTTAATTCAGCTTCTGAAAGGTGTTCATGTTTAGTTCATTCGATATCGGGGAAAATGTGGTTGGTATCATTAGAGAGAGAGATTTCACTGAGCAACAGCTGGTGTTTGCAACCAACTGGCCTTGGATATTTTCATCATAGAATGTTTCGATCAGAAATATGATGTTGGGATAAGAAAAGTCTGGAGACTAGTGGTTTGTGCTGCCCCAGGAAGGCCACAGTGTTTTTACCTGCTTCTAACGTTGTTGATGTGTGTTGAAGAAAATGCAGACTTGTGTCTCTGGACTGTGCAGTAGCCAGAGACGACCATATTAGGCAATGCCAGCTCCAGTTTGATAAGAGGTTGATGGCAGAGCAAGAGATCCAGCAGTTTTAAGAATTTATCTCCCGTTATCTGCAGACATCGAATGTCGCAGCGTGCTGACAAAATTAGACTTAAGACTTTAACCTATTGGGTTCAATTATTGGGATCGATTGTTACTGAATTGAATTGTTACAGAATGGAAAAGTAGTGAAGTTCTGCTAAACTTGTATCGAACCTTGGTTAGACCACACTTGGAGCACTGCGTACAATTCTGGTCACCATATTATAAAAAGGATATAGAGGCACTGGAGAGGGTGCAGAGAAGATTTACAAGGATGATACCAGAAATGAGAGGGTATACCTGTCAGGAAAGGATGGACAGGCTGGGTCTCTTTTCTCTTGAAAAAAGAAGGCTGAGGGGTGACCTAATAGAGGTCTTTAAAATGATGAAAGGTTTTGATAGAGTAGATACAGAGAGAGTGTTTCCACTTGTGGGGAAGAGCATAACTAGAGGCCATCAATATAAGATAGTCACCAAGAAATCCAATAGGGAATTCAGGAGAAACTTCTTTACCCAGAGAGTGGTGAGAATGTGGAACTCGCTACCACAGGGAGTGGTTGAAGCGAATAGTATAGATACATTTAAGGGGAGGCTAGACAAGCATATGAGGGAGAAGGGAATAGAGGGTTATGCTGATAGTTAGATGGGGAAAGACGGGAGGAGGCTCGAGTGGAGCATAAACGCCGGCATGGACTGGTTGGGCCGAATGGCCTGTTTCTGTGCCGTATATCCTGTGAATCTGTGTAGTCACAGCAAACAGACAATTTAACAGACTGCCCCTGGTCCACTCTAACCCCCACCTTCTCTCTCTCTCACTATTCATGGACACTTGCTGCAGTAATTGCTCCTCTGACCTTTCCTCTCTTGTCCCTCCTACACCCCTAATACACGGCCCGACACAATCTCCCTCCCCCTACATCCTCACTGTGCTGGAATCCACATCAGTCTCCCCATCTGCTCCTTGTTCTCTCCCTGGATCCGAAAACTACTGAACTCAGTCTTCCCTCCTGAAGTCTACAGGCTCTAAAACTGAAGCTCGGTGTCGCTCAGTCCCTGCTCCTCCCCTTCTCTCCTCCTCTTTTCCCTGGGGTGTGTCCACACTCTGGGCCTTGGGCCTTGCCCGGGGATTCTCAGTATGAACAGGGGGGGGGGGGTGTTTTGAGACAGGGTGTCCCCGCTCTCCTCCTCTTTTCCCCGGGGTGTGTCCACACTCTGGGCCTTGGGCCTTGCCCGGGGATTCTCAGTATGAACAGGTGGGGTGTGTTTTGAGACAGGGTGTCCCCGCTCTCCTCCTCTTTTCCCCGGGGTGTGTCCATACTCTGGGCCTTGGGCCTTGCCCGGGGATTCTCAGTATGAACAGGTGGGGTGTGTTTTGAGACAGGGTGTCTCCGCTCTCCTCCTCTTTTCCCCGGGGTGTGTCCACACTCTGGGCCTTGGGCCTTGCCCGGGGATTCTCAGTCTGAACAGGTGGGGTGTGTTTTGAGACAGGGTGTCCCCGCTCTCCTCCTCTTTTCCCCGGGGTGTGTCCACACTCTGGGCCTTGGGCCTTGCCCGGGGATTCTCAGTCTGAACAGGTGGGGTGTGTTTTGAGACAGGGTGAATGGCCCGGCTTTATGACATCACTGCAGTGCCAAGCAATCAACCTCCCTGAGCTCTGCTCATTATGGGCTGGCAGTGTTTGATGGGACAGTGTCGAGGGAGCGTTACTCTGTATTTAACCCGTGCTGTAGCTGCCCTGGGAGTGCTGGAGGGGACAGTGTAGAGGGAGCTTTACTCTGTATCTAACCCGTGCTGTACCTGCCCTGGGAGTGTTTGATGGGACAGTGTAGAGCGAGCTTTACTCTGTATCTAACCCGTGCTGTACCTGCCCAAGGAGTGTTTGATGAGATAATGTGGAGGGATTTTTACTCTGTATCTAACCCGTGCTGTGCCTGTCCTAGGAGTGTTTGATGGGACAGTGCAGAGGGAGCTTTACTCTGTATCTAACCCGTGCTATACCTGTCCTGGGAGTGTTTGATGGGACAGTGTAGAGGGAGCTTTACTCTGAATCTAACCCGTGCTGTATCTGCCCTGGGAGTGTTTGATGGTCATGATGCGGAGATGCCGGTGTTGGACTGGGGTGGACAAAATTGAGAGGTCGCACAACACCAGGTTATAGTCCAACAGTTTTATTTGAAATCACAAGCTTTCGGAGCTTACTACTCCTTCGTCGGGTGAAGTGTTTGATGGAACAGTGCAAAGGGAACTTTACTCTGTATCTCACCCGTGCTGTACCTGCCCTGGGTGTGTTTGATGGGACAGTGTAGAGGGAGCTTTACTCTGTATCTAACCCGTGCTGTACCTGCCCTGTGAATGTTTGATGGGACAGTGCAGAGGGAGCTTTAATCTGTATCAAAACAGTGCTGTAGCTGCCCTGTGAGTGTTTGATGGGACAGTGTAGTGTGAGCTTTACTCTGTATCTACTCCGTGCTGTACCAGCCCTGGGAGTGTTTGATGGGACAGTGTAGAGGGAACTTTACTCTGTATCGAAACCGTGCTGTACCTGCCCTGGGAGTGTTTGATGGGACAGTGTAGAGCGAGCTTTACTCTGTATCTAACCCGCGTGGTCCCTGCCCTGGCAATGTTTAATGGGACACAATAGAGCAAGCTTTACTCTGTCTCTAACCCGTGCTGTACCTGCCCTGGGTGTGTTTGATGGGACAGTGTAGAGGGAGCTTTACTCTGTATCTAACCCGTGCTGTACCTGCCCTGGGAGTGTTTGATGGGACAGTGTAGAGGGAGCTTTACTCTGTATCTAAGCCGTGCTGAACTGCACTGGCAGTGTTTGATGGGACAGTGTAGAGGGAGCTTTACTCTGTATCTAACCTGTGCTGTACCTGCCCTGGGAGTGTTTGATGGGACAGTGTAAAGGGAGCTTTACTCTGTATCTAACCTGTGCTGTTCCTGCCCTGGGAGTGTTTGATGGGACAGTGTAGAGAGAGCTTTTCTCTGTATCTAACCTGTGCTGTACCTGCCCTGGCAGTGTTTGATGCGACAGTGTAGAGGGAGCTTTACTCTGTTCTAACCCGTGCTGTACCTGCCTGGGAGTGTTTGATGGGACAGTGTAGAGAGAGCTTTACTCTGTATCTAACCCGTGCTGTACCTGCCCTGGACTGTTTGATGGGACAGTGTAGAGGAGCTTTACTCTGTATCTAAGCCATGCTGTACCTGCCCTGGGAGTGTTTGATGGGACAGTGTAGAGGGAGCTTTACTCTGTCTCTAACACGTGCTGTACCTGCCCTGGGAGTGTTTGATGGGACAGTGTAGAGGGAGCTTTACTCTGTATCTAACCCGTGCTGTACCTGCCCTGGGAGTGTTTGATGGGGACAGTGTAGAGGGAGCTTAACTCTGTATCTAACCCGTGCTGTCCCTGCCCTGGGAGTGTTTGATGGGACATTGTAGAGGGAGCTTTACTCTGTATCTAACCCGTGCTGTACCTGCCCTGGGAGTGTTTGATGGGACAGTGTCGAGGGAGCTTTACTCTGTATCTAAACCGTGCTGTACCTGCCCTGGAAGTGTTTGATGGGACAGTGTAGAGGGAGCTTTACTCTGTATCTAAACCGTGCTGTACCTGCCCTGGAAGTGTTTGATGGGACAGTGTAGAGGGCTCATGGGGTTGGGGGTAATATTGTAGCATGGATAGAGGATTGGTTAATGGACAGAAAACAGAGAGTGGGGATAAACAGATCTTTTTCAGGTTGGCAGGCTGTAACTAGTGGGGTGCCGCAACGATCAGTGTTAGTGTCTCAGCTATTTACAATCTATATTAATGAGCTAGATGAAGGGACCGAGTGTAATGTATCCAAGTTTGCTGATGATACAAAGCTAGGTGGAACAGTAAGCTGTGAGGAGAACACAAAGAGCCTGCAAAGGGATATAGACAGGATAAGTGAGTGGGCTGTAAGGTGGCAGATGAAGTATAATGTAGGGAAATGTGAGGTTATTCACTTTGGTAGGAAGAATAGAAAAACAGAATATTTTTTAAATGGTGAGAAACTTTCAAATGTTGGTGTTCAGAGAGATTTGGGTGTCCTTGTGCAAGAAACACAGAAAGCTAGCATGCAGGTACAGCAAGCAATAAGGAAGGCAAATGGCATGTTGGCCTTTATTGCAAGGGGGTTGGAGTATAAGAGTAAGGAAGTCTTGCTACAATTGTACAGGGCCTTGGTGAGACCACACCTGGAGTACTGTGCACAGTTTTGGTCTCTTTATCTGAGGAAGGATATACTTGCCTTGGAGGCGGTGCAACAAAGGTTCACGAGATTGATTCCTGGGATGAGAGGGCTGTCCTATGATGGATTGTGTAGAATGGGCCTATACTCTCTGGAGTTTAGAAGAATGAGAGGTGATCTCATTGAAACATACAAGATTCTGAAGGGGATTGACAGGGTAGATGCTGAGAGGTTGTTTCCCCTGGCTGGAGTGTCTAGAACTAGGGGGCATAGTCTCAGGATAAGGGGTCGGCCATTTAAGACTGAGATGAGGAGGAATTTCTTCACTCAGAGGGCTGTGAATCTTTGGAATTCTCTGCCCCAGAGGGCTGTGAATGTTCAGTCTTTGAGTATATTCAAGGCTGAGATAGATAGATTTTTGGACTCTGGGGGAATCAAGGGATATGGAGATCGGGTGGGAAAGTGGAGTTGAGGTCGATGATCAGCCATGATCTTATTGAATGGCGGAGCAGGCTCGAGGGGCCCTATGGCCGACTCCTGCTCCTAATTCCTATGTTCTTATGTTCTTCTCTGCTGGGTTTTGGCAGGAATCGAGGAAAAAACAGCTGGAAATTCCCTGATCTGTGATTTACAAGAACACTTTCCCTGGTGCATAAGAAACAGGAGCAGGAGTCGGCCATTCGGCCCCTCGAGCCTGCTCCGCCATTCAATAAGATCATGGCTGATCTGATATTGGCCTCAACTCCACTTTCCTGCCCTCTCCCCATAACCCTTGATTCCCCTGTTTTTCAAAAATCTGTCGATCTCCACCTTGAATATATTCAATGACTCCGCCTCCACAGCTCTCTGGGGTAGAGAATTCCACAGATTCACGACCCTCAGAGAGAAGAAATTCCTCCTCATCTCCGTTTTAAATGGGTGACCCCTTATTCTGAAACTATGCCCCCTCGTTCTAAATTCCCCCACGAGGGGAAACATCCTCCCTGCATCGACCCTGTCAAGCCCCTTCAGAATCTTATGTTTCAATAAGATCACCTCATTCTTCTAAACTCCAATGAGTATCGGCCCAACCTGCTCAACCTTTCCTCATAAGACAACCCCTTCAACTGAAGAATCAACCTCGTGAAGCTTCTCTGAACTGCCTCCAATGCAAGTGTATCCCTCCTTCAATAAGGAGAGTGAAACTGTCCGCAGTACTCCAGGTGTGGTCTCACTAACACCCTGTGCAGTGGTTCCCAGCAGTTACTTTTCTTCAGTAATGTTCTCTGTCGCAATGTTCTGACGAAAGGTCATCGACCTGAAACGTTAACTCGGTTTCTCTCTTCACAGATGCTGCCTGACCTGCTGAGTATCTCCAGCATTTTCTGTTTTTATTTCTCTATCACTAAACTGCCCCCTGCTGTTAATGATGTCATCTCTTATAGTTTCACAATTACACGTATAAACATCACACATTATAATCTAATCTATTCTATTACTCACTCTGGTTTAAGCTTACATTGTGGTTAGTAACAGACAGAACCTGTTCTTTCCCCTGATCTGATTACAGACTCCAACATGTCGATTCAGTGAATGGAATGTCTTACCAGTGTTGCCATGGTGACCTGTCTGCAGTGAAAGGCCTGTTTGAGTTTCTAACTCAGACTAAACTTCTCTCTCCCATAATACACTTTTATATCAGACATTCGATGTCAATGTATTTTAGCCATGTTATGTTAATATCTCTAAAACCTACAGGGAGATCAGATACACAAATCTTTAAAAGTTGGAGGACAAGTTTATAAAGTGGTTTAAAAATGTTACCCGAGGTTTTTTATAAATGGGGCGTAGAAAACAAAACCATCGGTTCGGCTGCAGTTAGAACAAGTTTTGGGCATCTTCCACTCGGAAGGATGTCAGGGCCACAGAGAGGCTGCAGAATCGATTCACTGAGGTTATACCACAGATGAGAGGCTTTAGTTATCAGAGAATCATAGAAACATAGAAGATAGGCGCAGGAGTGGGCCATTCGGCCCCTCGAGCCTGCTCCGCCATTTAATGAGATCATGGCTGATCATCCAAATTCAGTACCCTGTCCCTGCTTTCTCCCCATATCCTTTTAGCCTTAAGAAATATATCTAACTCCTTCTTGAATATATTTAATGAATTGGCCTCAACTGCCTTGTGTGGTAGAGAATTCCACAGGTTCACCACTCTCTGGGTGAAGAAATTCCTCCTCATCTCAGTCCTAAATGGCTTACCCCTTATCCTTAGACTGTGACCTCTGGTTCTGGACTCCCCCGCCATCGGGAACATCCTTCCTGCATCTAGTCTGTCTAGTCCTGTTAGAATTTTATAAGTTTCAATGAGATCCCCTCTCATTCTTCGAAACTCTAGCGAATATAAGCCTAAACGACCCAATCTCTCTTCATACGTCATTCCTGCCATCCCAGGTATCAGTCTGGTGAATCTTCGCTGCACTCTCTCCATGGCAAGAACATCCTTCCTCAGATAAGGCGACCAAAACTGCACACAATACTCAAAGTGTGGTCTCACTAAGGCCTTCACAACTGCAGCAAGACATCCTTGCTCCTGTACTCGAATCCTCTCGCTATGAAGGCCAACATACCATTTGCCTTCTTAACTGCCTGCTGCACCTGCATGCTTACCTTCAGCGACTGGTGCACAAGGACACCCAGGTCTCGTTGCACTTCCCCTTTTCCCAATCTATTGCTGTTCAGTTAATAATCTGTCTTCCTGTTTTTGCCACCAAAGTGGATAACCTTGCATTTATCCACGTTATACTGCATCTGCCATGCATCTGCCCAATCACCCAACCTGTCCAAATCATACTGGAGTTTCTCTGCATCCTCCTCACAGCACACACGCCCACCCAGCTTTGTGTCGTCTGCAGACTTGGAGATATTACATCTAGTTCCCTTGTCTAGATCATTAATATATATTGTGAATAGCTGTGGTCCTAGCACTGATCCCTGCGGTACCCCACTAGTCACTGCCTGCCACTCGGAAAAAGACCTGTTTATTCCAACTCTTTGCTTCCTGTCTGACAACCAGTTCTCTATCAAAGTCAATACCTTGCCCCCAATCCCATGTGCTTTAACTTTGCACGCTAATCTCTTATGCGGGACCTTGTTGAAAGCCTTCTGAAATCCAAATACACCACATCCACTGGTTCTCCCTTATCAATTCTACCAGTTACATCCTCAAAAAATTCCAGTAGATTAGTCAAGCATGATTTACCTTTTGTAAATCCATGTTGACTTTGTCCGATCCTGTCACTGTTTTCCAAGTGCTCTGCTATTACATCTTTTATAATGGACTCTAGCATTTTCCCCACTACCGATGTCAGGCTTACCAGCCTATCATTCACCGTTTTCTCTCCACCACCTTTTTTAAATAGTGGGGTTACATTAGCTACCCTCCAATCCATGGGAACTGTTCCAGAGTCTATAGAATTTTGGTAGATGACCAGCAATGCATCTACTATTTCTAGGGTCATTTCCTTAAGTACCCTAGGATGTAGATTATCAGGCCCTGGGGATTTATCGGCATTCAATCCCGTCAACTTCCCTAACACCATTTCCCTACAAATACTGATTCATTCAGTTCCTCCCTCTCATTGGACCCTCTCATAGAATAAAACTGCACAAAAGGTGGCCATTCGGCCCATCATGCTTGTGCCAGCTCTTTGGGAGAGCGATCCAATTAGTCCCACTCCCCTGCTCTTTCCCCATATCCCGGTAAATGTTTTCCCTTCAAATATTTATCCAATTCTCTTTTGAAAGTTACTCTTGAATCTGCTTCCACCGCCCTTTCAGGCAGTGCATTTCAGATCATCATAACTCGCTGGGTAAAGAAATGTTTCCTCATGATGACCTGTCTGCAGTGAAGCGCCTGTTTGAGTTTCGAACTGAGGCGAACTTCTCTTTCCCAGGAGGAGAGACGAGAGAAACTGGGGCACTTCTCACTAGAACAAAGCAGGGTAAGAGATGTGAGCGAGGTGTTTAAACTTGTTCAAGGACACCGACCAAAATATCAGAGACACTCCGTGTCGCTCAGGACCAGTGTCCAGGGGAGAAGCTGATGGGTTTATCAGATCATCTTTGGGTTAAATGTTGTGCTCGTGGAGCTGAGCCCCGAGTGTCAGCATCAAACACTCTCCAGTCGGGTACAGCACGGGTTAGATACAGAGTAAACCCATCAGCCGCTCCCCGACACAGATACCGAGGGACAGGGAGTGTCCGGACAATGACATTTCTCACTCAACAAGGTATAAATTGATCCTGTACCTCTCCCCATTAATCCTGGGCTCCACACGGGGCGAATCCTGCTCCTGTTTCCCTTCCTGGAACAGCACTGAGCTAAACCCAGCCCATAATGAGCAGGGCTCAGGGAGGTTGGTTGCTGGGCACTGCAGTGATGTCATAAAGCAGGGCCATTCAGCCCAGCTGGTCGTCTCCTTGTCCCTTTAAAGGTGGAGAGCGGGGACACCCTGTCTCAAAACACACCCCACCTGTTCATACTGAGAATCCCCGGGCAAGGCCCAAGGCCCAGAGTGTGGACACACCCCGGGGAAAAGAGGAGGAGAGCGGGGACACCCTGTCTCAAAACACACCCCACCTGTTCATACTGAGAATCCCCGGGCAAGGCCCAAGGCCCAGAGTGTGGACACACCCCGGGGAAAAGAGGAGGAGAGCGGGGACACCCTGTCTCAAAACACACCCCACCTGTTCATACTGAGAATCCCCGGGCAAGGCCCAAGGCCCAGAGTGTGGACACACCCCGGGGGAAAAGAGGAGGAGAGCGGGGACACCCTGTCTCAAAACACACCCCACCTGTTCATACTGAGAATCCCCGGGCAAGGCCCAAGGCCCAGAGTATGGACACACCCCGGGGAAAAGAGGAGGAGAGCGGGGACACCCTGTCTCAAAACACACCCCACCTGTTCATACTGAGAATCCCCGGGCAAGGCCCAAGGCCCAGAGTATGGACACACCCCGGGGAAAAGAGGAGGAGAGCGGGGACACCCTGTCTCAAAACACACCCCACCTGTTCATACCGAGTGTCCCCGGGCAAGGCCCAAGGCCCAGAGTGTGGACACACCCCGGGGAAAGAGGAGGAGAGCGGGGACACCCTGTCTCAAAACACACCCCACCTGTTCATACTGAGAATCCCCGGGGAAGGCCCAAGGCCCAGAGTGTGGAACACACCCCGGGGAAAGAGGAGGAGAGCGGGGACACCCTGTCTCAAAACACACCCCACCTGTTCATACTGAGAATCCCCGGGCAAGGCCCAAGGCCCAGAGTGTGGACACACCCCAGGGAGAGAGGAGGAGAGCGGGGACACCCTGTCTCAAAACACACCCCACCTGTTCATACTGAGAATCCCCGGCAAGGCCCAAGGCCCAGAGTGTGGACACACCCCGGGGAAAGAGGAGGAGAGCGGGGACACCCTGTCTCAAAACACACCCCACCTGTTCATACTGAGAATCCCCGGGCAAGGCCCAAGGCCCAGAGTGTGGACACACCCCGGGGAGAGATGGTGCAGTGTGGGGGGTGAGGGAGGAGTCTGCTCATTCCCGGGGGAAGATCAGACAAAGTGCTTTGAGTGGTGGGTCCAGCAGTGAAACTGAAACCAAACCAAAGGGAACAAATGAAGATCCAATCCAAGGGAACAAGCACCGGGACAATGGGGAGAAACCACAACCGGCCCAAAGTTATTCAGTGAGCGAGCATCGCCTGCTTACTGTGAGAGAGCTCCACACTTCCACCATCCTTTGTGTGGAGAAGAGTTTCCAGCTTCTCTCCTGAAGGGCCTGGCTCGGATTTTAAGGTTCTGTCCCCTCGTCCCAGACTCCCCACCAGTGGAAAGAGTTTCTCTCCATCGACCCTCGCAATTGATCCAAAATCCTCAAAACCTCAATCAAATCAGCCTCAACTTTCTATAATCCATGGAATACAAGCTTCATTTCTGTAAACTCTCAATAGTTTAACCCTTGGAGCCCTGGTAACATGCTGGTGAATCTGCACTGCACTCCTTCCAAGGCCAATCTATTCTTTCTAAGGTGCGGGGCCCAGAACGGTCCACAGTGCCCCAGATGTGGTCTAACCAGGGCTTTGTACAGCTGGAGCAAAACTTCCTCCCCTCGATATTCTAGACCTCTAGTCATAAGGATTAACATTTCATTACCCTTTTTGTTTATATTTATTTTAAAGACTCCCAGAGCAGGTACAGCACGGGTTAGATACAGAGTAAAGTTCCCTCTACACTGTCCCATCAAACACTCCCAGGGCAGCTACAGCACAGGTTACATACAGAGTGAAGCTCCCTTTACACTATCCCATCAAACACTCCCAGGGCAGGTACAGCACGGGTTAGATACAGAGCAAAGCTCCCTCTACACTATCCCATCAAGCACTCCCAGGGCAGGTACAGCACGGGTTAAATACAGATAAAAGCTCCCTCTGCACTGTCCCATCAAACACTCCCAGGGAAGGTACAGTACGGGGTTCGATACAGAGTAAAGCTCCCTCTACACTGTCCCATCAAACACTCCCAGGGCAGGTACAGCACAGGTAACAGACAGAGTAAAGCTCCCTCTGCACTGTCCCATCAAACACTCCCAGGGAAGGTACAGTACGGGTTGGATACAGAGTAAAGCTCCCTCTGCACTGTCCCATCAAACACTCCCAGGGCAGGTACAGCACGGGTTAGATACAGAGTAAAGCTCCCTCTATACTGTCCCATCAAACACTCCCAGGGAAGGTACAGCACGGGTTAGTTACACAGAAAAGCTCCCTCTGCACTGTCCCATCAAACAGTCCAAGGGCAGATACAGCACGGGTTAAATACAGAGTAAAGTTCCCTCTACACTGTCCCATCAAACCCTCCCAGGGCAGATGCAGCACAGGTTAGATACAGAGTAAAGCTCCCTCTACACTGTCCCATCAAACACTCCCAGGGCAGGTACAGCACAGGTACCATACAGAGTAAAGCTCCCTCTGCACTGTCCCATCAAACACTCCCAGGGAAGGTACAGTACGGGGTTGGATACAGAGTAAAGCTCCCTCTGCACTGTCCCATCAAACACTCCCAGGGCAGGTACAGCACAGGTTAGATACAGAGTAAAGCTCCCTCTATACTGTCCCATCAAACACTCCCAGGGAAGGTACAGCACGGGTTAGTTACACAGAAAAGCTCCCTCCACTGTCCCATCAAACAGTCCAAGGGCAGATACAGCACGGGTTAAATACAGAGTAAAGTTCCCTCTGCACTGTCCCATCAAACACTCCCAGGGCAGGAATAGCACGAGTTAGATACAGAGTAAAGCTCTCTCTACACGCTCCCATCAAACACTCCCAGGGTAAGTACAGCACGGGTTAGATACAGAGTAAAGCTCCCTCTACACTGTCCCATCAAACACTCCCACGGCAGGAATAGCACGGGTTAGATACAGAGTAAAGCTCCCTCTACATTGTCCCATCAAACACTCCCAAGGCAGGTGCAGCACAGGTTAGATAGAGTAAAGCTCCCTCTACACTGTCCCATGAAGAACTCACAGGGCAGGTACAGCACAGGTTAGATACGGAGTAAAGCTCCCTCTGCACTGTCCCATCAAACACTCCCAGGGCAGGTACAGCACAGGTTAGATACGGAGTAAAGCTCCCTCTACACTGTCCCATCAAACACTCCCAGGGGAGGTACAGCACAGGTTTGATACAGAGTAAAGCTCCCTCTACTCTGTCCCATCAAACACTCCCAGGGCAGGTACAGCACGGGTTAGATACAGAGTAAAGCTCCCTCGACACTGTCCCATCAAACACTCCCAGGGCAGGCACAGCACGGGTTAGATACAGAGTAAAACTCCCTCTACATTGTCCCACCAAACACCCCCAGGGTCGGAACAGCACGGGATAGATACAGAGTAAAGCTTGCTCGAGACTTTCCCATCAAACACTCCCCGGGCAGGTACAGCACGGGATAGATACAGAGTAAAGCTCCCAACACACTGTCCCATCAAACACTCCCAGGGCAGGTACAGCACGGGTTAGATACAGAGTAAAGCTCGCTCTATACTGTCCCATCAAACACTCCTGGGATAGGTACAGCATGGGTTAGATTTAGAGATAAGGTCCCTCTATACTGTCACATCAAACACTCCCAGGGTAGGTACAGCACGGGATAGATACAGAGTAAAGCTCGCTCGACACTGTCCCATCAAACACTCCCCAGGCAAGTACAACACGGCTTAGATACAGATTAAAGCTCCCTCTACACTGTCCCATCAACCACTCCCAGGGCAGATACAGTACGGGTTAGATACAGAGTAAAGCTCCCTCTGCAATGTCCCATCAAACACTCCCAGGGGAGGTACAGCACGGGTTAGATGCAGAGTAAAGCTCCCTCCACACTGTCCCATCAAACACTCCCAGGGGAGGTACAGCACGGGTTAGATACAGAGTAAAGCTCCTTCTATACTGTCCCATCAAACACTCCCCGGGCAGGTACAGCACGGGTTAGATACAGAGTAAAGCTCCCTCTACACTGTCCCATCAAACACTCCCAGGCAGGTACAGCACGGGTTAGATACAGAGTAAAGCTCCCTCTATACTGTCCCATCAAACACTCCCAGGGCAGGTACAGCACGGGTTAGATACAGAGTAAAGCTCCCTCTCACTGTCCCATCAAACACTCCCAGGGCAGGTACAGCACGGGTTAGATACAGAGTAAAGCTCCCTCTACACTGTCCCATCAAACACTCCCAGGGCAGGTACAGCACGGGTTAGATACAGAGTAAAGCTCCCTCTACACTGTCCCATCAAACACTCCCAGGGCAGGCAAAGCACGGGTTAGATACAGAGTAAAAGCTCCCTCTACACTGTCCCATCAAACACTCCAAGGGCAGGTACAGCACGGGTTAGATACAGAGTAAAGCTCCCTCACACTGTCCCATCAAACACTCCAGGGCAGGTACAGCACGGGTTAGATACAGAGTAAAGCTCCTCTACACTGTCCCATCAAACACTCCCAGGGCAGATGCAGCACGGTTAGATACAGAGTAAGCTCGCTCTAGACTGTCCCATCAAACCTCGCAGGTAGGTACAGCACAGATAGATACAGAGTAAAGCTCCCTCTACACTGGCCCATCAAACACTCCCAGGGCAGGTACAGCACGGGTTAGATACAGAGTAAAGCTCCCTCTGACACTGTCCCATCAAACACTCCCAGGGCAGGTACAGCAGGGGTTAGTTACAGAGTAAAGCTCCCTCTGCATTGTCAGATCAAACACTCCAAGGGCAGGTACAGCATGGTTTAGATTCAGAGTAAAGCTCCCTCACACTGTTCCATCAAACCCTCGCAGAGCAGGTACAGTACGGGTTGGATACAGAGTAAAGCTCCCTCTGCACTGTCCCATCAAACCCTCGCAGAGCAGGTGCAGCACAGCTTACATGCAGAGTAAAGCTCCCTTTACACCATCGCATGAAACACTCCCAGGGCAGGTGCAGCACGGGTTACATACAGAGTAAAGCTCCCTCTACACTGTCCCATCAAACACTCCCAGGGCAGGTACAGCAGGGGTTAGTTACAGAGTAAAGCTCCCTCTGCATTGTCCCACGAAACAATCCCTGGGTAGGTACAGCATGGGTTAGATACAGAGTAAAGCTCCCTCTACACTGTCCCATCAAACACTCCGAGGGCAGGTACAGCACGGGTTAGATACAGAGTAAAGCTCCCTCTACACTGTCCCATCAAACACTCCCAGGGCAGGTCCAGCACGGGTTAGATACAGAGTAAAGCTCCCTCTACACTGTCCCATCAAACACTCCCAGGGCAGGTACAGCACGGGTTAGATAGAGTAAAGCTCCCTCTACATTGTCCCATCAAACACTCCCAGGGCAGGTACAGCACGGGTTAGATACAGAGTAAAGCTCCCTCTACACTGTCCCATCAAACACTCCCAGGGCAGGTACAGCACGGGTTAGATACAGAGTAAAGCTCCCTCTACACTGTCCCATCAAACACTCCCAGGGCAGGTACAGCACGGGTTAGATACAGAGTAAAGCTCCCTCTACACTGTCCCATCAAACACTCCCAGGGCAGGTACAGCACGGGTTAGATACAGAGTAAAGCTCCCTCTACACTGTCCCATCAAACACTCCCAGGGCAGGTACAGCACGGGTTAGATACAGAGTAAAGCTCCCTCTACACTGTCCCATCAAACACTCCCAGGGCAGGTACAGCACGGGTTAGATACAGAGTAAAGCTCCCTCTACACTGTCCCATCAAACACTCCCAGGGCAGGTACAGCACGGGTTAGATACAGAGTAAAGCTCCCTCTACACTGTCCCATCAAACACTCCCAGGGCAGGTACAGCACGGGTTAGATACAGAGTAAAGCTCCCTCTACACTGTCCCATCAAACACTCCCAGGGCAGGTACAGCACGGGTTAGATACAGAGTAAAGCTCCCTCTACACTGTCCCATCAAACACTCCCAGGGCAGGTACAGCACGGTTTAGATACAGAGTAAAGCTCCCTCTAGACTGTCCCATCAAACACTCCCAGGGCAGGTACAGCACGGGTTAGATACAGAGTAAAGCTCCCTCTACACTGTCCCATCAAACACTCCCAGGGCAGGTACAGCACGGGTTAGATACAGAGTAAAGCTCCCTCTACACTGTCCCATCAAACACTCCCAGGGCAGGTACAGCACGGGTTAGATACAGAGTAAAGCTCCCTCTCACTGTCCCATCAAACACTCCCAGGGCAGGTACAGCAGGGGTTAGATACAGAGTAAAGCTCCCTCTACACTGTCCCATCAAACACTCCCAGGGCAGGTACAGCACGGGTTAGATACAGAGTAAAGCTCCCTCTATACTGTCCCATCAAACACTCCCAGGGCAGGTACAGCACGGTGTAGATACAGAGTAAAGTTCCTTCAACACTGTCCCATCAAACACTCCCCGGGCAGGTACAGCACGGGTTAGATACAGAGCAAAGCTCCCTCTGCACTGTCCCATCAAACTCTCCCAGGGCAGGCACAGCACGGGTTAGATACAGAGTAAAGCTCCCTCTACACTGTCCCATCAAACACTCCCAGGGCAGGTACATGGACATGTTACCGATACCTTCGCTCGATACCAAGGCTAGGAGAGGCACTCTGGAAGGTTTGGGGAGCTGGGGCTTGAGCACGAGAGTAACTAAAGGTATGAGAACTGAAATAATCTTGAGTTAGAAAAGAGAAAAGGCCCAAAAATGGGGCAGTCATTAACAGGACGTCAATTAGTCTCCTCTTATCTTGGAGAAATCAAGGATTCGACCCACGGTGTGTTAGAAACAAAGTTAATCTATTTGACAGATATCAAAATATTAAACTCCAGCCCAGTTAGATGGGTTATTAACTTCAGCAGAAACAAACTCCAACTGTCAGAATGAACATGGTTCAGTCCTGGATGAGATTAACAGCAGCAAAAACAGCAAAATCTCAGCCCTGCAGTCACTTGTGAACTCACTGGTGTGTCAGCAGGGTGGATGACTGAATGAATCCCTTCCCACATACGGAACAGGTGAACGGCCTCTCCCCAGTGTGAAGTCGCTCGTGTGTCAGCAGGTGGGATGACCGAGCGAATCTGTTCCCACACACAGAGCAGGTGAACGGCCTCTCCCCAGTGTGAAGTCGCTGGTGTGTCAGCAGGTGGGATGACCGAGCGAATCTGTTCCCACACACAGAGCAGGTGAACGGCCTCTCCCCAGTGTGAAGTCGCTGGTGTGTCAGCAGGTGGGATGACCGAGCGAATCTGTTCCCACACACAGAGCAGGTGAACAGTCTCTCCCCAGTGTGACTGCGTTGATGAGTTTCCAGCTGGGACGGGTAATTGAATCCCTGCCCACAGTCCCCACATTTCCACGGTTTCTCCGTGGTGCGGGTGTCCTTGTGTCTCTTCGGGTTGGATGATCAGTTGAAGCCTCGTCACACACAGAACACGTGTACGGTTTCTCCCCGCTGTGAACGGTGCGATGTTTTTTCAGACTGTGTAACTGGTTAAAGCTCTTTCCACAGTCAGTGCACTGGAACACTCTCACTCGGGTGTGTGTGTCTCGGTGCTTTTCCAGTCACACTGATTTTTGAAATCTTTTCCCACAGACAAAACAGACAAACATTTCTCCTTCCACATTCAAAGGCCGATGATATTCAGGTCCTGATGAATGGAGTGACTCTGTCAGATCTTGATGTGATGTTTGGTTTGAGTTTCCGGTCTGTAAATCCTCCCCTTCTCACAACCTGTAAAAGGAGTTTCCAAAAGACATCACTGAGTAGAGGATAGAAATTCAGAACAGACAATTCTAGTTTCTATGGAACATTCTTTCCTCTGTTGTTCCCCCAAAGCTGTAAATCTCCGTCTCACACACTCTCCCTCCTCCCTGTGCTGAAATCCAATCCCATCGCACCATCTCCAACACATTTTCCTTCTCGCTGAAGGTGCTGACTCTGGCTGGGTTCAGTTCTACACTCACTGGTTCCCCTCCCTCTCCTCCCCTGAAGGTGCTGACTCTGGCTGGGTTCAGTTCCACACTGACTGGTTCCCCTCCCTCTCCTCCCCTGAAGGTGCTGACTCTGGCTGGGTTCAGATCTACACTCACTGGTTCCCCTCCCTCTCCTCCCCTGAAGGTGCTGACTCTGGCTGGGTTCAGTTCACACTCACTGGTTCCCCTCCCTCTCCTCCCCTGAAGGTGCTGACTCTGGCTGGGTTCAGTTCTACACTCACTGGTTCCCCTCCCTCTCCTCCCCTGAAGGTGCTGACTCTGGCTGGGTTCAGTTCTACACTCACTGGTTCCCCTCCCTCTCCTCCCCTGAAGGTGCTGACTCTGGCTGGGTTCAGTTCTACACTCACTGGTTCCCCTCCCTCTCCTCCCCTGAAGGTGCTGACTCTGGCTGGGTTCAGTTCTACACTCACTGAGATCCTGAAGTATCGCCCACTGGTGATTCCTTTACAATGATGGCCGCGCATGCGCTCTACTACTCGATGAAGTTAGTTGGCGACTCACAAACTTCCTTTACAAAGATGGCCGCCGTTAACCCGGGCCTGTTGCCGGGAAAAAGCCTCCGAGCTGCAAACGGGGAACCCGTAGGTTCTCATTCGGGGCTTGCGGCCTACACCTGGTGTTTCTGAAGCCCACCCGCCGTGTGTGTTACCTCCCTGCGCCCCGCTGATTCGTAATCGGCGCAAAAATCGCGTCTCCCGCCTTTCTCCGTCTCCCGTCTCTGTCCGCTTCCAGGTCCCGCACAGCCCGTCTCACAGTGACACTGCGCATGCTCGAGCTACGGGCAGGCACTGCGCCTGCGCACTGGGCTCCTCCAGTGTGAACAAATATTTTTATTCAAAAACAATAATACCTGTGCAACTCATCAATTACATAGTAAATCCATTACATAGTAAATCCATTACATTCATCCATCACAGTAAAAAATAAAGCCTTAAAAACAGCCTTATAGTTAATATAAATACAATGATTAATTTTACAAATAATCAATAATGTTTACAGTACAAATACCCTTCAACAATACCACACAACTTTTAGATTTAAAATAATAAATCTCAAAAGTTAACTCCACATAAAACATAAACCATTTCAACACCAGTGTACAAACACATAGCACCATCATAATCCAATTAAATGCTACAGATAACATTTATTCCAATAAACCAAGAAAAAAACCCGTTTTACGCCAGTCCTGCTGGCATTGTTCGTTCGATCATTCGATCATTCATTCAATTGTTTGTTCGTTCATTCGTTCGATCGAGCGCAAGTTCCAATATGTATGTATGAGTGCGTGCGTGCGTATCATTTGTCTAAGTGCATGCCTGCGTGCGTTCGCTCGAATCGTTCGTCTGATCGTTCACCATGCGATCATTAATTCGATCGAGTGTAAGTTCCAATATGCATGCTTGCGTTCGCTCGAATTGTTCGTTCTATCACTGCACAAGTGATCATTCGTTCGATCGAGTGTAAGTTCCAATATGCATGAATGCGTTCGTTCAAATCGTTCGTCCGTTCGTTCACTCGAGCGTCCATTCGTTCAATAAATTACCAATATTAATTTACTTTATCTTTTCAAACACACCAACACTAGACAATAACCTCAAAGTAAATTCCTACATAACCACCAAAACATCATCATGTGCAAATTCCCACAATCCTTATCAGAAAATCAATTAAGCTCCAAGTAAACTGCTTTCAAACAGAAAACCTGAAACCTTCCCAACAAAACAATTAAATACCAGTTCTATGCCAGTCCTATTGGCAATCCATTAACATATCATTTGATGTTGTCGAACCATGTAAAGTCATAGTCCTTGTCCAGAGTCTTCAGCCCTTCCACGGAAAAAGAAGCCATCCACTTCCTGAAATCCCGTAAAAAGACCGAACACTCAAATCTTCTTCTGCATGCTGTTATCGCTCACAGGACCCAACCATCAAAGAATACTCATCATTCCTTACTGATATTACTTTGCTCTGTCTTTTAATTTCCTTTTATTTTTCATCTTTTAACCATTCACATTTTCCATCTTGTAACCGCTCACACGCCCCATTACAGATGGAAACAATTTGTCTTTCCTTCACCAATATGGCGACGCATAAATCGGTCCCATGACCAAGAAAAAGCCTCACAGCTGCCGCCAGGCAGAGCAGATGCTGGGCCGCTGGAACTCATTCAGGCCCGAAACCATTCTGCAACTTTCAGAACCAGTGCAGCAATGCTCACCAACCGCATCTCCCGACTCCACCTCTGCCGACCAGCCGCCCCGCCCTGGGCCCCCCGCCTGGGGTTCTCCGTACTGGGCCTCCCGCCCAGGCCACTCTGCTCCGGGTCTTCCACCTTGGGCCTTCTGCACCGGGCCCTCCGCACCGGCATTCCCCGCGAGCAGCGGGGTGTGGAGCAGCCCGTTCACACAGCACCGAGTTAAGCCGAGTTGAAAATCTCACAGCCTTTCCTCCCCGGGCCTTCTGCACCGGGCCCTTTGCACCGGCATTCCCCGCAAGCAGCCGGGATGCGGAGCTCACCCGTTCACACAGCACCAAACTGAGCTGAGAATCTTGCAGCCTGGGCTTCGATTTTGTCATTGGGGCGGGCTGGGCATGAACATGGTTCAGTGCTCAATGCATTCCTAGTAAATCCTCTTCTACTCACTAATGGGGCCTTTCAATGGCGGGGATTTTACCCAGCATTCTGCGCGGGTGGAAATGTGACGCACCCAGACAACAGTAGCCCAGTGCGCAGGCGCTGGACCTGCCTGGTTTGGGCATGCGCGGTGCGTGTCATCTCAGAGGGCTGCTTGCAGAAGAGCTCCTGATCAATTCGTGAAAAGCAACCGGACGGAGCGGAGTAATGGACCGGCGGTGGGCGGGGAGGCTTCATAAACAACTCCTGCAGGCCGCAAGCCCCGAATAATAACCAGAAGGTCCCGCGTTTGCAGCTTCGGGGCTTCTTCCGGTCAAAGGCCCAGGATCACAGCCGCCATCTTGATTCAGTGAGTAGCTTAGCGCATGCGCGGTCAGCTTGGGCAGGAACAAAGAGTGGGCGGGGCTTCAGTGTGTGTTCCCAACCGGGTCCTAGTGCCCGGGAGAGTAAACCATTGACTCAGTTATTTGATTCAGACTCTCCACACTTCGATTTCTCACCGTCTCTGCTGAAGGCGCTGGTAAAAGCAGAGCATACGGTTAACTTCCCACACAATTGTAACAGAAGAGCCCCAGACCTAGGCCCCCCTTGTACAGTCCCAGGGT
>JASTWF010001688.1:0-65136 GCA_030390025.1 Squalus acanthias | reverse complement strand
CCCTGTTGTCATTGACTATTGCCCTGTTGTCATTGACTATTGCCCTGTTGTCATTGACTATTGCCCTGTTGTCACTGACTATTGCCCTGTTGTCATTGACTTATTGCCCTGTTGTCATTGACTATTGCCCTGTTGTCACTGACTATTGCCCTGTTGTCATTGGACTATTGCCCCTGTTGTCATTGACTATTTCCACTGTTGTCATTGACTATTGCCCTGTTGTCATTGACTATTGCCCCTGTTGTCATTGACTATTGCCCCAGTTGTCATTGACTTTTGCCCTGTTGACATTGACTATTGCCCTGTTGTCATTGACTATTGCCCTGTTGTCACTGACGATTGCCCTGTTGTCAGTGACTATTGCCCTGTTGTCATTGACTATTGCCTGTTGTCATTGACTATTGCCCCTGTTGTACATTGACTATTGCCCCTGTTGTCATTGACTATTCCCCTGTTGTCACTGACTATTGCCTTGTTGTCACTGACTATTGCCCTGTTGTCATTGACTATTGCCCTGTTGTCATTGACTATTCCCCTGTTGTCATTGACTATTGCCCTGTTGTCATTGACTATTGCCCTGTTGTCATTGACTATTCCCTGTTGTCACTGACTATTGCCCCTGTTGTCATTGACTATTGCCCTGTTGTCACTGACTATTGCCCTGTTGTCATTGACTATTGCCCCTGTTGTCATTGACTATTGCCCTGTTGTCATTGACTATTGCCCTGTTGTCATTGACTATTGCCCTGTTGTCATTGACTATTGCCCTGTTGTCATTGACTATTGCCCTGTTGTCATTGACTATTGCAACTGTTGTCATTGACTATTGCCCCTGTTGTCATTGATTATTGCCCTGTTGTCATTGACTATTTCCACTGTTGTCTTTGACTATTGCCTGTTGTCATTGACTATTGCCCCTGTTGTCATTGACTATTGCCCTGTTGTCATTGACTATTGCCCCTGTTGTCATTGACTATTGCCCCTGTTGTCATTGACTATTGCCCCTGTTGTCATTGACTATTGCCCTGTTGTCATTGACTATTGCCCTGTTGTCACTGACTATTGCCCTGTTGTCATTGACTATTGCCCCTGTTGTCATTGACTATTGCCCCTGTTGTCATTGACTATTGCCCTGTTGTCATTGACTATTGCCCTGTTGTCATTGACTATTCCCCTGTTGTCATTGACTATTGCCCTGTTGTCATTGACTATTGACCTGTTGTCATTTAGCCCTGTTGTCATGACTATTGCCCTGTTGTCACTGACTATTGCCCTGTTGTCATTGACTATTGCCCCTGTTGTCATGACTATTGCCCTGTTGTCATTGACTATTGCCCCTGTTGTCACTGACTATTTCCCTGTTGTCATTGGACTATTGCCCCTGTTGTCATTGACTTTTGCACCTGTTGTCATTGACTATTGCCCTGTTGTATTGACTGTGCACCTGTTGTTCATTGACTATTGCCCCTGTTGTCTTGACTATTGCCCCTGTTGTCATTGACTATTCCCCTGTTGTCATTGACTATTGCCTGTTGTCATTGACTATTGCCCTGTTGTCATTGACTATTGCCCTGTTGTCATTGACTATTGCCCTGTTGTCATTGACTATTGCCCTGTTGTCATTGACTATTGCCCTGTTGTCATTGACTATTGCCCTGTTGTCATTGACTATTGCCCTGTTGTCATTGACTATTGCCCTGTTGTCATTGACTATTGCCCTGTTGTCATTGACTATTGCCCTGTTGTCATTGACTATTGCCCTGTTGTCATTGACTATTGCCCTGTTGTCATTGACTATTGCCCTGTTGTCATTGACTATTGCCCTGTTGTCATTGACTATTGCCCTGTTGTCATTGACTATTGCCCTGTTGTCATTGACTATTGCCCTGTTGTCATTGACTATTGCCCTGTTGTCATTGACTATTGCCCTGTTGTCATTGACTATTGCCCTGTTGTCATTGACTATTGCCCTGTTGTCATTGACTATTGCCCTGTTGTCATTGACTATTGCCCCTGTTGTCATTGACTATTGCCTGTTGTCATTGACTATTGCCCTGTTGTCATTGACTATTGCCCTGTTGTCATTGACTATTGCCCTGTTGTCATTGACTATTGCCCTGTTGTCATTGACTATTGCCCTGTTGTCATTGACTATTGCCCTGTTGTCATTGACTATTGCCCTGTTGTCATTGACTATTGCCCTGTTGTCATTGACTATTGCCCTGTTGTCATTGACTATTGCCCTGTTGTCATTGACTATTGCCCTGTTGTCATTGACTATTGCCCTGTTGTCATTGACTATTGCCCTGTTGTCATTGACTATTGCCCTGTTGTCATTGACTATTGCCCTGTTGTCATTGACTATTGCCCTGTTGTCATTGACTATTGCCCTGTTGTCATTGACTATTGCCCTGTTGTCATTGACTATTGCCCTGTTGTCATTGACTATTGCCCCTGTTGTCATTGACTATTGCCCCTGTTGTCATTGACTATTGCCCTGTTGTCATTGACTATTGCCCTGTTGTCATTGACTATTGCCCTGTTGTCATTGACTATTGCCCTGTTGTCATTGACTATTGCCCTGTTGTCATTGACTATTGCCCTGTTGTCATTGACTATTGCCCTGTTGTCATTGACTATTGCCCTGTTGTCATTGACTATTGCCCTGTTGTCATTGACTATTGCCCTGTTGTCATTGACTATTGCCCTGTTGTCATTGACTATTGCCCTGTTGTCATTGACTATTGCCCTGTTGTCATTGACTATTGCCCTGTTGTCATTGACTATTGCCCTGTTGTCATTGACTATTGCCCTGTTGTCATTGACTATTGCCCTGTTGTCATTGACTATTGCCCTGTTGTCATTGACTATTGCCCTGTTGTCATTGACTATTGCCCTGTTGTCATTGACTATTGCCCTGTTGTCATTGACTATTGCCCTGTTGTCATTGACTATTGCCCTGTTGTCATTGACTATTGCCCTGTTGTCATTGACTATTGCCCTGTTGTCATTGACTATTGCCCTGTTGTCATTGACTATTGCCCTGTTGTCATTGACTATTGCCCTGTTGTCATTGACTATTGCCCTGTTGTCATTGACTATTGCCCTGTTGTCATTGACTATTGCCCTGTTGTCATTGACTATTGCCCTGTTGTCATTGACTATTGCCCTGTTGTCATTGACTATTGCCCTGTTGTCATTGACTATTGCCCTGTTGTCATTGACTATTGCCCTGTTGTCACTGACTATTGCCCTGTTGTCATTGACTATTGCCCTGTTGTCATTGACTATTGCCCTGTTGTCATTGACTATTGCCCTGTTGTCATTGACTATTGCCCTGTTGTCATTGACTATTGCCCTGTTGTCATTGACTATTGCCCTGTTGTCATTGACTATTGCCCTGTTGTCATTGACTATTGCCCTGTTGTCATTGACTATTGCCCTGTTGTCATTGACTATTGCCCTGTTGTCATTGACTATTGCCCTGTTGTCATTGACTATTGCCCTGTTGTCATTGACTATTGCCCTGTTGTCATTGACTATTGCCCTGTTGTCACTGACTATTGCCCTGTTGTCATTGACTATTGCCCTGTTGTCATTGACTATTGCCCTGTTGTCATTGACTATTGCCCTGTTGTCATTGACTATTGCCCTGTTGTCATTGACTATTGCCCTGTTGTCATTGACTATTGCCCTGTTGTCATTGACTATTGCCCTGTTGTCATTGACTATTGCCCTGTTGTCATTGACTATTGCCCTGTTGTCATTGACTATTGCCCTGTTGTCATTGACTATTGCCCTGTTGTCATTGACTATTGCCCTGTTGTCATTGACTATTGCCCTGTTGTCATTGACTATTGCCCTGTTGTCATTGACTATTGCCCTGTTGTCATTGACTATTGCCCTGTTGTCATTGACTATTGCCCCTGTTGTCATTGACTATTGCCCTGTTGTCATTGACTATTGCCCTGTTGTCATTGACTATTGCCCTGTTGTCATTGACTATTGCCCCTGTTGTCATTGACTATTGCCCTGTTGTCATTGACTATTGCCCTGTTGTCATTGACTATTGCCCTGTTGTCATTGACTATTGCCCTGTTGTCATTGACTATTGCCCTGTTGTCATTGACTATTGCCCTGTTGTCATTGACTATTGCCCTGTTGTCATTGACTATTGCCCTGTTGTCATTGACTATTGCCCTGTTGTCATTGACTATTGCCCTGTTGTCATTGACTATTGCCCTGTTGTCATTGACTATTGCCCTGTTGTCATTGACTATTGCCCTGTTGTCATTGACTATTGCCCTGTTGTCATTGACTATTGCCCTGTTGTCATTGACTATTGCCCTGTTGTCATTGACTATTGCCCTGTTGTCATTGACTATTGCCCTGTTGTCATTGACTATTGCCCTGTTGTCATTGACTATTGCCCTGTTGTCATTGACTATTGCCCTGTTGTCATTGACTATTGCCCTGTTGTCATTGACTATTGCCCTGTTGTCATTGACTATTGCCCTGTTGTCATTGACTATTGCCCTGTTGTCATTGACTATTGCCCTGTTGTCATTGACTATTGCCCTGTTGTCATTGACTATTGCCCTGTTGTCATTGACTATTGCCCTGTTGTCATTGACTATTGCCCTGTTGTCATTGACTATTGCCCTGTTGTCATTGACTATTGCCCTGTTGTCATTGACTATTGCCCTGTTGTCATTGACTATTGCCCTGTTGTCATTGACTATTGCCCTGTTGTCATTGACTATTGCCCTGTTGTCATTGACTATTGCCCTGTTGTCATTGACTATTGCCCTGTTGTCATTGACTATTGCCCTGTTGTCATTGACTATTGCCCTGTTGTCATTGACTATTGCCCCTGTTGTCATTGACTATTGCCCTGTTGTCATTGACTATTGCCCTGTTGTCATTGACTATTGCCCTGTTGTCATTGACTATTGCCCTGTTGTCATTGACTATTGCCCTGTTGTCATTGACTATTGCCCTGTTGTCATTGACTATTGCCCTGTTGTCATTGACTATTGCCCTGTTGTCATTGACTATTGCCCTGTTGTCATTGACTATTGCCCTGTTGTCATTGACTATTGCCCTGTTGTCATTGACTATTGCCCTGTTGTCATTGACTATTGCCCTGTTGTCATTGACTATTGCCCTGTTGTCATTGACTATTGCCCTGTTGTCATTGACTATTGCCCTGTTGTCATTGACTATTGCCCTGTTGTCATTGACTATTGCCCTGTTGTCATTGACTATTGCCTGTTGTCATTGACTATTGCCCTGTTGTCATTGACTATTGCCCTGTTGTCATTGACTATTGCCCTGTTGTCATTGACTATTGCCCTGTTGTCATTGACTATTGCCCTGTTGTCATTGACTATTGCCCCTGTTGTCATTGACTATTGCCCTGTTGTCATTGACTATTGCCCTGTTGTCATTGACTATTGCCCCTGTTGTCATTGACTATTGCCCTGTTGTCATTGACTATTGCCCTGTTGTCATTGACTATTGCCCTGTTGTCATTGACTATTGCCCTGTTGTCATTGACTATTGCCCTGTTGTCATTGACTATTGCCCTGTTGTCATTGACTATTGCCCTGTTGTCATTGACTATTGCCCCTGTTGTCATTGACTATTGCCCTGTTGTCATTGACTATTGCCCTGTTGTCATTGACTATTGCCCTGTTGTCATTGACTATTGCCCTGTTGTCATTGACTATTGCCCTGTTGTCATTGACTATTGCCCTGTTGTCATTGACTATTGCCCTGTTGTCATTGACTATTGCCCTGTTGTCATTGACTATTGCCCTGTTGTCATTGACTATTGCCCTGTTGTCATTGACTATTGCCCCTGTTGTCATTGACTATTGCCCTGTTGTCATTGACTATTGCCCTGTTGTCATTGACTATTGCCCTGTTGTCATTGACTATTGCCCTGTTGTCATTGACTATTGCCCTGTTGTCATTGACTATTGCCCTGTTGTCATTGACTATTGCCCTGTTGTCATTGACTATTGCCCTGTTGTCATTGACTATTGCCCTGTTGTCATTGACTATTGCCCTGTTGTCATTGACTATTGCCCTGTTGTCATTGACTATTGCCCTGTTGTCATTGACTATTGCCCTGTTGTCATTGACTATTGCCCTGTTGTCATTGACTATTGCCCTGTTGTCATTGACTATTGCCCTGTTGTCATTGACTATTGCCCTGTTGTCATTGACTATTGCCCTGTTGTCATTGACTATTGCCCTGTTGTCATTGACTATTGCCCTGTTGTCATTGACTATTGCCCTGTTGTCATTGACTATTGCCCTGTTGTCATTGACTATTGCCCTGTTGTCATTGACTATTGCCCTGTTGTCATTGACTATTGCCCTGTTGTCATTGACTATTGCCCTGTTGTCATTGACTATTGCCCTGTTGTCATTGACTATTGCCCTGTTGTCATTGACTATTGCCCTGTTGTCATTGACTATTGCCCTGTTGTCATTGACTATTGCCCTGTTGTCATTGACTATTGCCCTGTTGTCATTGACTATTGCCCTGTTGTCATTGACTATTGCCCTGTTGTCATTGACTATTGCCCTGTTGTCATTGACTATTGCCCTGTTGTCATTGACTATTGCCCTGTTGTCATTGACTATTGCCCTGTTGTCATTGACTATTGCCCTGTTGTCATTGACTATTGCCCTGTTGTCATTGACTATTGCCCTGTTGTCATTGACTATTGCCCCTGTTGTCATTGACTATTGCCCTGTTGTCATTGACTATTGCCCTGTTGTCATTGACTATTGCCCTGTTGTCATTGACTATTGCCCTGTTGTCATTGACTATTGCCCTGTTGTCATTGACTATTGCCCTGTTGTCATTGACTATTGCCCTGTTGTCATTGACTATTGCCCTGTTGTCATTGACTATTGCCCTGTTGTCATTGACTATTGCCCTGTTGTCATTGACTATTGCCCTGTTGTCATTGACTATTGCCCTGTTGTCATTGACTATTGCCCTGTTGTCATTGACTATTGCCCTGTTGTCATTGACTATTGCCCTGTTGTCATTGACTATTGCCCTGTTGTCATTGACTATTGCCCTGTTGTCATTGACTATTGCCCTGTTGTCATTGACTATTGCCCTGTTGTCATTGACTATTGCCCTGTTGTCATTGACTATTGCCCTGTTGTCATTGACTATTGCCCTGTTGTCATTGACTATTGCCCTGTTGTCATTGACTATTGCCCCTGTTGTCATTGACTATTGCCCTGTTGTCATTGACTATTGCCCTGTTGTCATTGACTATTGCCCTGTTGTCATTGACTATTGCCCTGTTGTCATTGACTATTGCCCTGTTGTCATTGACTATTGCCCTGTTGTCATTGACTATTGCCCTGTTGTCATTGACTATTGCCCTGTTGTCATTGACTATTGCCCTGTTGTCATTGACTATTGCCCTGTTGTCATTGACTATTGCCCTGTTGTCATTGACTATTGCCCTGTTGTCATTGACTATTGCCCTGTTGTCATTGACTATTGCCCTGTTGTCATTGACTATTGCCCTGTTGTCATTGACTATTGCCCTGTTGTCATTGACTATTGCCCTGTTGTCATTGACTATTGCCCTGTTGTCATTGACTATTGCCCTGTTGTCATTGACTATTGCCCTGTTGTCATTGACTATTGCCCTGTTGTCATTGACTATTGCCCTGTTGTCATTGACTATTGCCCTGTTGTCATTGACTATTGCCCTGTTGTCATTGACTATTGCCCTGTTGTCATTGACTATTGCCCTGTTGTCATTGACTATTGCCCTGTTGTCATTGACTATTGCCCTGTTGTCATTGACTATTGCCCTGTTGTCATTGACTATTGCCCTGTTGTCATTGACTATTGCCCTGTTGTCATTGACTATTGCCCTGTTGTCATTGACTATTGCCCTGTTGTCATTGACTATTGCCCTGTTGTCATTGACTATTGCCCTGTTGTCATTGACTATTGCCCTGTTGTCATTGACTATTGCCCTGTTGTCATTGACTATTGCCCTGTTGTCATTGACTATTGCCCTGTTGTCATTGACTATTGCCCTGTTGTCATTGACTATTGCCCCTGTTGTCATTGACTATTGCCCTGTTGTCATTGACTATTGCCCTGTTGTCATTGACTATTGCCCTGTTGTCATTGACTATTGCCCTGTTGTCATTGACTATTGCCCTGTTGTCATTGACTATTGCCCTGTTGTCATTGACTATTGCCCCTGTTGTCATTGACTATTGCCCTGTTGTCATTGACTATTGCCCTGTTGTCATTGACTATTGCCCTGTTGTCATTGACTATTGCCCTGTTGTCATTGACTATTGCCCTGTTGTCATTGACTATTGCCCTGTTGTCATTGACTATTGCCCTGTTGTCATTGACTATTGCCCTGTTGTCATTGACTATTGCCCTGTTGTCATTGACTATTGCCCTGTTGTCATTGACTATTGCCCTGTTGTCATTGACTATTGCCCTGTTGTCATTGACTATTGCCCTGTTGTCATTGACTATTGCCCTGTTGTCATTGACTATTGCCCTGTTGTCATTGACTATTGCCCTGTTGTCATTGACTATTGCCCTGTTGTCATTGACTATTGCCCTGTTGTCATTGACTATTGCCCTGTTGTCATTGACTATTGCCCTGTTGTCATTGACTATTGCCCTGTTGTCATTGACTATTGCCCTGTTGTCATTGACTATTGCCCTGTTGTCATTGACTATTGCCCTGTTGTCATTGACTATTGCCCTGTTGTCATTGACTATTGCCCTGTTGTCATTGACTATTGCCCTGTTGTCATTGACTATTGCCCTGTTGTCATTGACTATTGCCCTGTTGTCATTGACTATTGCCCTGTTGTCATTGACTATTGCCCTGTTGTCATTGACTATTGCCCTGTTGTCATTGACTATTGCCCTGTTGTCATTGACTATTGCCCTGTTGTCATTGACTATTGCCCTGTTGTCATTGACTATTGCCCTGTTGTCATTGACTATTGCCCTGTTGTCATTGACTATTGCCCTGTTGTCATTGACTATTGCCCTGTTGTCATTGACTATTGCCCTGTTGTCATTGACTATTGCCCTGTTGTCATTGACTATTGCCCTGTTGTCATTGACTATTGCCCTGTTGTCATTGACTATTGCCCTGTTGTCATTGACTATTGCCCTGTTGTCATTGACTATTGCCCTGTTGTCATTGACTATTGCCCTGTTGTCATTGACTATTGCCCTGTTGTCATTGACTATTGCCCTGTTGTCATTGACTATTGCCCTGTTGTCATTGACTATTGCCCTGTTGTCATTGACTATTGCCCTGTTGTCATTGACTATTGCCCTGTTGTCATTGACTATTGCCCTGTTGTCATTGACTATTGCCCTGTTGTCATTGACTATTGCCCTGTTGTCATTGACTATTGCCCTGTTGTCATTGACTATTGCCCTGTTGTCATTGACTATTGCCCTGTTGTCATTGACTATTGCCCTGTTGTCATTGACTATTGCCCTGTTGTCATTGACTATTGCCCTGTTGTCATTGACTATTGCCCTGTTGTCATTGACTATTGCCCTGTTGTCATTGACTATTGCCCTGTTGTCATTGACTATTGCCCTGTTGTCATTGACTATTGCCCTGTTGTCATTGACTATTGCCCTGTTGTCATTGACTATTGCCCTGTTGTCATTGACTATTGCCCTGTTGTCATTGACTATTGCCCTGTTGTCATTGACTATTGCCCTGTTGTCATTGACTATTGCCCTGTTGTCATTGACTATTGCCCTGTTGTCATTGACTATTGCCCTGTTGTCATTGACTATTGCCCTGTTGTCATTGACTATTGCCCTGTTGTCATTGACTATTGCCCTGTTGTCATTGACTATTGCCCTGTTGTCATTGACTATTGCCCTGTTGTCATTGACTATTGCCCTGTTGTCATTGACTATTGCCCCTGTTGTCATTGACTATTGCCCTGTTGTCATTGACTATTGCCCTGTTGTCATTGACTATTGCCCTGTTGTCATTGACTATTGCCCCTGTTGTCATTGACTATTGCCCTGTTGTCATTGACTATTGCCCTGTTGTCATTGACTATTGCCCTGTTGTCATTGACTATTGCCCTGTTGTCATTGACTATTGCCCTGTTGTCATTGACTATTGCCCTGTTGTCATTGACTATTGCCCTGTTGTCATTGACTATTGCCCTGTTGTCATTGACTATTGCCCTGTTGTCATTGACTATTGCCCTGTTGTCATTGACTATTGCCCTGTTGTCATTGACTATTGCCCTGTTGTCATTGACTATTGCCCTGTTGTCATTGACTATTGCCCTGTTGTCATTGACTATTGCCCTGTTGTCATTGACTATTGCCCCTGTTGTCATTGACTATTGCCCTGTTGTCATTGACTATTGCCCTGTTGTCATTGACTATTGCCCTGTTGTCATTGACTATTGCCCTGTTGTCATTGACTATTGCCCTGTTGTCATTGACTATTGCCCTGTTGTCATTGACTATTGCCCTGTTGTCATTGACTATTGCCCTGTTGTCATTGACTATTGCCCTGTTGTCATTGACTATTGCCCTGTTGTCATTGACTATTGCCCTGTTGTCATTGACTATTGCCCTGTTGTCATTGACTATTGCCCTGTTGTCATTGACTATTGCCCTGTTGTCATTGACTATTGCCCTGTTGTCATTGACTATTGCCCTGTTGTCATTGACTATTGCCCTGTTGTCATTGACTATTGCCCTGTTGTCATTGACTATTGCCCTGTTGTCATTGACTATTGCCCTGTTGTCATTGACTATTGCCCTGTTGTCATTGACTATTGCCCTGTTGTCATTGACTATTGCCCTGTTGTCATTGACTATTGCCCTGTTGTCATTGACTATTGCCCTGTTGTCATTGACTATTGCCCTGTTGTCATTGACTATTGCCCTGTTGTCATTGACTATTGCCCCTGTTGTCATTGACTATTGCCCTGTTGTCATTGACTATTGCCCTGTTGTCATTGACTATTGCCCTGTTGTCATTGACTATTGCCCTGTTGTCATTGACTATTGCCCTGTTGTCATTGACTATTGCCCTGTTGTCATTGACTATTGCCCTGTTGTCATTGACTATTGCCCTGTTGTCATTGACTATTGCCCTGTTGTCATTGACTATTGCCCTGTTGTCATTGACTATTCCCCTGTTGTCATTGACTATTGCCCTGTTGTCATTGACTATTGCCCCTGTTGTCATTGACTAATGCCACTGTTGTCACTGACTATTGCCTGTTGTCCATTGACTATTGCCCCTTTGTCATTGACTATTGCCCTGTTGTCACTGACTTTGCCCTGTTGGTCATTGACTATTGCCCTGTTGTCATTGACTATTGCCACTGTTGTCATTGACTATTGCCCCTGTTGTCATTGACTATTGGCCCCTGTTGTCATTGACTATTGCCCCTGTTGTCATTGACTATTGCCCTGTTGTCATTGACTATTGCCCTGTTGTCATTGACTATTGCCCTGTTGTCAGTGACTATTGCCCTGTTGTCATTGACTATTGCCCTGTTGTCATTGACAATTGCCCTGTTGTCATGGACTTTTGCCCTGTTATCATTGATGATTGCCCTGGTAGTCATTGATATTCCCCTGTTGTCATTGACTATTGCCCTGTTGTCATTGACTATTGCCCTGTTTTCACTGACTATTGCCCTGTTGTCACTGACTATGCCCTGTTGTCATTGACTATTGCCCTGTTGTCAGTGACTATTGCCCTGTTGTCATTGACTATTGCCCTGTTGTCATTGACTATTGTCCCCTGTTGTCATTGACTTATTCCCCTGTTGTCATTGACTATTGCCCTGTTGTCATTGACTATTGCCCTGTTGTCATGACTATTGCCCAGTTGTCATTGACTATGCCCTGTTGTCATTGACTATTGCCTGTTGACATTGACTATTGCCCTGTTGTCATTGACTATTGCCCTGTTGACATTGACTATTGCCTGTTGTCATTGACTATTGCCCTGTTGTCATTGACTATTGCCCTGTTTTCATTGACTATTGCCCTGTTGTCATTGACTATTCCCTGTTGTCTTGACTATTGCCCTGTTGTCATTGACTATTGCCCCTGTTGTCATTGACTATTGCCCCTTTTGTCATTGACTATTGCCCTGTTGTCATTGACTTTTGCCCTGTTGTCATTGACTATTGCCCTGTTGTCATTGACTATTGCCCTGTTGTCATTGACTATTGCCCTGTTGTCATGACTATTGCCCCTGTTGTCATTGACTATTGCCCTGTTGTCATTGACTATTGCCACTGTTGTCATTGACTATTGCCCACTGTTGTCATTGACTATTGCCCTGTTGTCATCTGACTATTGCCCTGTTGTCATTGACTATTGCCCTGTTGTCATTGAGCTATTGCCCCTTTGTCATGACTATTTCCACTGGTTGTCATTGACTATTGCCCCTGTTGTCATTGACTATTGCCCTGTTGTCATTGACTATTCGCCCTTGTTGTCAATGACTATTGCCCTGTTGTCATTGACTATTGCCCCTGTTTGTCATTGACTATTGCCCTGTTGTCATTGACTATTGCCCTGTTGTCATTGAACTATTGCCCTGTTGTCTTGACTATTGCCCTGTTGTCATTGACTATGCCCTGTTGTCATTGACTATTGCCCTTTGTCCTTGACTATTGCCCTGTTGTCATTGACTATTGCCCTGTTTGTCATTGACTATTGCCCTGTTGTCATTGACTATTGCCCTGTTGTCATTGACATTTGCCCTGTTGTCACTGACTATTGCCCTGTTGTCATTGACTATTGCCCTGTTGTCATTGACTATTGCCCCTGTTGTCATTGACTATTGCCCCTGTTGTCATTGACTATTGCCCTGTTGTCATTGACTATTGCCCTGTTGTCATTGACTATTGCCCCTGTTGTCATTGACTATTGCCCCTGTTGTCATTGACTATTGCCCTGTTGTCATTGACTATTGCCTGTTGACATGACTATTGCCCTGTTGTCATTGACTATTGCCCTGTTGTCATTGACTATTGCCCTGTTGTCATTGACTATTGCCCCTGTTGTCATTGACTATTGCCCTGTTGTCATTGACTATTGCCCTGTTGTCAATGACTATTGCCCCTGTTGTCATTGACTATTGCCCTGTTGTCATTGACTATTGCCCTGTTGTCATTGACTATTGCCCTGTTGTCATTGACTATTGCCCTGTTGTCATTGACTATTGCCCTGTTGTCATTGACTATTGCCCTGTTGTCATTGACTATTGCCCTGTTGTCATTGACTATTGCCCTGTTGTCATTGACTATTGCCCCTGTTGTCATTGACTATTGCCCTGTTGTCATTGACTATTGCCCTGTTGTCATTGACTATTGCCCTGTTGTCATTGACTATTGCCCTGTTGTCATTGACTATTGCCCTGTTGTCATTGACTATTGCCCCTGTTGTCATTGACTATTGCCCTGTTGTCATTGACTATTGCCCCTGTTGTCATTGACTATTGCCCTGTTGTCATTGACTATTGCCCCTGTTGTCATTGACTATTGCCCTGTTGTCATTGACTATTGCCCCTGTTGTCATTGACTATTGCCCCTGTTGTCATTGACTATTGCCCTGTTGTCATTGACTATGCCCTGTTGTCATTGACTAGTGCCCTGTTGTCATTGACTATTGCCCTGTTGTCATTGACTATTGCCCCTGTTGTCATTGACTATTGCCCCTGTTGTCATTGACTATTGCCCTGTTGTCACTTGACTATTGCCCTGTTGTCATTGACTATTGCCCTGTTGTCATTGACTATTGCCCTGTTGTCATTGACTATTGCCCCTGTTGTCACTGACTATTGCCCTGTTGTCATTGACTATTGCCCTGTTGTCACTGACTATTGCCCTGTTGTCATTGACTATTGCCCCTGTTGTCATTGACTATTGCCCTGTTGTCATTGACTATTGCCCTGTTGTCATTGACTATTGCCCTGTTGTCATTGACTATTGCCCTGTTGTCATTGACTATTGCCCTGTTGTCATTGACTATTGCCCTGTTGTCATTGACTATTGCCCTGTTGTCATTGACTATTGCCCTGTTGTCATTGACTATTGCCCTGTTGTCATTGACTATTCCCTGTTGTCATTGACTATTGCCCTGTTGTCATTGACTATTGCCTGTTGTCATTGACTATTGCCCCTGTTGTCATTGACTATTGCCCTGTTGTCATTGACTATTGCCCTGTTGTCATTGACTATTGCCCTGTTGTCATTGACTATTCCCTGTTGTCATTGACTATTGCCCTGTTGTCATTGACTATTGCCCTGTTGTCATTGACTATTGCCCTGTTGTCATTGACTATTGCCCTGTTGTCATTGACTATTGCCCTGTTGTCATTGACTATTGCCCTGTTGTCATTGACTATTGCCCTGTTGTCATTGACTATTGCCCTGTTGTCATTGACTATTGCCCTGTTGTCATTGACTATTGCCCTGTTGTCATTGACTATTGCCCTGTTGTCACTGACTATTGCCCTGTTGTCATTGACTATTGCCCTGTTGTCATTGACTATTGCCCTGTTGTCATTGACTATTGCCCTGTTGTCATTGACTATTGCCCTGTTGTCATTGACTATTGCCCCTGTTGTCATTGACTATTGCCCTGTTGTCATTGACTATTGCCCTGTTGTCATTGACTATTGCCCTGTTGTCATTGACTATTGCCCTGTTGTCATTGACTATTCCCCTGTTGTCATTGACTATTGCCCTGTTGTCATTGACTATTGACCTGTTGTCATTGACTATTGCCCTGTTGTCATTGACTATTGCCCCTCTTGTCATTGACTATTGCCCCTGTTGTCATTGACTATTGCCCTCTTGTCATTGACTATTGCCCTCTTGTCATTGACTATTGCCCTGTTGTCATTGACTATTGCCCCTGTTGTCATTGACTATTGCCCCTGTTGTCATTGACTATTGCCCCTGTTGTCATTGACTATTGCCCCTGTTGTCATTGACTATTGCCCTGTTGTCATTGACTATTGCCCCTGTTGTCATGACTATTGCCCTGTTGTCATTGACTATTGCCCCTGTTGTCATTGACTATTGCCCTGTTGTCATTGACTATTGTCCCTGTTGTCATTGACTATTGCCCCTGTTGTCATTGACTATTGCCCCTGTTGTCATTGACTATTGCCCTGTTGTCATTGACTATTGCCCCTGTTGTCATTGACTATTGCCCTGTTGTCATTGACTATTGCCCCTGTTGTCATTGACTATTGCCCCTGTTGTCATTGACTATTGCCCCTGTTGTCATTGACTATTGCCCCTGTTGTCATTGACTATTGCCCCTGTTGTCATTGACTATTGCCCTCTTGTCATTGACTATTGTCCCTGTTGTCATTGACTATTGCCCTGTTGTCATTGACTATTGCCCTGTTGTCATTGACTATTGCCCTGTTGTCATTGACTATTGCCCTGTTGTCATTGACTATTGCCCTGTTGTCATTGACTATTGTCCCTGTTGTCACTGACTATTGCCCTGTTGTCATTGACTATTGTCCCTGTTGTCATTGACTATTGCCCTGTTGTCATTGACTATTGCCCTGTTGTCATTGACTATTCCCCTGTTGTCATTGACTATTGCCCTGTTGTCATTGACTATTGCCCCTGTTGTCATTGACTATTGCCCCTGTTGTCATTGACTATTCCCCTGTTGTCATTGACTATTGCCCCTGTTGTCATTGACTATTGCCCCTGTTGTCATTGACTATTCCCCTGTTGTCATTGACTATTGCCCCTGTTGTCATTGACTATTGCCCCTGTTGTCATTGACTATTCCCTGTTGTCATTGACTATTGCCCCTGTTGTCATTGACTATTGCCCTGTTGTCATTGACTATTGCCCTGTTGTCATTGACTATTGCCCCTGTTGTCATTGACTATTGCCCCTGTTGTCATTGACTATTGCCCTGTTGTCATTGACTATTGCCCCTGTTGTCATTGACTATTGCCCTGTTGTCATTGACTATTGCCCTGTTGTCATTGACTATTGCCCTGTTGTCATTGACTATTGCCCTGTTGTCATTGACTATTCCCTGTTGTCATTGACTATTGCCCCTGTTGTCATTGACTATTGCCCCTGTTGTCATTGACTATTCCCCTGTTGTCATTGACTATTGCCCCTGTTGTCATTGACTATTGCCTCTGTTGTCATTGACTATTGCCCCTGTTGTCATTGACTATTGCCCTGTTGTCATTGACTATTGCCCTGTTGTCATTGACTATTGCCCTGTTGTCACTGACTATTGCCCTGTTGTCATTGACTATTGCCCTGTTGTCATTGACTATTGCCCTGTTGTCATGACTATTGCCCTGTTGTCATTGACTATTGCCCCTGTTGTCATTGACTATTGCCCTGTTGTCATTGACTATTGCCCTGTTGTCATTGACTATTGCCCTGTTGTCATTGACTATTGCCCTGTTGTCATTGACTATTCCCTGTTGTCATTGACTATTGCCCTGTTGTCATTGACTATTGCCCTGTTGTCATTGACTATTGCCCTGTTGTCATTGACTATTGCCCTGTTGTCATTGACTATTGCCCTGTTGTCATTGACTATTGCCCTGTTGTCATTGACTATTGCCCCTGTTGTCATTGACTATTGCCCTGTTGTCATTGACTATTGCCCTGTTGTCATTGACTATTGCCCTGTTGTCATTGACTATTCCCCTGTTGTCATTGACTATTGCCCCTGTTGTCATTGACTATTGCCCAGTTGTCATTGACTATTCCCCTGTTGTCATTGACTATTGCCCCTGTTGTCATTGACTATTGCCTCTGTTGTCATTGACTATTGCCCCTGTTGTCATTGACTATTGCCCTGTTGTCATTGACTATTGCCCTGTTGTCATTGACTATTGCCCTGTTGTCATTGACTATTGCCCTGTTGTCATTGACTATTGCCCTGTTGTCATTGACTATTCCCCTGTTGTCATTGACTATTGCCCCTGTTGTCATTGACTATTGCCCTGTTGTCATTGACTATTGCCCTGTTGTCATTGACTATTCCCCTGTTGTCATTGACTATTGCCCCTGTTGTCATTGACTATTGCCCTGTTGTCACTGACTATTGCCCTGTTGTCATTGACTATTGCCCCTGTTGTCATTGACTATTGCCCCTGTTGTCATTGACTATTGCCCCTGTTGTCATTGACTATTGCCCTGTTGTCATTGACTATTGCCCTGTTGTCATTGACTATTGCCCCTGTTGTCATTGACTATTGCCCCTGTTGTCATTGACTATTGCCCTGTTGTCATTGACTATTGCCCTGTTGTCATTGACTATTGCCCTGTTGTCATTGACTATTGCCCTGTTGTCATTGACTATTGCCCCTGTTGTCATTGACTATTGCCCCTGTTGTCATTGACTATTGCCCTGTTGTCATTGACTATTGGCCCTGTTGTCATTGACTATTGCCCTGTTGTCATTGACTATTGCCCTGTTGTCATTGACTTTGCCCCTGTTGTCATTGACTATTGCCCTGTTGTCACTGACTATTGCCCTGTTGTCATTGACTATTGCCCTGTTGTCATTGACTATTGCCCCTGTTGTCATTGACTATTGCCCTGTTGTCATTGACTATTGCCCCTGTTGTCATTGACTATACCCCTGTTGTCATTGACTATTGCCCTGTTGTCATTGACTGTTGCCCTGTTGTCATTGACTATTGCCCTGTTGTCATTGACTATTCCCCTGTTGTCATTGACTATTGCCCTGTTGTCATTGACTATTCCCCTGTTGTCATTGACTATTGCCCTGTTGACATTGACTATTGCCCTGTTGTCATTGACTATTGCCCTGTTGTCATTGACTATTGCCCTGTTTTCATTGACTATTGCCCCTGTTGTCATTGACTATTGCCCTGTTGTCATTGACTATTGCCCTGTTGTCATTGACTATTCCCTGTTGTCATTGACTATTGCCCTGTTGTCATTGACTATTGCCCTGTTGTCATTGACTATTCCCTGTTGTCATTGACTATTGCCCTGTTGTCATTGACTATTGCCCCTGTTGTCATTGACTATTGCCCTGTTGTCATTGACTATTGCCCTGTTGTCATTGACTATTGCCCTGTTGTCATTGACTATTGCCCTGTTGTCATTGACTATTGCCCTGTTGTCATTGACTATTGCCCTGTTGTCATTGACTATTGCCCTGTTGTCATTGACTATTGCCCTGTTGTCATTGACTATTGCCCTGTTGTCATTGACTATTGCCCCTGTTGTCATTGACTATTGCCCTGTTGTCATTGACTATTGCCCTGTTGTCATTGACTATTGCCCTGTTGTCACTGACTATTGCCCTGTTGTCATTGACTATTGCCCTGTTGTCATTGACTATTGCCCCTGTTGTCATTGACTATTGCCCTGTTGTCATTGACTATTGCCCTGTTGTCATTGACTATTGCCCTGTTGTCATTGACTATTGCCCTGTTGTCATTGACTATTGCCCTGTTGTCACTTGACTATTGCCCTGTTGTCATTGACTATTGCCCTGTTGTCATTGACTATTGCCCTGTTGTCATTGACTATTGCCCTGTTGTCATTGACTATTGCCCTGTTGTCATTGACTATTGCCCCTGTTGTCATTGACTATTGCCCTGTTGTCATTGACTATTGCCCCTGTTGTCATTGACTATTGCCCTGTTGTCATTGACTATTGCCCTGTTGTCATTGACTATTGCCCTGTTGTCATTGACTATTGCCCTGTTGTCATTGACTATTGCCCTGTTGTCATTGACTATTGCCCCTGTTGTCATTGACTATTGCCCTGTTGTCATTGACTATTGCCCTGTTGTCATTGACTATTGCCCTGTTGTCATTGACTATTGCCCCTGTTGTCATTGACTATTGCCCTGTTGTCATTGACTATTGCCCTGTTGTCATTGACTATTGCCCTGTTGTCATTGACTATTGCCCCTGTTGTCATTGACTATTGCCCCTGTTGTCATTGACTATTGCCCTGTTGTCATTGACTATTGCCCTGTTGTCATTGACTATTGCCCTGTTGTCATTGACTATTGCCCCTGTTGTCATTGACTATTGCCCCTGTTGTCATTGACTATTGCCCCTGTTGTCATTGACTATTGCCCCTGTTGTCATTGACTATTGCCCCTGTTGTCATTGACTATTCCCCTGTTGTCATTGACTATTGCCCTGTTGTCATTGACTATTGCCCTGTTGTCATTGACTATTGCCCTGTTGTCATTGACTATTGCCCTGTTGTCATTGACTATTGCCCCTGTTGTCATTGACTATTGCCCTGTTGTCATTGACTATTGCCCTGTTGTCATTGACTATTGCCCTGTTGTCATTGACTATTGCCCCTGTTGTCATTGACTATTGCCCTGTTGTCATTGACTATTGCCCTGTTGTCATTGACTATTGCCCTGTTGTCATTGACTATTGCCCCTGTTGTCATTGACTATTGCCCTGTTGTCATTGACTATTGCCCCTGTTGTCATTGACTATTGCCCTGTTGTCATTGACTATTGCCCTGTTGTCATTGACTATTGCCCTGTTGTCATTGACTATTGCCCTGTTGTCATTGACTATTGCCCTGTTGTCATTGACTATTGCCCTGTTGTCATTGACTATTGCCCTGTTGTCATTGACTATTGCCCTGTTGTCATTGACTATTGCCCTGTTGTCATTGACTATTGCCCTGTTGTCATTGACTATTGCCCTGTTGTCATTGACTATTGCCCTGTTGTCATTGACTATTGCCCTGTTGTCATTGACTATTGCCCTGTTGTCATTGACTATTGCCCTGTTGTCATTGACTATTGCCCTGTTGTCATTGACTATTGCCCTGTTGTCATTGACTATTGCCCTGTTGTCATTGACTATTGCCCTGTTGTCATTGACTATTGCCCTGTTGTCATTGACTATTGCCCTGTTGTCATTGACTATTTCCCTGTTGTCATTGACTATTGCCCTGTTGTCATTGACTATTGCCCTGTTGTCATTGACTATTGCCCTGTTGTCATTGACTATTGCCCTGTTGTCATTGACTATTGCCCCTGTTGTCATTGACTATTGCCCCTGTTGTCATTGACTATTGCCCCTGTTGTCATTGACTATTGCCCCTGTTGTCATTGACTATTGCCCCTGTTGTCATTGACTATTGCCCCTGTTGTCATTGACTATTGCCCTGTTGTCATTGACTATTGCCCTGTTGTCATTGACTATTGCCCTGTTGTCATTGACTATTGCCCTGTTGTCATTGACTATTGCCCTGTTGTCATTGACTATTGCCCCTGTTGTCATTGACTATTGCCCCTGTTGTCATTGACTATTGCCCCTGTTGTCATTGACTATTGCCCCTGTTGTCATTGACTATTGCCCCTGTTGTCATTGACTATTGCCCCTGTTGTCATTGACTATTGCCCCTGTTGTCATTGACTATTGCCCCTGTTGTCATTGACTATTGCCCCTGTTGTCATTGACTATTCCCCTGTTGTCATTGACTATTGCCCCTGTTGTCATTGACTATTGCCCCTGTTGTCATTGACTATTGCCCCTGTTGTCATTGACTATTGCCCCTGTTGTCATTGACTATTGCCCCTGTTGTCATTGACTATTGCCCTGTTGTCATTGACTATTGCCCCTGTTGTCATTGACTATTGCCCTGTTGTCATTGACTATTGCCCTGTTGTCATTGACTATTGCCCTGTTGTCATTGACTATTGCCCCTGTTGTCATTGACTATTGCCCCTGTTGTCATTGACTATTGCCCTGTTGTCATTGACTATTGCCCCTGTTGTCATTGACTATTGCCCTGTTGTCATTGACTATTGCCCTGTTGTCATTGACTATTGCCCTGTTGTCATTGACTATTGCCCTGTTGTCACTGACTATTGCCCTGTTGTCATTGACTATTGCCCTGTTGTCATTGACTATTGCCCTGTTGTCATTGACTATTGCCCTGTTGTCACTGACTATTGCCCTGTTGTCACTGACTATTGCCCTGTTGTCATTGACTATTGCCCTGTTGTCATTGACTATTGCCCTGTTGTCATTGACTATTGCCCTGTTGTCATTGACTATTGCCCTGTTGTCATTGACTATTGCCCTGTTGTCATTGACTATTGCCCTGTTGTCACTGACTATTGCCCTGTTGTCACTGACTATTGCCCTGTTGTCATTGACTATTGCCCTGTTGTCATTGACTATTGCCCTGTTGTCATTGACTATTGCCCTGTTGTCATTGACTATTGCCCTGTTGTCATTGACTATTGCCCTGTTGTCATTGACTATTGCCCTGTTGTCATTGACTATTGCCCTGTTGTCATTGACTATTGCCCTGTTGTCATTGACTATTGCCCTGTTGTCATTGACTATTGCCCTGTTGTCATTGACTATTGCCCTGTTGTCATTGACTATTGCCCCTGTTGTCATTGACTATTGCCCTGTTGTCATTGACTATTGCCCTGTTGTCATTGACTATTGCCCCTGTTGTCATTGACTATTGCCCTGTTGTCATTGACTATTGCCCTGTTGTCATTGACTATTGCCCCTGTTGTCATTGACTATTGCCCCTGTTGTCATTGACTATTGCCCTGTTGTCATTGACTATTGCCCTGTTGTCATTGACTATTGCCCCTGTTGTCATTGACTATTGCCCCTGTTGTCATTGACTATTGCCCCTGTTGTCATTGACTATTGCCCTGTTGTCATTGACTATTGCCCCTGTTGTCATTGACTATTGCCCTGTTGTCATTGACTATTGCCCTGTTGTCATTGACTATTGCCCCTGTTGTCATTGACTATTGCCCCTGTTGTCATTGACTATTGCCCTGTTGTCATTGACTATTGCCCTGTTGTCATTGACTATTGCCCTGTTGTCATTGACTATTGCCCTGTTGTCATTGACTATTGCCCTGTTGTCATTGACTATTGCCCTGTTGTCATTGACTATTGCCCTGTTGTCATTGACTATTGCCCCTGTTGTCATTGACTATTGCCCTGTTGTCATTGACTATTGCCCTGTTGTCATTGACTATTGCCCTGTTGTCATTGACTATTGCCCTGTTGTCATTGACTATTGCCCTGTTGTCATTGACTATTGCCCTGTTGTCATTGACTATTGCCCTGTTGTCATTGACTATTGCCCTGTTGTCATTGACTATTGCCCTGTTGTCATTGACTATTGCCCTGTTGTCATTGACTATTGCCCTGTTGTCATTGACTATTGCCCCTGTTGTCATTGACTATTGCCCTGTTGTCATTGACTATTGCCCCTGTTGTCATTGACTATTGCCCCTGTTGTCATTGACTATTGCCCCTGTTGTCATTGACTATTGCCCTGTTGTCATTGACTATTGCCCCTGTTGTCATTGACTATTGCCCCTGTTGTCATTGACTATTGCCCTGTTGTCATTGACTATTGCCCCTGTTGTCATTGACTATTGCCCTGTTGTCATTGACTATTGCCCTGTTGTCATTGACTATTGCCCTGTTGTCATTGACTATTGCCCTGTTGTCATTGACTATTGCCCTGTTGTCATTGACTATTGCCCTGTTGTCATTGACTATTGCCCTGTTGTCATTGACTATTGCCCCTGTTGTCATTGACTATTGCCCCTGTTGTCATTGACTATTGCCCTGTTGTCATTGACTATTGCCCCTGTTGTCATTGACTATTGCCCTGTTGTCATTGACTATTGCCCTGTTGTCATTGACTATTGCCCTGTTGTCATTGACTATTGCCCTGTTGTCATTGACTATTGCCCTGTTGTCATTGACTATTGCCCCTGTTGTCATTGACTATTGCCCCTGTTGTCATTGACTATTGCCCTGTTGTCATTGACTATTGCCCTGTTGTCATTGACTATTGCCCTGTTGTCATTGACTATTGCCCTGTTGTCATTGACTATTGCCCTGTTGTCATTGACTATTGCCCTGTTGTCATTGACTATTGCCCTGTTGTCATTGACTATTGCCCTGTTGTCATTGACTATTGCCCTGTTGTCATTGACTATTGCCCTGTTGTCATTGACTATTGCCCTGTTGTCATTGACTATTGCCCTGTTGTCATTGACTATTGCCCTGTTGTCATTGACTATTGCCCTGTTGTCATTGACTATTGCCCCTGTTGTCATTGACTATTGCCCTGTTGTCATTGACTATTGCCCTGTTGTCATTGACTATTGCCCTGTTGTCATTGACTATTGCCCTGTTGTCATTGACTATTGCCCTGTTGTCATTGACTATTGCCCTGTTGTCATTGACTATTGCCCTGTTGTCATTGACTATTGCCCTGTTGTCATTGACTATTGCCCTGTTGTCATTGACTATTGCCCTGTTGTCACTGACTATTGCCCTGTTGTCATTGACTATTGCCCTGTTGTCATTGACTATTGCCCTGTTGTCATTGACTATTGCCCTGTTGTCATTGACTATTGCCCTGTTGTCATTGACTATTGCCCTGTTGTCATTGACTATTGCCCTGTTGTCATTGACTATTGCCCTGTTGTCACTGACTATTGCCCTGTTGTCATTGACTATTGCCCTGTTGTCACTGACTATTGCCCTGTTGTCATTGACTATTGCCCTGTTGTCATTGACTATTGCCCTGTTGTCATTGACTATTGCCCTGTTGTCACTGACTATTGCCCTGTTGTCATTGACTATTGCCCCTGTTGTCATTGACTATTGCCCTGTTGTCATTGACTATTCCCCTGTTGTCATTGACTATTGCCCTGTTGTCATTGACTATTGCCCTGTTGTCATTGACTATTGCCCTGTTGTCATTGACTATTGCCCCTGTTGTCACTGACTATTGCCCTGTTGTCATTGACTATTGCCCTGTTGTCACTGACTATTGCCCTGTTGTCATTGACTATTGCCCTGTTGTCACTGACTATTCCCCTGTTGTCATTGACTATTCCCCTGTTGTCATTGACTATTGCCCCTGTTGTCATTGACTATTGCCCTGTTGTCATTGACTATTGCCCTGTTGTCATTGACTATTGCCCCTGTTGTCATTGACTATTCCCCTGTTGTCATTGACTATTGCCCCTGTTGTCATTGACTATTGCCCTGTTGTCATTGACTATTGCCCTGTTGTCATTGACTATTGCCCCTGTTGTCATTGACTATTGCCCCTGTTGTCATTGACTATTGCCCCTGTTGTCATTGACTATTGCCCCTGTTGTCATTGACTATTGCCCCTGTTGTCATTGACTATTGCCCTGTTGTCATTGACTATTGCCCCTGTTGTCATTGACTATTGCCCCTGTTGTCATTGACTATTGCCCTGTTGTCATTGACTATTGCCCCTGTTGTCATTGACTATTGCCCCTGTTGTCATTGACTATTCCCCTGTTGTCATTGACTATTGCCCCTGTTGTCATTGACTATTGCCCTGTTGTCATTGACTATTGCCCTGTTGTCATTGACTATTGCCCCTGTTGTCATTGACTATTGCCCTGTTGTCATTGACTATTGCCCTGTTGTCATTGACTATTGCCCTGTTGTCATTGACTATTGCCCTGTTGTCATTGACTATTGCCCCTGTTGTCATTGACTATTGCCCCTGTTGTCATTGACTATTGCCCTGTTGTCATTGACTATTGCCCTGTTGTCATTGACTATTGCCCTGTTGTCATTGACTATTCCCCTGTTGTCATTGACTATTCCCCTGTTGTCATTGACTATTGCCCCTGTTGTCATTGACTATTGCCCTGTTGTCATTGACTATTGCCCTGTTGTCATTGACTATTGCCCTGTTGTCATTGACTATTGCCCTGTTGTCATTGACTATTGCCCTGTTGTCATTGACTATTGCCCTGTTGTCATTGACTATTGCCCTGTTGTCATTGACTATTGCCCTGTTGTCATTGACTATTGCCCTGTTGTCATTGACTATTCCCTGTTGTCATTGACTATTGCCCTGTTGTCATTGACTATTCCCCTGTTGTCATTGACTATTGCCCTGTTGTCATTGACTATTGCCCTGTTGTCATTGACTATTGCCCTGTTGTCATTGACTATTGCCCTGTTGTCACTGACTATTGCCCTGTTGTCATTGACTATTGCCCTGTTGTCATTGACTATTGCCCTGTTGTCATTGACTATTGCCCTGTTGTCATTGACTATTGCCCTGTTGTCATTGACTATTGCCCTGTTGTCATTGACTATTGCCCTGTTGTCATTGACTATTGCCCTGTTGTCATTGACTATTGCCCTGTTGTCATTGACTATTGCCCTGTTGTCATTGACTATTGTCCTGTTGTCATTGACTATTGCCCTGTTGTCATTGACTATTGCCCTGTTGTCATTGACTATTGCCCTGTTGTCATTGACTATTGCCCTGTTGTCATTGACTATTGCCCTGTTGTCATTGACTATTGCCCTGTTGTCATTGACTATTGCCCTGTTGTCATTGACTATTGCCCTGTTGTCATTGACTATTGCCCTGTTGTCATTGACTATTGCCCTGTTGTCATTGACTATTGCCCTGTTGTCATTGACTATTGCCCCTGTTGTCATTGACTATTGCCCTGTTGTCATTGACTATTGCCCTGTTGTCACTGACTATTGCCCTGTTGTCATTGACTATTGCCCTGTTGTCACTGACTATTGCCCTGTTGTCATTGACTATTGCCCTGTTGTCACTGACTATTGCCCTGTTGTCATTGACTATTGCCCCTGTTGTCACTGACTATTGCCCTGTTGTCATTGACTATTGCCCTGTTGTCACTGACTATTGCCCTGTTGTCATTGACTATTGCCCTGTTGTCACTGACTATTGCCCTGTTGTCATTGACTATTGCCCTGTTGTCACTGACTATTGCCCTGTTGTCATTGACTATTGCCCTGTTGTCACTGACTATTGCCCTGTTGTCATTGACTATTGCTCTGTTGTCACTGACTATTGCCCTGTTGTCATTGACTATTGCCCTGTTGTCACTGACTATTGCCCTGTTGTCATTGACTATTGCCCTGTTGTCATTGACTATTGCCCTGTTGTCACTGACTATTGCCCTGTTGTCATTGACTATTGCCCTGTTGTCATTGACTATTGCCCTGTTGTCATTGACTATTGCCCTGTTGTCATTGACTATTGCCCTGTTGTCATTGACTATTGCCCTGTTGTCATTGACTATTGCCCTGTTGTCATTGACTATTGCCCTGTTGTCATTGACTATTGCCCTGTTGTCATTGACTATTGCCCTGTTGTCATTGACTATTGCCCCTGTTGTCATTGACTATTGCCCTGTTGTCATTGACTATTGCCCCTGTTGTCACTGACTATTGCCCTGTTGTCATTGACTATTGCCCTGTTGTCATTGACTATTGCCCTGTTGTCATTGACTATTGCCCTGTTGTCATTGACTATTGCCCCTGTTGTCATTGACTATTGCCCTGTTGTCATTGACTATTGCCCTGTTGTCATTGACTATTGCCCTGTTGTCATTGACTATTGCCCTGTTGTCATTGACTATTGCCCTGTTGTCATTGACTATTGCCCTGTTGTCATTGACTATTGCCCTGTTGTCATTGACTATTGCCCTGTTGTCATTGACTATTGCCCTGTTGTCACTGACTATTGCCCTGTTGTCACTGACTATTGCCCTGTTGTCACTGACTATTGCCCTGTTGTCATTGACTATTGCCCTGTTGTCACTGACTATTGCCCTGTTGTCATTGACTTTTGCCCTGTTGTCATTGACTATTGCCCTGTTGTCATTGACTATTGCCCTGTTGTCATTGACTATTGCCCTGTTGTCATTGACTATTGCCCGGTTGTCATTGACTATTGCCCGGTTGTCATTGACTATTCCCCTGTTGTCATTGACTATTGCCCCTGTTGTCATTGACTATTGCCCTGTTGTCATTGACTATTGCCCGGTTGTCATTGACTATTCCCCTGTTGTCATTGACTATTGCCCTGTTGTCATTGACTATTGCTCCTGTTGTCATTGACTATTGCTCCTGTTGTCATTGACTATTGCTCCTGTTGTCATTTACTATTGCCCCTGTTGTCACTCCTCCTGTCTGCGAGTGACAAAGTGAGAACTGTTACTTCCCACTCTTTGGTCAAGTGAAGTTTCTAACTCCGATGATGTCAGTGCGTGAGCTGAAGATAGATAAGGGACAGGAGAGACCTGGACATGCCAGTAAAAGTCATTGGAAAGAGCTTTAACCTTTAGTCTGCTGAGAGATGTGGATGAAAGAATAGGCAGTGTGGAGATAAGGGAGAGCTGGAGGCAGGCCTGAGCAGGAGTGAAGGTGAAGAAGGGAGAGGTCAGACTCATATTCTTGTCTTTTTTTCCTCTCTCCTCAGAACTGTGGCTGCCACGAACATGAACGAGACGAGCAGTCGCTCTCACGCTGTGTTCAACATCATCTTCACACAGAAAGTGCACGACTCCACCGCAGATTCATCCTCTGAGAAGGTAAAGGAAACGAGTGGCGTGGGGTGTCAGCGGATCGACACTCCCTTCAAATCCAGCCCAGTGACAGAAAGGGGGTGAGGGTCTGCTCGCTCTGATGGAGGTGTGAATGGGGCAGTGGGCGAGACACTGCCCTTCCACCTCTGAGACGCTTGGGTTTTAAACCTAGTTCATTCAGAGAGGATAAAGGTCGTCACTCTTTGAAGGAGAACTGTCCTGTGTTTAAACCCGAGTTCAAATCCAGCTCAGGCAGATTGGCTGAAAGTCGGTGTTAATGATTGAGTGAACTTGTTTCAGGCAGTCAGAGTGAGTGGTCATGAACCATCAATAGAAGCTATGTCACGACAAGAACGGCAAATTTAAAAGGAATGTCTTCCATAAACTTGAGCTCATCCAAAGCTCGACTGCTCGTATCCTAACCTGCACCAACTCCCGTTCACCCGTCACCCCTGTGCTCGCTGACCCATATTGGCTCCTGGGCCACCAACGCCTCGATTTTAAAATTCTCATCCCTGTTCAAATCCTTCTGCGGCCGCGGCCCTCCCTATCTTTGTGACCTCCTCCAGCCCCACAACCCTCCAAGAAGTCTGCGTTCCTCCAACTCTGGCCTCTTGGGCATCCCCCACTCCCTTTGCCCCACCATTAGCGGCCGTGCCTTCAGCTATCTCAGCTCTGGAATTCCTTGTCTAAACCTCTCCGTCTCTCTCCTCCTTCAAGACCCTCCTTGAAATCTACCTGCTTGACCACGCATTTAGTCACCCGTCTGAACAGCCCCTTCTTTGGCTCAGTGGTCAGTTTTGTCTGATTCCGCTCCTGTGAAGCATCTTGGGATGTTTTGGTCCGTTTTACTACGTTAAAGGCACTATATCAATACAAGTTGTTGTTGTTGTTGGGTCATGGAGTTCTACAAGGCAACCATCTCCCATACATCAGCGGCCCCCAATTAGTATTTATGTGTGAGGCTCCCACCTGAGTCCGGCAGGCGCCTTGTCCGCTGTTAAAATTGGCGGGCGCAGAGCGGGAAGGAGTGCCACTCCATTTTAACTCCTCGAACGCGCAGATCCTGCCGGGCGAGGAGAGTTCAAATTCCTCCTTGCGGTCCAGACTCACACAGGAAAAATAGCAAATGGGGTGTGGTACTGGGTGACAGTGGTTGCCCGTGGAGCTATTGCCCAGCAAGCACCAGCACCTTCAGGAGAGGAGGGGAGAAAATCGAATGGGAGAAAAAGAACTGTTAAGTTTGGTCTTTGTTCATTGGCTGCAGTGAGAGGGAGGCTCCCTGTTGGTTGTACTGCCTGCTGTGCCTGTGCCATCCACCAGAGGGAGCGATAGGTCACCGCAGCAAGATCTGTGCAATCACCTCATCCAAGTTTACACGTCCTGATTTGGGATGGAATTGGAGCAGCGGGAATATTTTATAATCATGAACAAATTGGGAAAATTGATGCTTTTTTTACTGAAATGGAGAAGGTTATAAAGGGGGGGGGGGGGGGGGGGTGCGTGGAATCTAATAAGTCTTTTTAAAATCATGCCAGGTTTTGAGAGAGCAGATAGTGAAGAGTTTTCAGTGGTTGGTGAATTTGAACTCAGGGAGGGTAAAGACTGAGGGTTAACATCAGAAGAAGGAGGGAAGAAGTTCAAAGAAATGTTGTCATACAGAGGGTTGTTAGGTCATGGAATTCTTTACCACAAGGGACTATTGAGGCAGAGTCTATAACATCAGGGGTGACATTCAAAATTAATGGGTGCACAAAAGAGACGCTCGCGGATCGGCCGCCCGTTATACACCCCGCCCGTTATACACCCGCCCGTTATACACCCGCCCGTTATACACCCCGCCCGTTATACACCCCGCCCGTTATACACCCCGTCCCTTATACACCACGCCCGTTATACACCCCGCCCGTTATACACCACGCCCGTTATACACCCCGCCCGTTATACACCCGCCCGTTATACACCCGCCCGTTATACACCACGCCCGTTATACACCCCGCCCGTTATACACCCGCCCGTTATACACCCCGCCCGTTATACACCCCGCCCGTTATACACCCGCCCGTTATACACCCGCCCGTTATACACCCGCCCGTTATACACCCCGCCCGTTATACACCCCGCCCGTTATACACCCGCCCGTTATACACCCGCCCGTTATACACCCGCCCGTTATACACCACGCCCGTTATACACCCCGCCCGTTATACACCCGCCCGTTATACACCCCGCCCGTTATACACCCGCCCGTTATACACCCCGCCCGTTACACACCCGCCCGTTATACACCCCGCCCGTTATACACCCGCCCGTTATACACCCCGCCCGTTATACACCCCGCCCGTTATACACCCGCCCGTTATACACCCGCCCGTTATACACCCCGCCCGTTATACACCCGCCCGTTATACACCCCGCCCGTTATACACCCGCCCGTTATACACCCGCCCGTTATACACCCCGCCCGTTATACACCCGCCCGTTATACACCCGCCCGTTATACACCCCGCCCGTTATACACCCCGCCCGTTATACACCCCGCCCGTTATACACCCGCCCGTTATACACCCCGCCCGTTATACACCCCGCCCGTTATACACCCCGCCCGTTATACACCCGCCCGTTATACACCCGCCCGTTATACACCCCGCCCGTTATACACCCGCCCGTTATACACCCGCCCGTTATACACCCGCCCGTTATACACCCCGCCCGTTATACACCCCGCCCGTTATACACCCCGCCCGTTATACACCCGCCCGTTATACACCCGCCCGTTATACACCCGCCCGTTATACACCCCGCCCGTTATACACCCGCCCGTTATACACCCCGCCCGTTATACACCCGCATGTTATACACCCCGCCCGTTATACACCCCGCCCGTTATACACCCCGCCCGTTATACACCCGCCCGTTATACACCCGCCCGTTATACACCCGCCCGTTATACACCCCGCCCGTTATACACCCGCATGTTATACACCCCGCCCGTTATACACCCCGCCCGTTATACACCCCGCCCGTTATACACCCGCCCGTTATACACCCCGCCCGTTATACACCCGCCCGTTATACACCCGCCCGTTATACACCCCTCCCGTTATACACCCCGCCCGTTATACACCCCTCCCGTTATACACCCCTCCCGTTATACACCCCGCCCGTTATACACCCCGCCCGTTATACACCCCTCCCGTTATACACCCCGCCCGTTATACACCCGCATGTTATACACCCCGCCCGTTATACACCCCGCCCGTTATACACCCCGCCCGTTATACACCCGCCCGTTATACACCCCGCCCGTTATACACCCGCCCGTTATACACCCCGCCCGTTATACACCCCTCCCGTTATACACCCCACCCGTTATACACCCCGCCCGTTATACACCCGCCCGTTATACACCCGCCTGTTATACACCCGCCCGTTATACACCCGCCCGTTATACACCCCGCCCGTTACACACCCCGCCCGTTATACACCCGCCCGTTATACACCCCGCCCGTTAGACACCCCGCCCGTTATACACCCGCCCGTTATACACCCGCCCGTTATACACCCCGCCAGTTATACACCCCGCCCGTTAGACACCCCGCCCGTTATACACACCGCCCGTTATACACCCGCCCGTTATACACCCGCCCGTTATACACCCCGCCCGTTATACACCCGCCCGTTATACACCTGCCCGTTATACACCCCGCCCGTTATACACCCGCCCGTTATACACCCGCCCGTTATACACCCGCCCGTTATACACCCGCCCGTTATACACACCGCCCGTTATACACCCGCCCGTTATACACCCGCCCGTTATACACCCGCCCGTTATACACCCCGCCCGTTATACACCCCGCCCGTTATACACCCGCATGTTATACACCCGCCCGTTATACACCCCGCCCGTTATACACCCGCCCGTTATACACCCGCATGTTATACACCCCGCCCGTTATACACCCCGCTCGTTATACACCCCGCCCGTTATACACCCGCCCGTTATACACCCGCCCGTTATACACCCTCCCGTTATACACCCCGCCCGTTATACACCCCGCCCGTTATACACCCCGCCCGTTATACACGCATCCTGTTACTCACCCCGCCCGTTATACACCCGTCTGTTATACACCGGCCCGATATGCACCCCGATGGCCTAGGTTACAGAAAGATTATACAGTGGTGAAGCTCCTACAGAATTTGTGTATACAATCCATTTACAGTGCACAAGGAACATACTGGAGAGTTCTAGCAAGGTTCAAAATGTGAGAAGAGAATTAAAATCAGGAAATATGTTGATTACTTTTCATGGAATTCCTTGTTTTGTTACTAACACCTTCTCATTCTGTAGGTCAGTAAAATCAGCTTAGTGGATCTCGCTGGAAGTGAAAGGGCAGATTCCACAGGAGCAAAGGGAACACGGTTAAAGGTGAGGATCCGTATCCATCCAACCATTTGTCCATCCATTCATCTATCCCCTCATTTACCCATCCATCTCATCATCCACCCATCTGCCCGTTCCTCAAACCATCCATCTGTCTACCCACCCTTCCATCCAGCTATCTATCCCTCCACCCATCCAGACCTCTATTTGTTCATCCAACCAGCCAAGCAACCATTCGACCACCCATCCATCCACTTATCTGTCCATGAAACCACCCACGTGTTCATTCATCCAGCTACCTGTCTGTCCAGTCTCCCAATCCATCCATCAACCCATTGATCTGGCGACCTATCTACCTGACTATCTGCTCCTTCATTCGTTCATCCATCTGTCCAGCCATCCATCCACTCACCTTGATGCATTTATCAGTATATCTGTGTAATGCTGTAGTCAAAGCTCGAACGCCCTGTGCCTCTCACGCAGTGATCCTGTTGTCACTGCTCTTATATGATTCTTGTCAGTTTTCCACATTCTGGTTTGTGTTTGCTGCAGTCTGACCTCTCTTCCAGTTTTGAACCATGTAGTAGGGTTTGATGCACTCTTTATCTGTGAATTTGGAGGATTGGAAGCATGTTGTTCGAATGCTGCCGTTAATTTGATGTGCGTGTGAGAAGTGTCCCAGGCCATGTTGGTGCGTTTCCATTTGGAATCCTTTAGGATTCACAGGTGCATCTTGTAACCCTTAGGCTTGTAGCATCATTAAAAGTGTCCTGTTTTGCACTGGTTTATTGGTGGTGGCCTGAGTTTGCGAGCAGGTCGAAAATGAATACTCTTGGTTGAAATCACGTGTGTAATTCATAAGGAACCCAGTAACACATTTCTATCGAATTGTTTATCTGAGTTTGTTTAATATTAGGCTCAGTTTATTATTGTGTCTGTATGTTCAGTTGTTTGCCTGCTCCGTTTAATGGCTCTTTCCTTGTTTGTTACAGGAAGGCGCGAATATCAATAAATCCCTAACGACTCTGGGCAAAGTCATCTCGGCGCTGGCGGATGTGGTGAGTGCAACCGTTTGCTTTATTGGCGTCGTTCTGGTATGGGGAGGATGTTGGCATTAATCCCATCTTCAAATAGATAGGGTAGACGCTGAAAGAGACCTAGGAGTCTTAGCAGAATCAATGCTCAACACGCCCAGCCAATGCAGCACGCGGCAATCAACAAAGCCAATCGAATGTTAAACTCTACAGCCACAGCAGTAGGATACAAGTCAGAGGAGGTCACTGTACAGGGCTCTGGTCAGACATTACCTCGTGTACTGTGTCCAGTCCTGGTCTAGCACAGCAGGCAGTGCATGAAGCTGACCCATCGTGTCAAAGAAAAAACGTAAAAAAAGGAAGACTTATATTTATATAGCGCCTTTCACGATCTCAGGACATCCCAAAGCGCTCTACAGCCAATGAAGTACTTTTACATAGAAACATAGAAGATAGGAGCAGGAGTAGGCCATTCAGCCGCTCGAGCCTGCTCCGCCATTCAATGAGATCATGGCTGATCATCCAAATTCAGTACCCTGTCCCTGTCTTCTCCCCATATCCCTTGATCCCTTTAGCTTTAAGAAATATATCTAACTCCTTCTTGAATATATTTAATGAATTGGCCTCTACTGCCTTCTGTGGTAGAGAATTCCACAGGTTCACCACTCTCTGGGTGAAGAAATTCCTCCTCATCTCAGTCCTAAATGGCTTACCCCTTATCCTTAGACTGTGACCCCTGAAGTGTAGTCACTGTTGTAATGTAGGAAACACAGCAGCCAATTTGGTCCCACAAACAGCAATGCGATAATGGCCAGATAATCTGTTTTTTAGTGATGTTGATTGATGGATAAATATTGGCCAGGACACCAGGGAGAACGTCCCTGTTCTTCTTCGAAATAGTGCCAAAGGATCTTTTACGTTCACCTGAGAGAGCAGACCGGGTCTCGGTTTAACGTCTCATCGGAAAGACGGCACCTCCGACAGTGCAGCACTCCCTCAGCACTGCACTGGAGGGTCAGCCTGCATTTTTGTGCCCAAGTCTCTGGAGTGGGACTTGAAGCCACAACCTTCTGACTCAGTGAATTGTGAGGAAAGACTTGGAAAAACTTTAGCCTTTCAGTCTTAAAAGGAGGTGCCTGGCAGGCGATCTTACAGTGCTTTTATAAGATTGTAAATGGAAAAAGCAAATCCAGAAAACGTAAATTGCCAGAGTAGGGCAAGGGACACATGTTGAAACTAGTAAATGCTAGATTTAGGACTGATATCAGGAAGTTTTTCATCACGTGAAAAGTGTTCTTTATGGATAGATTCTCTCTATAAAAGAGCCTTCCCCAATAAAAGGGGTCCTGATTTAGAGACTCCTCTTTAAAAGGGGTCCTGATGGTGAGGCTCAGTCTCCAATTGCTATCCTGATGTCCGCACCCATGAGGACGGCCTCAATAGGGATCTCGGGTTCATGTCACGCTACAGAACGTGACTCGACATCGTTGTCTGTTTTCAGTTTAAAAAAAAAAGTTAAAAGCTTAACTACAGACGGCAGCATTTGACACGTTGGACCCCCTGTGACCCACCTCATTGTCTTGGCTGTGCTCTGATGTGTCTTTGATGTAGTGCCTTCCTGACTGATTGTATCTCTGCAGACACATTGTTCTCTGTATATATATACTATGTAATAGATTCCCTCACTGTACCTGTACCTGAAGAAGGAGCGGAGCTCCGAAAGCTCGTAATTTTAAATAAAACTGTTGGACTATAACCTGGTGTTGTGCGACTTCTCATTTTTGTCCACCCCAGTCCAACACCAGCATCTCCGCATCATATCCTGATGTCCTTTAATGGTAGGCTCCTCACTCTTCTGATGAAGTCAGTAATGTTCTCTAGGTGTTCTACAGTAGCTGCAGTGATATACCACGTGTCTCTGACCCGGTCAATAAACTTCTTTCTTCTGTTTGTTACAGGATTCTGGATCAAACAAGGTATGAACAATGCACTGCTCTCTGACGCTCATGTTAACAGGGTTCAACCTGTGCTATCTCTCAGGGCACACCAAGATCAGGCTCAGCTGTGATGCCCCAGCAGTGAACGAGCCTGCCGGCACTCACTGCCGGGGCTCACCCATGAAGAATTCACGACTTGGGTGAGGTACAAGACGGCAACTGACGCCCGTGGGGCTGTACCTCAGCAAAGTCAGGAGAGGCGGTGGAGAGGAGGGGAGGGAACACAGACTGCCATTAATTTGGAAGAGTCCACACTGCCTTTGAGGCCAGCTTGAGCTTCATGGATGGCACACTAAGCCATGCTGGGTTCAGTGTGGGCACGCGTGCAATAAATCCAAACCTGTACTGTACAGGGCAGAGGCTGCAGAGACAACAGTGGACAGTTAACACATGGTGCGAGTTCCTTGCTGGATGGTACAGTAAGGGGTTCATGCACGGCTCCTGTGTATGTTTTTCAGGGGGGTATTTGGCTCTTTTTTTTATACTTGATATAATGTTGTGGTTCAATAGCTCAGGTCAGTCCTTTAGGTGTGCCCTCAGTCCTTTAGTTCCAGAGAGTGCTTTCACTTGTTAGCTAGTAAGGTCAATCGGTATCGTGGCCAGGGATTGATCACAGAACATGTCCCACTTTGTTTTGGCTGACTGGTGTTATCCGGTGTCCTCAGAGGATCTTCCTTGTCTTTGGAAGGTGGAAGAGTAACAATATTCTGGACTATGACTTAAGCTTTATTCAAAACTCATTTGTTAAACAGTAAAAGAACAAGTGAACAGTAACAAACTGTAGATTTTCCAGTAGTTTCTAAGCTCAACTATCTCCTCAAGTGAATAGAGAATTAATCATTGGATCTCAGCACTAGATTAGAGTGTACGTAATATTCTTAGGCGGTAGTGCTTTTTCTTATCATCCACAGAAGCTGCCAAGCCTGGCTATCTCTCTCCAATTTGAACCAGACAGGCGGAGAAATACTTTCCAAATCACAACTGCGATTTAATTTAAACGCCAAAGAACACTCAATCAATTATACATTCAAACCAATCCCAGAAGACGCTTGCATTTGAATTGAATGGTGTGGCTCTTCACTCAGGCACCTGGCTCAGTCAAAACTTTTGCAATAATTGTATTAAAATAAATTGGGAAATGTTCTTCCATGAGTGAAGCTGGTGTCGTAACACTTTGGGCAGGAACGTCACCGGTTCAGTGATGGGGCCAGATGTGTTTCCACCGGCCCCAGCAAGTGTAGACCTCAGCAGATGTTTCCGGGTCAGACAGATTTCCAGCTGTATTTGTGCCTCTTCCAGTAGGAAAAGGGAAATGGCTGCAGCGCCTGCCACAATGCAGCACGGCCACCAGCCCTGACTAAAGTCAGCTATTAAAAATGATTGTATCATCTCCAGCCTTGCCTCGTGCAGTCAGCTGCCCTGCAGTCGGTTGCACCGGTTTTGCTGATGTGTTAATGTTGGGGAATTCATTGGATGGTGCAGTCCCATCATTAACATCTAATATGAATATGTCTACCCAAAATGGAAGGACGGATTCAATGTCCACCATCATTTCCAGCAGGATAGCCCTGGAATGAAGGTGATCTTCCGCAAGTTAGTGGAACAGCTCCTGACTATCCCATCTCCAACTGCTTCCCAAAATCAGCCAGTAGTGTTTTGCAAAACCCTTGCGTACCGTGATAGAATCAAAGAGGCCATTACCTTGCTGTATCTTAGACAAACATGCTTCATTTTATGTCACAGCGCCTTTGTCTCTAAGTTCGAGAGGTTGATTCCGGAGATTCTTTTTTAGTCACTTGAAGTCCAATCGGCCTGAGTGATCTTGGGCTGGAGAGGGGACAAGAACTCAGCTAAGGTCACTGCTCCGATCCAGCAAACCTTGCAGGAGCAGGATGAGGTCAGGCTAGGCCCGGTTCTTATCCATCCCTTGCCCACAGTCCGCTGGCACTGACTACAGAAGTAGCACATGAGCAGATCGGGCAGGGTACTGGTGGGACTGTGCCCCGGCGAGGAATCCATGCCTTCAGGGGAGCTGGGGGCAAAGTAAACTCGGATTTGAGAAGACGATTGATGTTTAACACATTTAACTGCCGGCTTGTAATCTAAAACCGTTAATGTCTTCTGTTTATGAAATATTTTTTTCCCGTTCAATGCTGAACAGAACAAGAAAAAGAAGAAATCGGATTTCATCCCGTACAGAGACTCTGTGCTGACATGGCTGCTGCGTGAGAACCTGGGTAAGAGAGCCCCTCCCTCCATCCAGTTGTTTACTGAGTGTAACAGGGAACGAGCGGCTGCTGTTAGTAATGCTTAGAAACAGAGGCTGCGGGGGTCTGGACAACACTGTGAATTGCTCACAGTCCTTCCACCCTGCGACCTGGATTCATATTATAAAGAAGTAAAGAAAGACTCGCATTTATAAAGCACCCCGGCACATCCCGAAGCACTTTACAGCCACTGAAGTACTTTTTGAAGTGTAGTCACTCTGTTGTAATGGAGGATAATCTGTGTTTGGGTGTTGATTGAGGGATAAATATTGGCCAGGACACGGGGGAGAACTCCCCAGCCCTTCTTTGAATAGTGCCGTGGGATCTCCACCTGAGAGGGCAGACGGGGACTCGGTTTAGCGTCTCATCCGAAAGACGGCTCCTCTGACAGTGCGGCACTCCCTCAGCACTGCACTGGAGTGTCAGCCTGGATTACGTGATGGCACAACCTCCTGACTCAGAGATGCGGGAGCGCCCACTGAGCCGAGGCTGAAGAGGGTCTCCTCTCACTAGAAATGGCCACAAATGAATTGCGTTTGATTCGTCTCAACCTGCCTGTCAGAGGATAGACTGGCAGCGTGGGTTAACAATGCCGGATGGTCAGTATGGCAAGTGGGGGCGAGTACAAGGTCTGACATTGTACTGAATGGGCAGTCACAGTGGAGTCAGTGATCAGACACGCACCTGTTTCAGTCAAGAGCAGGAAAGGCCCGTACGATAGATGTTGGGAAGTATATAAACAGTGTGGTACGGCAGCCTAGCCTGTTGGATGTTTGTTTACAATTATTGTTGGTGTTTGGGCTACTGGAAGTGAGAATGAGAGGATAGTTCTTCCCCCTTCACTGGGGTTGGGCGAGCGGGTCATGCTGGGCCACAGTGCCACTCGCACCTCCCGCTGGCCAGCCCAGGCCTGGCACTGCCATCAGGAGTGCAGCCAGAGGCATGGAGGTATGGTGGAGTGGCTGAATTAAAGAGTCGAATTGTTGAAGACGAGAAGGAAGTGTTGGGGAGGGGTCGCTGACACTGGACTTAACGTGCTGCCTCTCTGCAGGGGGCAATTCTCGGACAGCCATGGTGGCAGCCCTCAGTCCAGCCGACATCAACTACGATGAGACGCTCAGCACCCTGAGGTAAGGAACAGACCGGCTGTCCCAGGCGGCACCAGGGGTGTGTTGGAGGGAGAGAGCAGCTGCGTTTAGGGCAGAGGGAAGGAGTGGATAAATAAAGGTCTGGAGAGTGGGAGGGGCTGGGTTGAGGGCTGGGGAAAGAGGGAGGGGCTAGGTTAAGGGCTGGGGGGGAGGGGCTGGGGAAAGAGGCAGGGGCTGGGTTAAGGGCTGGGGAAAGAGGGAGGGGCTGGGTTAAGGGCTGGGGGAGGGAGGGGCTGGGTTAAGGGCTGGGGGAGGGAGGGACTGGGTTAGGGACCGGGGGAGGGAGGGGCTGGGTTAAGGGCTGGGGAGGGAGGGAGGGGCTGGGTTAAGGGCTGGGGGAGGGAGGGGCTGGGTTAAGGGCTGGGGAGGGAGGGAGGGGCTGGGTTAGGGACCGGGGGAGGGAGGGGCTGGGTTAAGGGCTGGGGAGGGAGGGAGGGGCTGGGTTAAGGGCTGGGGGAGGGAGGGGCTGGGTTAGGGACCGGGGGAGGGAGGGGCTGGGTTAGGGACCGGGGGAGGGAGGGGCTGGGTTAAGGGCTGGGGAGGGAGGGAGGGGCTGGGTTAAGGGCTGGGGGAGGGAGGGGCTGGGTTAAGGGCTGGGGAGGGAGGGGCTGGGTTAAAGGCTGGGGAGGAGGGGCTGGGTTAAGGCTGGGGGAGGGAGGGGCAAAGTTAAGGGCTGGGGGAGGGAGGGGCTGGGTTAAGGGCTGGGGGAGGGAGGGGCTGGGTTAAGGGCTGGGGGAGGGAGGGGCTGGGTTAAGGACTGGGGGAGGGAGGGGCTGGGTTAAGGACGGGGGGAGGGGCTGGGTTAAGGGCTGGGGGAGGGAGGGGCTGGGTTAAGGACTGGAGGGGGGAGGGGCTGGGTTAAGGGCTGGGGGAGGGAGGGGCTGGGTTAGGGACCGGGGGAGGGAGGGGCTGGGTTAAGGGCTGGGGGAGGGAGGGGCTGGGTTAAGGACCGGGGGGAGGGGCTGGGTTAAGGGCTGGGGGAGGGAGGGGCTGGGTTAGGGACTGGGGGAGGGAGGGGCTGGGTTAGGGACTGGGGGAGGGAGGGGCCGGGTTAAGGGCTGGGGGAGGGAGGGGCTGGGTTAGGGACCGGGGGAGGGAGGGGCTGGGGGAGGGACTGGGGGAGGGAGGGGCTGGGTTAGGGACTGGGGGAGGGAGGGGCTGGGGGAGGGAGGGGCCCAGTGGGGAGAAGATGGTGAAGCATTGAAGGAGTTGAAGACTATTTCCTGCCCCGTGCTCCCTTCACATCTCTCCCTCTGGCCCCTAACCCAGTACAGTGAACGCCACTCGGTTTATTCTGCTCCTCAGGTACGCTGATCGTGCCAAACAGATCCGGTGCAACGCAGTCATTAACGAGGATCCCAATAACAAGCTGATCCGGGAGCTGAAGGATGAAGTCTCCAGGCTGAGAGATCTGCTCTGCACACAGGGACTGGGCGACATTATCGATCGTAAGCGGCAGTGTATCATTGAGTCACAGGAAGAGTTAGAGCCCCTCCTCCTTCCCCCACCCCATAAACGCAGGTCTTGGCACTGCTGGATCTCCTGTGCCATTGCTCACAGGTAATCTTGGATAGGGAGCACGGCTGCTCACTTGGCCTGCGTTTTTGAGGCCACCGCTCTACATGGGCAGATAGTAGCTACTTGTGACCTGCCCAGGCCAATCAAAAGGCAGTTGTAACTGCTTGTAGATTTCAGCCTGCAGGTCAGTGCCTGGCTTTCTTTCTCTTTGAACATTGAGATTGTTTTGCAATCTGTAGCAAAGTGTGGCATCTCGTGTGTAACACGTGGTGATTGACACGTCGTGTGCAATGTGCAATATTGATGTTTTAAAGTGACGGGTGGTGCGAGACGTCTGGTGTGTGATGGATGCACGCGACATGCATCTCCTTTTATTATGTATAAAATAACATCGACGCTCAGAGCGTGGTCCTCCGATTGAACAAAATGGAGGACCACTTGGTTGGCTGAAGACCGTGTGCGCTCCCAGCGTTTTCAAATGGGCAAGAAATCCCGAAATCCCCCCTCTCCGATTACCGGCTGATCCACACGAAGGACAGCGCGGCTCGCACCTATAAAACCGACAGAATATGCAGCGAAAGAAAACCTGACCCAAAAGTTAATTTAAAAATGGGGGCAAAGAATATTCAGTAAAAATCAAGGTGTGGTTGGCAAATCCATTACTAGTACACAGCGAAATCACAATGGATTGAAAACCCGAGGGAAGGGGATTCCACTGGCTCCTTTTGTGTAACGAACGTGTTTAAGATTTCACGAGAAACACTGAACAAAGATAGTCTTCACAAACACATTCATGATGTCACCGCACACAGCAACAAAGGAAACCTTAGCCTCCACACGCTCAGCACAATATTGTCGGGCGAGAGTGAAGAGTTTTACAGGGCTGTGGTGTGTTTTGTCATGACCTCCTTTCCTAACCCCTGCCTCTCCCCCACAGTTTCTTCAAACCTTTTTCCATCTCTTTGATGTTTCCTCGGAGCCACTTTCCTCTCTGAAATCTGTTTGATAAAAGCAAACGCAAGTTGTTTCTTTCTCTCTGTGGATGCTGTGGTTGTGAAGCTGTTTTATGTACTCTGACCTCTCACCCTTGTTTCTCTCCTTTCTCTGGTCTCTCAGTGGTTCCAGTGCCCGATGACAAAAGAAGTGGAAGAAAATGTGTGTAAATAGTTGGAGCAGCACAGTAGCAGCTTGTGATGCTTGCCTCGCGCGCACGTGCACACACACCCGTGCATGTGCACACGCGCTTGTGCACACACACCCTCCCAACGCAGCATGAGACAAAGAGCCTTTTGATCCCCTTGCCCTGCGTTCATTGGTAATCGTCAAGGGCGATAACAAATAGGCCCGAATGCGGGGGCGCAGCAAGGTTTAACGGTCCCTGGGAAACGTTCCTTCTCACTGACTTCCTGGCGGGTTCACACCCACCCATGCCAGGCGCTCCCCCACCACATCGCCCAACAGGCGCACTTCATGGGTAAAGCAAGACTTGTATGTTTCACCAAGTTATTCAGTCATCAAGGGGATCACAGCCCAGCCTGACCCTGGCACCAACCCACGCTTGCCCATTTCCAGCAGGGGTCACGGTGTTGCAGTCAGGAGCAGGAGCCCGGACTGAATTACCCCTGTCGAGAACAAGGGAGGCGAAGGTGACCTGTCGGGCTAGACCACTGCCCTGGTAGGGATGAGCTAACAGAGCACAGACTGCTGATTCAACCGAACACCAGTGTGGGCCAGGAACTGGTGTGTGTGTGTCTCAGTACCTGGTGTGTGTGTGTGTCTCAGTACCTGGTGTGTGTGTGTGACTCAGTACCTGGTGTGTGTGTGTGTGACTCAGTACCTGGTGTGTGTGTGTGTCTCAGTACCTGGTGTGTGTGTGTCTCAGTACCTGGTGTGTGTGTGTGTCTCAGTACCTGGTGTGTGTGTGTGTGTCTCAGTACCTGGTGTGTGTGTGTGTCTCAGTACCTGGTGTGTGTGTGTGTCTCAGTACCTGGTGTGTGTGTGTGTCTCAGTACCTGGTGTGTGTGTGTGTCTCAGTACCTGGTGTGTGTGTGTGTCTCAGTACCTGGTGTGTGTGTGTCTCAGTACCTGGTGTGTGTGTGTGTCTCAGTACCTGGTGTGTGTGTGTGTCTCAGTACCTGGTGTGTGTGTGTGTCTCAGTACCTGGTGTGTGTGTGTGTCTCAGTACCTGGTGTGTGTGTGTGTGTCTCAGTACCTGGTGTGTGTGTGTGTGTCTCAGTACCTGGTGTGTGTGTGTGTCTCAGTACCTGGTGTGTGTGTGTGTCTCAGTACCTGGTGTGTGTGTGTCTCAGTACCTGGTGTGTGTGTGTGTGTCTCAGTACCTGGTGTGTGTGTGTGTGTCTCAGTACCTGGTGTGTGTGTGTGTGTCTCAGTACCTGGTGTGTGTGTGTGTGTCTCAGTACCTGGTGTGTGTGTGTGTCTCAGTACCTGGTGTGTGTGTGTGTGTCTCAGTACCTGGTGTGTGTGTGTGTCTCAGTACCTGGTGTGTGTGTGTGACTCAGTACCTGGTGTGTGTGTGTGTGTCTCAGTACCTGGTGTGTGTGTGTGTCTCAGTACCTGGTGTGTGTGTGTGTGTCTCAGTACCTGGTGTGTGTGTGTGTTCTCAGTACCTGGTGTGTGTGTGTGTCTCAGTACCTGGTGTGTGTGTGTGTCTCAGTACCTGGTGTGTGTGTGTATCTCAGTACCTGGTGTGTGTGTGTGTCTCAGTACCTGGTGTGTGTGTGTGTCTCAGTACCTGGTGTGTGTGTGTGTCTCAGTACCTGGTGTGTGTGTATCTCAGTACCTGGTGTGTGTGTGTCTCAGTACCTGGTGTGTGTGTGTGTTTCAGTACCTGGTGTGTGTGTGTCTCAGTTCGTGGTGTGTGTGTGTGTCTCAGTACCTGGTGTGTGTGTGTGTCTCAGTACCTGGTGTGTGTGTGTGTCTCAGTACCTGGTGTGTGTGTGTTCAGTACCTGGTGTGTGTGTGTGTCTCAGTACCTGGTGTGTGTGTGTGTCTCAGTACCTGGTGTGTGTGTGTGTCTCAGTACCTGGTGTGTGTGTGTGTGTTTCAGTACCTGGTGTGTGTGTGTGTGTCTCAGTACCTGGTGTGTGTGTGTGTCTCAGTCCCTGGTGTGTGTGTGTGTGTCGCAGTCCCTGGTGTGTGTGTGTGTGTCGCAGTCCCTGGTGTGTGTGTGTGTGTCTCAGTACCTGGTGTGTGTGTGTGTGTCTCAGTACCTGGTGTGTGTGTGTGTTTCAGTACCTGGTGTGTGTGTGTGTGTCTCAGTACCTGGTGTGTGTGTGTGTGTCTCAGTACCTGGTGTGTGTGTGTGTCTCAGTACCTGGTGTGTGTGTGTGTCTCAGTACCTGGTGTGTGTGTGTCTCAGTACCTGGTGTGTGTGTGTCTCAGTACCTGGTGTGTGTGTGTCTCAGTACCTGGTGTGTGTGTGTGTTTCAGTACCTGGTGTGTGTGTGTGTTTCAGTACCTGGTGTGTGTGTGTGTCTCAGTACCTGGTGTGTGTGTGTGTCTCAGTACCTGGTGTGTGTGTGTGTGTCTCAGTACCTGGTGTGTGTGTGTGTCTCAGTACCTGGTGTGTGTGTGTGTCTCAGTACCTGGTGTGTGTGTGTGTCTAAGTACCTGGTGTGTGTGTGTGTGTTTCAGTACCTGGTGTGTGTGTGTCTCAGTACCTGGTGTGTGTGTGTGTGTCTCAGTACCTGGTGCGTGTGTGTCTCAGTACCTGGTGTGTGTGTGTGTGTCTCAGTACCTGGTGTGTGTGTGTGTGTCTCAGTACCTGGTGTGTGTGTGTGTGTCTCAGTACCTGGTGTGTGTGTGTGTGTGTCTCAGTACCTGGTGTGTGTGTGTGTCTCAGTACCTGGTGTGTGTGTGTGTCTCAGTACCTGGTGTGTGTGTGTGTCTCAGTACCTGGTGTGTGTGTGTGACTCAGTACCTGGTGTGTGTGTGTGTGTCTCAGTACCTGGTGTGTGTTTGTCTCAGTACCTGGTGTGTGTGTGTGTCTCAGTACCTGGTGTGTGTGTGTGTGTCTCAGTACCTGGTGTGTGTGTGTGTGTCTCAGTACCTGGTGTGTGTGTGTGATTCAGTACCTGGTGTGTGTGTGTGACTCAGTACCTGGTGTGTGTGTGTGTGTCTCAGTACCTGGTGTGTGTGTGTCTCAGTACCTGGTGTGTGTGTGTCTCAGTACCTGGTGTGTGTGTGTGTGTCTCAGTACCTGGTGTGTGTGTGTGTCTCAGTACCTGGTGTGTGTGTGTGTCTCAGTACCTGGTGTGTGTGTGTGTCTCAGTACCTGGTGGGTGTGTGTGACTCAGTACCTGGTGTGTGTGTGTCTCAGTACCTGGTGTGTGTGTGTCTCAGTACCTGGTGTGTGTGTGTGTGTCTCAGTACCTGGTGTGTGTGTGTCTCAGTACCTGGTGTGTGTGTGTGTGTCTCAGTACCTGGTGTGTGTGTGTGTCTCAGTACCTGGTGTGTGTGTGTGTCTCAGTACCTGGTGTGTGTGTGTGTCTCAGTACCTGGTGTGTGTGTGTGTCTCAGTACCTGGTGTGTGTGTGTCTCAGTACCTGGTGTGTGTGTGTGTGTCTCAGTACCTGGTGTGTGTGTGTCTCAGTACCTGGTGTGTGTGTGTGTGTCTCAGTACCTGGTGTGTGTGTGTCTCAGTACCTGGTGTGTGTGTGTGTCTCAGTACCTGGTGTGTGTGTGTGTCTCAGTACCTGGTGTGTGTGTGTGTCTCAGTACCTGGTGTGTGTGTGTGTGTCTCAGTACCTGGTGTGTGTGTGTGTCTCAGTACCTGGTGTGTGTGTGTGTGTGTCTCAGTACCTGGTGGGTGTGTGTGTGTGTGTCTCAGTACCTGGTGTGTGTGTGTGTCTCAGTACCTGGTGTGTGTGTGTGATTCAGTACCTGGTGTGTGTGTGTATCTCAGTACCTGGTGTGTGTGTGTGTCTCAGTACCTGGTGTGTGTGTGTGTGTCTCAGTACCTGGTGTGTGTGTGTGTCTCAGTACCTGGTGTGTGTGTGTGTCTCAGTACCTGGTGTGTGTGTGTGTCTCAGTACCTGGTGTGTGTGTGTGTCTCAGTACCTGGTGTGTGTGTGTGTGTCTCAGTACCTGGTGTGTGTGTGTGTCTCAGTACCTGGTGTGTGTGTGTGTGTCTCAGTACCTGGTGTGTGTGTGTGTCTCAGTACCTGGTGTGTGTGTGTGTGTCTCAGTACCTGGTGTGTGTGTGTGTCTCAGTACCTGGTGTGTGTGTGTGTCTCAGTACCTGGTGTGTGTGTGTGTCTCAGTACCTGGTGTGTGTGTGTGTCTCAGTACCTGGTGTGTGTGTGTGTCTCAGTACCTGGTGTGTGTGTGTGTGTCTCAGTACCTGGTGTGTGTGTGTCTCAGTACCTGGTGTGTGTGTGTGTCTCAGTACCTGGTGTGTGTGTGTGTCTCAGTACCTGGTGTGTGTGTGTGTCTCAGTACCTGGTGTGTGTGTGTGTCTCAGTACCTGGTGTGTGTGTGTGTCTCAGTACCTGGTGTGTGTGTGTGTGTCTCAGTACCTGGTGTGTGTGTGTGTCTCAGTACCTGGTGTGTGTGTGTGTCTCAGTACCTGGTGTGTGTGTGTGTCTCAGTACCTGGTGTGTGTGTGTGTCTCAGTACCTGGTGTGTGTGTGTGTCTCAGTACCTGGTGTGTGTGTGTGTCTCAGTACCTGGTGTGTGTGTGTGTCTCAGTACCTGGTGTGTGTGTGTGTGTCTCAGTACCTGGTGTGTGTGTGTGTCTCAGTACCTGGTGTGTGTGTGTGTCTCAGTACCTGGTGTGTGTGTGTGTGTCTCAGTACCTGGTGTGTGTGTGTGTGTCTCAGTACCTGGTGTGTGTGTGTGTCTCAGTACCTGGTGTGTGTGTGTGTCTCAGTACCTGGTGTGTGTGTGTGTCTCAGTACCTGGTGTGTGTGTGTGTGTCTCAGTACCTGGTGTGTGTGTGTGTCTCAGTACCTGGTGTGTGTGTGTGTCTCAGTACCTGGTGTGTGTGTGTGTGTCTCAGTACCTGGTGTGTGTGTGTGTCTCAGTACCTGGTGTGTGTGTGTGTCTCAGTACCTGGTGTGTGTGTGTGTCTCAGTACCTGGTGTGTGTGTGTGTCTCAGTACCTGGTGTGTGTGTGTCTCAGTACCTGGTGTGTGTGTGTGTGTCTCAGTACCTGGTGTGTGTGTGTGTGTCTCAGTACCTGGTGTGTGTGTGTCTCAGTACCTGGTGTGTGTGTGTGTGTCTCAGTACCTGGTGTGTGTGTGTGTCTCAGTACCTGGTGTGTGTGTGTGTCTCAGTACCTGGTGTGTGTGTGTGTCTCAGTACCTGGTGTGTGTGTGTGTCTCAGTACCTGGTGTGTGTGTGTGTCTCAGTACCTGGTGTGTGTGTGTGTCTCAGTACCTGGTGTGTGTGTGTGTCTCAGTACCTGGTGTGTGTGTGTGTGTCTCAGTACCTGGTGTGTGTGTGTGTGTCTCAGTACCTGGTGTGTGTGTGTCTCAGTACCTGGTGTGTGTGTGTGTCTCAGTACCTGGTGTGTGTGTGTGTCTCAGTACCTGGTGTGTGTGTGTGTCTCAGTACCTGGTGTGTGTGTGTGTCTCAGTACCTGGTGTGTGTGTGTGTCTCAGTACCTGGTGTGTGTGTGTGTCTCAGTACCTGGTGTGTGTGTGTGTCTCAGTACCTGGTGTGTGTGTGTGTCTCAGTACCTGGTGTGTGTGTGTGTCTCAGTACCTGGTGTGTGTGTGTGTCTCAGTACCTGGTGTGTGTGTGTGTCTCAGTACCTGGTGTGTGTGTGTGTCTCAGTACCTGGTGTGTGTGTGTGTCTCAGTACCTGGTGTGTGTGTGTGTCTCAGTACCTGGTGTGTGTGTGTGTCTCAGTACCTGGTGTGTGTGTGTGTCTCAGTACCTGGTGTGTGTGTGTCTCAGTACCTGGTGTGTGTGTGTGTGTCTCAGTACCTGGTGTGTGTGTGTGTGTCTCAGTACCTGGTGTGTGTGTGTGTGTCTCAGTACCTGGTGTGTGTGTGTGTCTCAGTACCTGGTGTGTGTGTGTGTCTCAGTACCTGGTGTGTGTGTCTGTCTCAGTACCTGGTGTGTGTGTGTGTCTCAGTACCTGGTGTGTGTGTGTGTGTCTCAGTACCTGGAGTGTGTGTGTGTCTCAGTACCTGGTGTGTGTGTGTGTGTCTCAGTACCTGGTGTGTGTGTGTGTGACTCAGTACCTGGTGTGTGTGTGTGTGACTCAGTACCTGGTGTGTGTGTGTGTCTCAGTACCTGGTGTGTGTGTGTGTGTCTCAGTACCTGGTGTGTGTGTGTGTGACTCAGTACCTGGTGTGTGTGTGTGTGACTCAGTACCTGGTGTGTGTGTGTCTCAGTACCTGGTGTGTGTGTGTCTCAGTACCTGGTGTGTGTGTGTGACTCAGTACCTGGTGTGTGTGTGTGTCTCAGTACCTGTGTGTGCGTGTGTGTGTCTCAGTACCTGGTGTGTGTGTGTGTCTCAGTACCTGGTGTGTGTGTGTGTCTCAGTACCTGGTGTGTGTGTGTGTCTCAGTACCTGGTGTGTGTGTGTGTCTCAGTACCTGGTGTGTGTGTGTGTGTCTCAGTGCCTGGTGTGTGTGTGTGTCTCAGTACCTGGTGTGTGTGTGTGTGTCTCAGTACCTGGTGTGTGTGTGTGTCTCAGTACCTGGTGTGTGTGTGTGTCTCAGTACCTGGTGTGTGTGTGTGTGTCTCAGTACCTGGTGTGTGTGTTTGTCTCAGTACCTGGTGTGTGTGTGTGTCTCAGTACCTGGTGTGTGTGTGTGTCTCAGTACCTGGTGTGTGTGTGTGTGTCTCAGTACCTGGTGTGTGTGTGTGTGTCTCAGTACCTGGTGTGTGTGTGTGTGTCTCAGTACCTGGTGTGTGTGTGTGTGTCTCAGTACCTGGTGTGTGTGTGTGTCTCAGTACGTGGTGTGTGTGTGTGTGTCTCAGTACCTGGTGTGTGTGTGTGTCTCAGTACCTGGTGTGTGTGTGTGTCTCAGTACCTGGTGTGTGTGTGTGTGTCTCAGTACCTGGTGTGTGTGTGTGTGTCTCAGTACCTGGTGTGTGTGTGTGTGTCTCAGTACCTGGTGTGTGTGTGTGTCTCAGTACCTGGTGTGTGTGTGTGTCTCAGTACCTGGTGTGTGTGTGTGTGTCTCAGTACCTGGTGTGTGTGTGTGTGTGTCTCAGTACCTGGTGTGTGTGTGTGTGTGTGTCTCAGTACCTGGTGTGTGTGTGTGTGTCTCAGTACCTGGTGTGTGTGTGTGTGTCTCAGTACCTGGTGTGTGTGTGTGTGTCTCAGTACCTGGTGTGTGTGTGTGTGTCTCAGTACCTGGTGTGTGTGTGTGTCTCAGTACCTGGTGTGTGTGTGTGTCTCAGTACCTGGTGTGTGTGTGTGTGTGTGTCTCAGTACCTGGTGTGTGTGTGTGTGTCTCAGTACCTGGTGTGTGTGTGTGTCTCAGTACCTGGTGTGTGTGTGTATCTCAGTACCTGGTGTGTGTGTGTGTCTCAGTACCTGGTGTGTGTGTGTGTCCCAGTACCTGGTGTGTGTGTGTGTCTCAGTACCTGGTGTGTGTGTGTGTCTCAGTACCTGGTGTGTGTGTGTGTGTGTCTCAGTACCTGGTGTGTGTGTGTGTGTCTCAGTACCTGGTGTGTGTGTGTCTCAGTACCTGGTGTGTGTGTGTGTGTCTCAGTACCTGGTGTGTGTGTGTGTCTCAGAACCTGGTGTGTGCGTGTGTCTCAGTACCTGGTGTGTGTGTGTATCTCAGTACCTGGTGTGTGTGTGTGTCTCAGTACCTGGTGTGTGTGTGTGTCTCAGTACCTGGTGTGTGTGTGTGTCTCAGAACCTGGTGTGTGCGTGTGTCTCAGTACCTGGTGTGTGTGTGTATCTCAGTACCTGGTGTGTGTGTGTGTCTCAGTACCTGGTGTGTGTGTGTGTCTCAGTACCTGGTGTGTGTGTGTGTCTCAGTACCTGGTGTGTGTGTGTGTCTCAGTACCTGGTGTGTGTGTGTGTCTCAGTACCTGGTGTGTGTGTGTCTCAGTACCTGGTGTGTGTGTGTGTCTCAGTACCTGGTGTGTGTGTGTTTCAGTACCTGGTGTGTGTGTGTCTCAGTACCTGGTGTGTGTGTGTGTGTCTCAGTACCTGGTGTGTGTGTGTGTCTCAGTACCTGGTGTGTGTGTGTGTCTCAGTACCTGGTGTGTGTGTGTGTCTCAGTACCTGGTGTGTGTGTGTGTCTCAGTACCTGGTGTGTGTGTGTGTCTCAGTACCTGGTGTGTGTGTGTGTCTCAGTACCTGGTGTGTGTGTGTGTCTCAGTACCTGGTGTGTGTGTGTGTCTCAGTACCTGGTGTGTGTGTGTGTGTCTCAGTACCTGGTGTGTGTGTGTGTCTCAGTACCTGGTGTGTGTGTGTGTCTCAGTAGCTGGTGTGTGTGTGTGTCTCAGTACCTGGTGTGTGTGTGTGTCTCAGTACCTGGTGTGTGTGTGTGTCTCAGTACCTGGTGTGTGTGTGTGTCTCAGTACCTGGTGTGTGTGTGTGTGTCTCAGTACCTGGTGTGTGTGTGTGTCTCAGTACCTGGTGTGTGTGTGTGTCTCAGTACCTGGTGTGTGTGTGTGTCTCAGTACCTGGTGGTGTGTGTGTGTCTCAGTACCTGGTGTGTGTGTGTGTGTCTCAGTACCTGGTGTGTGTGTGTGTGTCTCAGTACCTGGTGTGTGTGTGTGTGTCTCAGTACCTGGTGTGTGTGTGTGTCTCAGTACCTGGTGTGTGTGTGTGTGTCTCAGTACCTGGTGTGTGTGTGTGTCTCAGTACCTGGTGTGTGTGTGTGTGTCTCAGTACCTGGTGTGTGTGTGTGTGTCTCAGTACCTGGTGTGTGTGTGTGTCTCAGTACCTGGTGTGTGTGTGTGTGTCTCAGTACCTGGTGTGTGTGTGTGTCTCAGTACCTGGTGTGTGTGTGTGTCTCAGTACCTGGTGTGTGTGTGTGTCTCAGTACCTGGTGTGTGTGTGTGTCTCAGTACCTGGTGTGTGTGTGTGTCTCAGTACCTGGTGTGTGTGTGTGTCTCAGTACCTGGTGTGTGTGTGTGTCTCAGTACCTGGTGTGTGTGTGTGTGTCTCAGTACCTGGTGTGTGTGTGTGTCTCAGTACCTGGTGTGTGTGTGTGTCTCAGTACCTGGTGTGTGTGTGTGTCTCAGTACCTGGTGTGTGTGTGTGTGTCTCAGTACCTGGTGTGTGTGTGTGTCTCAGTACCTGGTGTGTGTGTGTGTCTCAGTACCTGGTGTGTGTGTGTGTCTCAGTACCTGGTGTGTGTGTGTCTCAGTACCTGGTGTGTGTGTGTGTCTCAGTACCTGGTGTGTGTGTGTGTCTCAGTACCTGGTGTGTGTGTGTGTCTCAGTACCTGGTGTGTGTGTGTGTCTCAGTACCTGGTGTGTGTGTGTGTGTCTCAGTACCTGGTGTGTGTGTGTGTCTCAGTACCTGGTGTGTGTGTGTGTGTCTCAGTACCTGGTGTGTGTGTGTGTGTCTCAGTACCTGGTGTGTGTGTGTGTGTCTCAGTACCTGGTGTGTGTGTGTGTCTCAGTACCTGGTGTGTGTGTGTGTCTCAGTACCTGGTGTGTGTGTGTGTCTCAGTACCTGGTGTGTGTGTGTGTCTCAGTACCTGGTGTGTGTGTGTGTCTCAGTACCTGGTGTGTGTGTGTGTCTCAGTACCTGGTGTGTGTGTGTGTCTCAGTACCTGGTGTGTGTGTGTGTCTCAGTACCTGGTGTGTGTGTGTGTCTCAGTACCTGGTGTGTGTGTGTGTCTCAGTACCTGGTGTGTGTGTGTGTCTCAGTACCTGGTGTGTGTGTGTGTCTCAGTACCTGGTGTGTGTGTGTGTCTCAGTACCTGGTGTGTGTGTGTGTCTCAGTACCTGGTGTGTGTGTGTGTCTCAGTACCTGGTGTGTGTGTGTGTCTCAGTACCTGGTGTGTGTGTGTGTCTCAGTACCTGGTGTGTGTGTGTGTCTCAGTACCTGGTGTGTGTGTGTGTGTCTCAGTACCTGGTGTGTGTGTGTGTCTCAGTACCTGGTGTGTGTGTGTGTGTCTCAGTACCTGGTGTGTGTGTGTGTCTCAGTACCTGGTGTGTGTGTGTGTCTCAGTACCTGGTGTGTGTGTGTGTCTCAGTACCTGGTGTGTGTGTGTGTCTCAGTACCTGGTGTGTGTGTGTGTCTCAGTACCTGGTGTGTGTGTGTGTCTCAGTACCTGGTGTGTGTGTGTGTCTCAGTACCTGGTGTGTGTGTGTGTCTCAGTACCTGGTGTGTGTGTGTGTCTCAGTACCTGGTGTGTGTGTGTGTCTCAGTACCTGGTGTGTGTGTGTGTCTCAGTACCTGGTGTGTGTGTGTGTCTCAGTACCTGGTGTGTGTGTGTGTCTCAGTACCTGGTGTGTGTGTGTGTCTCAGTACCTGGTGTGTGTGTGTCTCAGTACCTGGTGTGTGTGTGTGTCTCAGTACCTGGTGTGTGTGTGTGTCTCAGTACCTGGTGTGTGTGTGTGTCTCAGTACCTGGTGTGTGTGTGTGTCTCAGTACCTGGTGTGTGTGTGTGTGTCTCAGTACCTGGTGTGTGTGTGTGTCTCAGTACCTGGTGTGTGTGTGTCTCAGTACCTGGTGTGTGTGTGTGTGTTCAGTACCTGGTGTGTGTGTGTGTCTCAGTACCTGGTGTGTGTGTGTGTCTCAGTACCTGGTGTGTGTGTGTGTCTCAGTACCTGGTGTGTGTGTGTGTCTCAGTACCTGGTGTGTGTGTGTGTCTCAGTACCTGGTGTGTGTGTGTGTCTCAGTACCTGGTGTGTGTGTGTGTGTCTCAGTACCTGGTGTGTGTGTGTGTCTCAGTACCTGGTGTGTGTGTGTGTCTCAGTACCTGGTGTGTGTGTGTGTGTCTCAGTACCTGGTGTGTGTGTGTGTGTCTCAGTACCTGGTGTGTGTGTGTGTGTCTCAGTACCTGGTGTGTGTGTGTGTCTCAGTACCTGGTGTGTGTGTGTGTCTCAGTACCTGGTGTGTGTGTGTGTCTCAGTACCTGGTGTGTGTGTGTGTCTCAGTACCTGGTGTGTGTGTGTGTCTCAGTACCTGGTGTGTGTGTGTGTCTCAGTACCTGGTGTGTGTGTGTGTCTCAGTACCTGGTGTGTGTGTGTGTCTCAGTACCTGGTGTGTGTGTGTGTGTCTCAGTACCTGGTGTGTGTGTGTGTCTCAGTACCTGGTGTGTGTGTGTGTCTCAGTACCTGGTGTGTGTGTGTGTCTCAGTACCTGGTGTGTGTGTGTGTCTCAGTACCTGGTGTGTGTGTGTGTCTCAGTACCTGGTGTGTGTGTGTGTCTCAGTACCTGGGGTGTGTGTGTGTGTCTCAGTACCTGGTGTGTGTGTGTGTCTCAGTACCTGGTGTGTGTGTGTGTCTCAGTACCTGGCGTGTGTGTGTGTGTCTCAGTACCTGGTGTGTGTGTGTGTCTCAGTACCTGGTGTGTGTGTGTGTCTCAGTACCTGGTGTGTGTGTGTCTCAGTACCTGGTGTGTGTGTGTGTCTCAGTACCTGGTGTGTGTGTGTGTGTCTCAGTACCTGGTGTGTGTGTGTGTCTCAGTACCTGGTGTGTGTGTGTGTCTCAGTACCTGGTGTGTGTGTGTGTCTCAGTACCTGGTGTGTGTGTGTGTGTGTCTCAGTACCTGGTGTGTGTGTGTGTGTGTGTCTCAGTACCTGGTGTGTGTGTGTATCTCAGTACCTGGTGTGTGTGTGTCTCAGTACCTGGTGTGTGTGTGTGTCTCAGTACCTGGTGTGTGTGTGTGTCTCAGTACCTGGTGTGTGTGTGTGTCTCAGTACCTGGTGTGTGTGTGTGTGTGTGTGTCTCAGTACCTGGTGTGTGTGTGTGTGTGTGTCTCAGTACCTGGTGTGTGTGTGTATCTCAGTACCTGGTGTGTGTGTGTCTCAGTACCTGGTGTGTGTGTGTGTCTCAGTACCTGGTGTGTGTGTGTGTCTCAGTACCTGGTGTGTGTGTGTGTCTCAGTACCTGGTGTGTGTGTGTGTGTCTCAGTACCTGGTGTGTGTGTGTGTCTCAGTACCTGGTGTGTGTGTGTGTGTCTCAGTACCTGGTGTGTGTGTGTGTCTCAGTACCTGGTGTGTGTGTGTGTCTCAGTACCTGGTGTGTGTGTGTGTCTCAGTACCTGGTGTGTGTGTGTGTCTCAGTACCTGGTGTGTGTGTGTGTGTCTCAGTACCTGGTGTGTGTGTGTGTCTCAGTACCTGGTGTGTGTGTGTGTCTCAGTACCTGGTGTGTGTGTGTGTCTCAGTACCTGGTGTGTGTGTGTGTGTCTCAGTACCTGGTGTGTGTGTGTGTCTCAGTACCTGGTGTGTGTGTGTGTCTCAGTACCTGGTGTGTGTGTGTGTCTCAGTACCTGGTGTGTGTGTGTGACTCAGTACCTGGTGTGTGTGTGTGTGTCTCAGTACCTGGTGTGTGTGTGTGACTCAGTACCTGGTGTGTGTGTGTGTGTCTCAGTACCTGGTGTGTGTGTGTGTGTCTCAGTACCTGGTGTGTGTGTGTGTGTCTCAGTACCTGGTGTGTGTGTGTGTCTCAGTACCTGGTGTGTGTGTGTGTCTCAGTACCTGGTGTGTGTGTGTGTGTCTCAGTACCTGGTGTGTGTGTGTGTCTCAGTACCTGGTGTGGTGTGTGTGTCTCAGTACCTGGTGTGTGTGTGTGTCTCAGTACCTGGTGTTTGTGTGTGTCTCAGTACCTGGTGTGTGTGTGTGTCTCAGTACCTGGTGTGTGTGTGTGTCTCAGTACCTGGTGTGTGTGTGTGTCTCAGTACCTGGTGTGTGTGTGTGTCTCAGTACCTGGTGTGTGTGTGTGTCTCAGTACCTGGTGTGTGTGTGTGTGTCTCAGTACCTGGTGGGTGTGTGTGACTCAGTACCTGGTGTGTGTGTGTCTCAGTACCTGGTGTGTGTGTGTGTCTCAGTACCTGGTGTGTGCGTGTGTCTCAGTACCTGGTGTGTGTGTGTGTCTCAGTACCTGGTGTGTGTGTGTGTCTCAGTACCTGGTGTGTGTGTGTGTCTCAGTACCTGGTGTGTGTGTGTGTCTCAGTACCTGGTGTGTGTGTGTGTCTCAGTACCTGGTGTGTGTGTGTGTCTCAGTACCTGGTGTGTGTGTGTGTCTCAGTACCTGGTGTGTGTGTGTCTCAGTACCTGGTGTGTGTGTGTGTCTCAGTACCTGGTGTGTGTGTGTCTCAGTACCTGGTGTGTGTGTGTGTGTCTCAGTACCTGGTGTGTGTGTGTGTGTCTCAGTACCTGGTGTGTGTGTGTGTGTCTCAGTACCTGGTGTGTGTGTGTGTCTCAGTACCTGGTGTGTGTGTGTGTCTCAGTACCTGGTGTGTGTGTGTGTCTCAGTACCTGGTGTGTGTGTGTGTGTCTCAGTACCTGGTGTGTGTGTGTGTGTGACTCAGTACCTGGTGTGTGTGTGTGTCTCAGTACCTGGTGTGTGTGTGTGTCTCAGTACCTGGTGTGTGTGTGTGTCTCAGTACCTGGTGTGTGTGTGTGTGTCTCAGTACCTGGTGTGTGTGTGTGTCTCAGTACCTGGTGTGTGTGTGTGTCTCAGTACCTGGTGTGTGTGTGTGTCTCAGTACCTGGTGTGTGTGTGTGTCTCAGTACCTGGTGTGTGTGTGTGTCTCAGTACCTGGTGTGTGTGTGTGTCTCAGTACCTGGTGTGTGTGTGTGTCTCAGTACCTGGTGTGTGTGTGTGTCTCAGTACCTGGTGTGTGTGTGTGTGTGTCTCAGTACCTGGTGTGTGTGTGTGTGTGTCTCAGTACCTGGTGTGTGTGTGTATCTCAGTACCTGGTGTGTGTGTGTCTCAGTACCTGGTGTGTGTGTGTGTCTCAGTACCTGGTGTGTGTGTGTGTCTCAGTACCTGGTGTGTGTGTGTGTCTCAGTACCTGGTGTGTGTGTGTGTGTGTCTCAGTACCTGGTGTGTGTGTGTGTGTGTCTCAGTACCTGGTGTGTGTGTGTGTCTCAGTACCTGGTGTGTGTGTGTGTCTCAGTACCTGGTGTGTGTGTGTGTCTCAGTACCTGGTGTGTGTGTGTGTCTCAGTACCTGGTGTGTGTGTGTGTCTCAGTACCTGGTGTGTGTGTGTGTGTCTCAGTACCTGGTGTGTGTGTGTGTCTCAGTACCTGGTGTGTGTGTGTGTGTCTCAGTACCTGGTGTGTGTGTGTGTCTCAGGACCTGGTGTGTGTGTGTGTGTCTCAGTACCTGGTGTGTGTGTGTGTCTCAGTACCTGGTGTGTGTGTGTGTCTCAGTACCTGGTGTGTGTGTGTGTGTCTCAGTACCTGGTGTGTGTGTGTCTCAGTACCTGGTGTGTGTGTGTGTCTCAGTACCTGGTGTGTGTGTGTGTCTCAGTACCTGGTGTGTGTGTGTGTGTCTCAGTACCTGGTGTGTGTGTGTGTCTCAGTACCTGGTGTGTGTGTGTGTCTCAGTACCTGGTGTGTGTGTGTGTCTCAGTACCTGGTGTGTGTGTGTGTCTCAGTACCTGGTGTGTGTGTGTGTGTCTCAGTACCTGGTGTGTGTGTGTGTCTCAGTACCTGGTGTGTGTGTGTGTGTCTCAGTACCTGGTGTGTGTGTGTGTCTCAGTACCTGGTGTGTGTGTGTGTGTCTCAGTACCTGGTGTGTGTGTGTGTCTCAGTACCTGGTGTGTGTGTGTGACTCAGTACCTGGTGTGTGTGTGTGTGTCTCAGTACCTGGTGTGTGTGTGTGTCTCAGTACCTGGTGTGTGTGTGTGACTCAGTACCTGGTGTGTGTGTGTGTGTCTCAGTACCTGGTGTGTGTGTGTGTCTCAGTACCTGGTGTGTGTGTGTGTCTCAGTACCTGGTGTGTGTGTGTGTCTCAGTACCTGGTGTGTGTGTGTGTGTCTCAGTACCTGGTGTGTGTGTGTGTCTCAGTACCTGGTGTGTGTGTGTGTGTCTCAGTACCTGGTGTGTGTGTGTGTGTCTCAGTACCTGGTGTGTGTGTGTGTCTCAGTACCTGGTGTGTGTGTGTGTCTCAGTACCTGGTGTGTGTGTGTGTCTCAGTACCTGGTGTGTGTGTGTGTCTCAGTACCTGGTGTGTGTGTGTGTTCTCAGTACCTGGTGTGTGTGTGTGTCTCAGTACCTGGTGTGTGTGTGTGTCTCAGTACCTGGTGTGTGTGTGTGTCTCAGTACCTGGTGTGTGTGTGTGTCTCAGTACCTGGTGTGTGTGTGTGTCTCAGTACCTGGTGTGTGTGTGTGTCTCAGTACCTGGTGTGTGTGTGTGTGTCTCAGTACCTGGTGTGTGTGTGTGTCTCAGTACCTGGTGTGTGTGTGTGTCTCAGTACCTGGTGTGTGTGTGTGTCTCAGTACCTGGTGTGTGTGTGTGTCTCAGTACCTGGTGTGTGTGTGTCTCAGTACCTGGTGTGTGTGTGTGTCTCAGTACCTGGTGTGTGTGTGTGTCTCAGTACCTGGTGTGTGTGTGTGTCTCAGTACCTGGTGTGTGTGTGTGACTCAGTACCTGGTGTGTGTGTGTGTCTCAGTACCTGGTGGGTGTGTGTGACTCAGTACCTGGTGTGTGTGTGTCTCAGTACCTGGTGTGTGTGTGTGTCTCAGAACCTGGTGTGTGTGTGTGTCTCAGTACCTGGTGTGTGTGTGTATCTCAGTACCTGGTGTGTGTGTGTGTCTCAGTACCTGGTGTGTGTGTGTGTCTCAGTACCTGGTGTGTGTGTGTGTCTCAGTACCTGGTGTGTGTGTGTGTCTCAGTACCTGGTGTGTGTGTGTGTCTCAGTACCTGGTGTGTGTGTGTGTCTCAGTACCTGGTGTGTGTGTGTCTCAGTACCTGGTGTGTGTGTGTGTCTCAGTACCTGGTGTGTGTGTGTCTCAGTACCTGGTGTGTGTGTGTGTCTCAGTACCTGGTGTGTGTGTGTGTCTCAGTACCTGGTGTGTGTGTGTGTGTCTCAGTACCTGGTGTGTGTGTGTGTCTCAGTACCTGGTGTGTGTGTGTGTCTCAGTACCTGGTGTGTGTGTGTGTCTCAGTACCTGGTGTGTGTGTGTGTGTCTCAGTACCTGGTGTGTGTGTGTGTGTCTCAGTACCTGGTGTGTGTGTGTGTGACTCAGTACCTGGTGTGTGTGTGTGTCTCAGTACCTGGTGTGTGTGTGTCTCAGTACCTGGTGTGTGTGTGTGTGTCTCAGTACCTGGTGTGTGTGTGTGTCTCAGTACCTGGTGTGTGTGTGTGTCTCAGTACCTGGTGTGTGTGTGTGTCTCAGTACCTGGTGTGTGTGTGTGTCTCAGTACCTGGTGTGTGTGTGTGTCTCAGTACCTGGTGTGTGTGTGTGTGTCTCAGTACCTGGTGTGTGTGTGTGTCTCAGTACCTGGTGTGTGTGTGTGTCTCAGTACCTGGTGTGTGTGTGTGTGTGTCTCAGTACCTGGTGTGTGTGTGTGTGTCTCAGTACCTGGTGTGTGTGTGTGTGTCTCAGTACCTGGTGTGTGTGTGTGTGTCTCAGTACCTGGTGTGTGTGTGTGTCTCAGTCCCTGGTGTGTGTGTGTGTGTCGCAGTCCCTGGTGTGTGTGTGTGTGTCTCAGTACCTGGTGTGTGTGTGTGTGTTTCAGTACCTGGTGTGTGTGTGTGTCTCAGTCCCTGGTGTGTGTGTGTGTCTCAGTACCTGGTGTGTGTGTGTGTCTCAGTCCCTGGTGTGTGTGTGTATGTCTCAGTACCTGGTGTGTGTGTGTGTATCTCAGTACCTGGTGTGTGTGTGTGTCTCAGTACCTGGTGTGTGTGTGTGTCTCAGTCCCTGGTGTGTGTGTGTGTCTCAGTACCTGGTGTGTGTGTGTGTCTCAGTACCTGGTGTGTGTGTGTGTCTCAGTACCTGGGGTGTGTGTTTGTGTCTCAGTACCTGGTGTGTGTGTGTGTTTCAGTACCTGGTGTGTGTGTGTGTCTCAGTACCTGGGTGTGTGTGTGTGTCTCAGTACCTGGTGTGTGTGTGTGTCTCAGTACCTGGTGTGTGTGTGTGTCTCAGTACCTGGTGTGTGTGTGTGTCTCAGTACCTGGTGTGTGTGTGTGTCTCAGTACCTGGTGTGTGTGTGTGTGTCTCAGTACCTGGTGTGTGTGTGTGTCTCAGTACCTGGTGTGTGTGTGTGTCTCAGTACCTGGTGTGTGTGTGTGTCTCAGTACCTGGTGTGTGTGTGTGTGTGTGTCTCAGTACCTGGTGTGTGTGTGTGTGTGTGTCTCAGTACCTGGTGTGTGTGTGTATCTCAGTACCTGGTGTGTGTGTGTGTCTCAGTACCTGGTGTGTGTGTGTGTCTCAGTACCTGGTGTGTGTGTGTGTCTCAGTACCTGGTGTGTGTGTGTGTGTCTCAGTACCTGGTGTGTGTGTGTGTCTCAGTACCTGGTGTGTGTGTGTGTCTCAGTACCTGGTGTGTGTGTGTGTGTCTCAGTACCTGGTGTGTGTGTGTGTGTCTCAGTACCTGGTGTGTGTGTGTGTGTCTCAGTACCTGGTGTGTGTGTGTGTGTCTCAGTACCTGGTGTGTGTGTGTGTCTCAGTACCTGTGTGTGTGTGTGTGTGTCTCAGTACCTGGTGTGTGTGTGTGTCTCAGTACCTGGTGTGTGTGTGTGTCTCAGTACCTGGTGTGTGTGTGTGTCTCAGTACCTGGTGTGTGTGTGTGTGTCTCAGTACCTGGTGTGTGTGTGTGTGTCTCAGTACCTGGTGTGTGTGTGTGTCTCAGTACCTGGTGTGTGTGTGTCTCAGTACCTGGTGTGTGTGTGTGTGTCTCAGTACCTGGTGTGTGTGTGTGTGTGTCTCAGTACCTGGTGTGTGTGTGTGTCTCAGTACCTGGTGTGTGTGTGTGTGTCTCAGTACCTGGTGTGTGTGTGTGTGTCTCAGTACCTGGTGTGTGTGTGTGTGTCTCAGTACCTGGTGTGTGTGTGTGTGTCTCAGTACCTGGTGTGTGTGTGTGTCTCAGTACCTGGTGTGTGTGTGTGTCTCAGTACCTGGTGTGTGTGTGTGTGTGTCTCAGTACCTGGTGTGTGTGTGTGTGTCTCAGTACCTGGTGTGTGTGTGTGTCTCAGTACCTGGTGTGTGTGTGTGTCTCAGTACCTGGTGTGTGTGTGTCTCAGTACCTGGTGTGTGAGTGTGTGTCTCAGTACCTGGTGTGTGTGTGTCTCAGTACCTGGTGTGTGTGTGTGACTCAGTACCTGGTGTGTGTGTCTGTCTCAGTACCTGGTGTGTGTGTGTGTCTCAGTACCTGGTGTGTGTGTGTGTCTCAGTACCTGGTGTGTGTGTGTGTGTCTCAGTACCTGGTGTGTGTGTGTGTCTCAGTACCTGGTGTGTGTGTGTGTGTTTCAGTACCTGGTGTGTGTGTGTGTCTCAGTACCTGGTGTGTGTGTGTGTCTCAGTACCTGGTGTGTGTGTGTGTCTCAGTACCTGGTGTGTGTGTGTGTCTCAGTACCTGGTGTGTGTGTGTGTCTCAGTACCTGGTGTGTGTGTGTGTGTCTCAGTACCTGGTGTGTGTGTGTGTCTCAGTAGCTGGTGTGTGTGTGTGTCTCAGTAGCTGGTGTGTGCGTGTGTCTCAGAACCTGGTGTGTGCGTGTGTCTCAGTACCTGGTGTGTGTGTGTATCTCAGTACCTGGTGTGTGTGTGTGTCTCAGTACCTGGTGTGTGTGTGTATCTCAGTAGCTGGTGTGTGCGTGTGTCTCAGAACCTGGTGTGTGTGTGTGTCTCAGTACCTGGTGTGTGTGTGTATCTCAGTACCTGGTGTGTGTGTGTGTCTCAGTACCTGGTGTGTGTGTGTGTCTCAGTACCTGGTGTGTGTGTGTGTGTCTCAGTACCTGGTGTGTGTGTGTGTCTCAGTAGCTGGTGTGTGTGTGTGTCTCAGTAGCTGGTGTGTGCGTGTGTCTCAGAACCTGGTGTGTGCGTGTGTCTCAGTACCTGGTGTGTGTGTGTATCTCAGTACCTGGTGTGTGTGTGTGTCTCAGTACCTGGTGTGTGTGTGTGTGTCTCAGTACCTGGTGTGTGTGTTTGTCTCAGTACCTGGTGTGTGTGTGTGTCTCAGTGCCTGGTGTGTGTGTGTGTCTCAGTACCTGGTGTGTGTGTGTGTGTCTCAGTACTGGTGTGTGTGTGTGTGTCTCAGTACCTGGTGTGTGTGTGTGTGTCTCAGTACCTGGTGTGTGTGTGTGTGTCTCAGTACCTGGTGTGTGTGTGTGTGTCTCAGTACGTGGTGTGTGTGTGTGTGTCTCAGTGCCTGGTGTGTGTGTGTGTCTCAGTACCTGGTGTGTGTGTGTGTCTCAGTACCTGGTGTGTGTGTGTGTGTCTCAGTACCTGGTGTGTGTGTGTGTGTCTCAGTACCTGGTGTGTGTGTGTGTGTCTCAGTACCTGGTGTGTGTGTGTGTCTCAGTACCTGGTGTGTGTGTGTCTCAGTACCTGGTGTGTGTGTGTGTCTCAGTACCTGGTGTGTGTGTGTGTGTGTGTCTCAGTACCTGGTGTGTGTGTGTGTGTCTCAGTACCTGGTGTGTGTGTGTGTGTCTCAGTACCTGGTGTGTGTGTGTGTGTCTCAGTACCTGGTGTGTGTGTGTGTGTCTCAGTACCTGGTGTGTGTGTGTGTGTCTCAGTACCTGGTGTGTGTGTGTGTCTCAGTACCTGGTGTGTGTGTGTGTCTCAGTACCTGGTGTGTGTGTGTGGTGTCTCAGTACCTGGTGTGTGTGTGTGTCTCAGTACCTGGTGTGTGTGTGTGTCTCAGTACCTGGTGTGTGTGTGTGTCTCAGTACCTGGTGTGTGTGTGTCTCAGTACCTGGTGTGTGTGTGTGTGTCTCAGTACCTGGTGTGTGTGTGTCTCAGTACCTGGTGTGTGTGTGTGTCTCAGTACCTGGTGTGTGTGTGTGTCTCAGTACCTGGTGTGTGTGTGTGTGTCTCAGTACCTGGTGTGTGTGTGTGTCTCAGTACCTGGTGTGTGTGTGTGTGTCTCAGTACCTGGTGTGTGTGTGTGTCTCAGTACCTGGTGTGTGTGTGTGTGTCTCAGTACCTGGTGTGTGTGTGTGTCTCAGTACCTGGTGTGTGTGTGTGTCTCAGTACCTGGTGTGTGTGTGTGTCTCAGTACCTGGTGTGTGTGTGTGTCTCAGTACCTGGTGTGTGTGTGTGTCTCAGTACCTGGTGTGTGTGTGTGTGTCTCAGTACCTGGTGTGTGTGTGTGTCTCAGTACCTGGTGTGTGTGTGTGTCTCAGTACCTGGTGTGTGTGTGTGTCTCAGTACCTGGTGTGTGTGTGTGTCTCAGTACCTGGTGTGTGTGTGTGTCTCAGTACCTGGTGTGTGTGTGTGTCTCAGTACCTGGTGTGTGTGTGTGTCTCAGTACCTGGTGTGTGTGTGTGTCTCAGTACCTGGTGTGTGTGTGTGTCTCAGTACCTGGTGTGTGTGTGTGTCTCAGTACCTGGTGTGTGTGTGTGTCTCAGTACCTGGTGTGTGTGTGTGTCTCAGTACCTGGTGTGTGTGTGTGTGTCTCAGTACCTGGTGTGTGTGTGTGTCTCAGTAGCCTGGTGTGTGTGTGTGTCTCAGTACCTGGTGTGTGGTGTGTCTCAGTACCTGGTGTGTGTGTGTGTCTCAGTACCTGGTGTGTGTGTGTCTCAGTACCTGGTGTGTGTGTGTGTCTCAGTACCTGGTGTGTGTGTGTGTCTCAGTACCTGGTGTGTGTGTGTCTCAGTACCTGGTGTGTGAGTGTGTCTCAGTACCTGGTGTGTGTGTGTCTCAGTACCTGGTGTGTGTGTGTGTCTCAGTACCTGGTGTGTGTGTGTGTCTCAGTACCTGGTGTGTGTGTGTGTCTCAGTACCTGGTGTGTGTGTGTGTCTCAGTACCTGGTGTGTGTGTGTGTCTCAGTACCTGGTGTGTGTGTGTGTGTCTCAGTACCTGGTGTGTGTGTGTGTCTCAGTACCTGGTGTGTGTGTGTGTCTCAGTACCTGGTGTGTGTGTGTGTCTCAGTACCTGGTGTGTGTGTGTGTCTCAGTACCTGGTGTGTGTGTGTGTGTCTCAGTACCTGGTGTGTGTGTGTGTCTCAGTACCTGGTGTGTGTGTGTGTCTCAGTACCTGGTGTGTGTGTGTGTCTCAGTACCTGGTGTGTGTGTGTGTCTCAGTACCTGGTGTGTGTGTGTCTCAGTACCTGGTGTGTGTGTGTGTGTCTCAGTACCTGGTGTGTGTGTGTCTCAGTACCTGGTGTGTGTGTGTGTCTCAGTACCTGGTGTGTGTGTGTGTCTCAGTACCTGGTGTGTGTGTGTGTGTCTCAGTACCTGGTGTGTGTGTGTGTCTCAGTACCTGGTGTGTGTGTGTGTCTCAGTACCTGGTGTGTGTGTGTGTCTCAGTACCTGGTGTGTGTGTGTGTGTCTCAGTACCTGGTGTGTGTGTGTGTGTCTCAGTACCTGGTGTGTGTGTGTGTGTCTCAGTACCTGGTGTGTGTGTGTGTCTCAGTACCTGGTGTGTGTGTGTGTGTCTCAGTACCTGGTGTGTGTGTGTGTGTCTCAGTACCTGGTGTGTGTGTGTGTCTCAGTACCTGGTGTGTGTGTGTGTCTCAGTACCTGGTGTGTGTGTGTGTCTCAGTACCTGGTGTGTGTGTGTGTCTCAGTACCTGGTGTGTGTGTGTGTCTCAGTACCTGGTGTGTGTGTGTGTCTCAGTACCTGGTGTGTGTGTGTGTCTCAGTACCTGGTGTGTGTGTGTGTCTCAGTACCTGGTGTGTGTGTGTGTCTCAGTACCTGGTGTGTGTGTGTGTCTCAGTACCTGGTGTGTGTGTGTGTCTCAGTACCTGGGTGTGTGTGTGTGTCTCAGTACCTGGTGTGTGTGTGTGTTTCAGTACCTGGTGTGTGTGTGTGTCTCAGTACCTGCGTGTGTGTGTGTGTCTCAGTACCTGGTGTGTGTGTGTGTCTCAGTACCTGGTGTGTGTGTGTGTCTCAGTACCTGGTGTGTGTGTGTCTCAGTACCTGGTGTGTGTGTGTGTCTCAGTACCTGGTGTGGTGTGTGTGTGTGTCTCAGTACCTGGTGTGTGTGTGTGTCTCAGTACCTGGTGTGTGTGTGTCTCAGTACCTGGTGTGTGTGTGTGTCTCAGTACCTGGTGTGTGTGTGTGTGTGTGTCTCAGTACCTGGTGTGTGTGTGTGTGTGTGTCTCAGTACCTGGTGTGTGTGTGTATCTCAGTACCTGGTGTGTGTGTGTCTCAGTACCTGGTGTGTGTGTGTGTCTCAGTACCTGGTGTGTGTGTGTGTCTCAGTACCTGGTGTGTGTGTGTGTCTCAGTACCTGGTGTGTGTGTGTGTGTCTCAGTACCTGGTGTGTGTGTGTTGTGTGTGTCTCAGTACCTGGTGTGTGTGTGTGTCTCAGTACCTGGTGTGTGTGTGTGTCTCAGTACCTGGTGTGTGTGTGTGTCTCAGTACCTGGTGTGTGTGTGTGTCTCAGTACCTGGTGTGTGTGTGTGTCTCAGTACCTGGTGTGTGTGTGTGTGTCTCAGTACCTGGTGTGTGTGTGTGTCTCAGTACCTGGTGTGTGTGTGTGTCTCAGTACCTGGTGTGTGTGTGTGTCTCAGTACCTGGTGTGTGTGTGTGTCTCAGTACCTGGTGTGTGTGTGTCTCAGTACCTGGTGTGTGTGTGTGTCTCAGTACCTGGTGTGTGTGTGTGTCTCAGTACCTGGTGTGTGTGTGTCTCAGTACCTGGTGTGTGTGTGTGTCTCAGTACCTGGTGTGTGTGTGTGTCTCAGTACCTGGTGTGTGTGTGTGTGTCTCAGTACCTGGTGTGTGTGTGTGTCTCAGTACCTGGTGTGTGTGTGTGTCTCAGTACCTGGTGTGTGTGTGTGTCTCAGTACCTGGTGTGTGTGTGTGTCTCAGTACCTGGTGTGTGTGTGTGTGTCTCAGTACCTGGTGTGTGTGTGTGTCTCAGTACCTGGTGTGTGTGTGTGTGTCTCAGTACCTGGTGTGTGTGTGTGTCTCAGTACCTGGTGTGTGTGTGTGTCTCAGTACCTGGTGTGTGTGTGTGTCTCAGTACCTGGTGTGTGTGTGTGTCTCAGTACCTGGTGTGTGTGTGTGTGTCTCAGTACCTGGTGTGTGTGTGTGTCTCAGTACCTGGTGTGTGTGTGTGTCTCAGTACCTGGTGTGTGTGTGTGTCTCAGTACCTGGTGTGTGTGTGTGTCTCAGTACCTGGTGTGTGTGTGTGTCTCAGTACCTGGTGTGTGTGTGTGTCTCAGTACCTGGTGTGTGTGTGTGTCTCAGTACCTGGTGTGTGTGTGTGTCTCAGTACCTGGTGTGTGTGTGTGTGTCTCAGTACCTGGTGTGTGTGTGTGTCTCAGTACCTGGTGTGTGTGTGTGTCTCAGTACCTGGTGTGTGTGTGTGTCTCAGTACCTGGTGTGTGTGTGTGTCTCAGTACCTGGTGTGTGTGTGTGTCTCAGTACCTGGTGTGTGTGTGTGTGTCTCAGTACCTGGTGTGTGTGTGTGTCTCAGTACCTGGTGTGTGTGTGTGTCTCAGTACCTGGTGTGTGTGTGTGTCTCAGTACCTGTGTGTGTGTGTGTCTCATACCTGGTGTGTGTGTGTGTCTCAGTACCTGGTGTGTGTGTGTGTCTCAGTACCTGGTGTGTGTGTGTGTCTCAGTACCTGGTGTGTGTGTGTGTCTCAGTACCTGGTGTGTGTGTGTGTCTCAGTACCTGGTGTGTGTGTGTCTCAGTACCTGGTGTGTGTGTGTGTCTCAGTACCTGGTGTGTGTGTGTGTATCAGTACCTGGTGTGTGTGTGTGTCTCAGTACCTGGTGTGTGTGTGTGTCTCAGTACCTGGTGTGTGTGTGTGTCTCAGTACCTGGTGTGGTGTGTGTTCAGTACCTGGTGTGTGTGTGTGTCTCAGTACCTGGTGTGTGTGTGTGTCTCAGTACCTGGTGTGTGTGTGTGTCTCAGTACCTGGTGTGTGTGTGTGTCTCAGTACCTGGTGTGTGTGTGTGTCTCAGTACCTGGTGTGTGTGTGTGTCTCAGTACCTGGTGTGTGTGTGTGTCTCAGTACCTGGTGTGTGTGTGTGTCTCAGTACCTGGTGTGTGTGTGTGTGTCTCAGTACCTGGTGTGTGTGTGTGTTTCAGTACCTGGTGTGTGTGTGTGTCTCAGTACCTGGTGTGTGTGTGTGTCTCAGTACCTGGTGTGTGTGTGTGTCTCAGTACCTGGTGTGTGTGTGTGTGTCTCAGTACCTGGTGTGTGTGTGTGTCTCAGTACCTGGTGTGTGTGTGTGTCTCAGTACCTGGTGTGTGTGTGTGTCTCAGTACCTGGTGTGTGTGTGTGTCTCAGTACCTGGTGTGTGTGTGTGT
>JASTWF010001687.1:0-65181 GCA_030390025.1 Squalus acanthias | reverse complement strand
CTGTAATCTAACCTGTGCTGTACCTGCCCTGGGAGTGTTTGATGGGACAGTGTAGAGGGAGCTTTAATCTGTATCTAACCTGTGCTGTACCTGGCCTGGGAGTGTTTGATGGGACAGTGCACAGGGAGCTTTACTCTGTATCTAACCCCGTGCTGTACCTGCCCTGGGAGTGTTTGATGGGACAGTGTAGCGGGAGCTTTACTCTGTATCTAACCCGTGCTGTACCTGGCCCGGGAGTGTTTGATGGGACAGTGTAGAGGGAGTTTTACTCTGTATCTCACCTGTGCTGTTACCTGTCCTGGGAGTGTTTGATGGGACAGTGTAGAGGGAGCTTTACTCTGTATCTAGCCTGTGCTGTACCTGGCCTGGGAGTGTTTGATGGACAGTGTAGAGGGAGCTTTACTCTGTATCTACCCCGTGCTGTACCTGCCCTGGGAGTGTTTGATGGGACAGTGTAGAGGGAGCTTTACTCTGTATCTAACCCGTGCTGTACCTGCCCTGGGAGTTTTGATGGGACAGTGTAGAGGAGCTGTACTCTGTATCTAACCTGTGCTGTACCTGCCCTGGGAGTGTTTGATGGGACAGTGTAGAGGGAGCTTTAATCTGTATCTAACCTGTGCTGTACCTGGCCTGGGAGTGTTTGATGGGACAGTGTAGAGGGAGCTTTACTCTGTATCTAACCCATGCTGTACCTGCCCTGGGAGTGTTTGATGGGACAGTGTAGAGGGAGCTTTACTCTGTATCTAACCCATGCTGTACCTGCCCTGGGAGTGTTTGATGGGACAGTGTAGAGGGAGCTTTACTCTGTATCTAAACCCGTGCTGTACCTGCCCTGGGAGTGTTTGATGGGACAGTGTAGAGGAGCTTTACTCTGTATCTAACCCGTGCTGTACCTGCCCTGGGAGTGTTTGCTGGGACAGTGTAGAGGGAGCTTTACTCTGTATCTAACCCCATGCTGTACCTGCCCTAGGAGTGTTTGATGGGACAGTGTAGAGGGAGCTTTACTCTGTATCTAACCCGTGCTGTACCTGCCCTGGGAGTGTTTGATGGGACAGTGTAGAGGGAGCTTATTCTGTATCTATGCTGTCCTGGGAGTGTTTGACGGGACAGTGTAGACGGAGCTTTACTCTGTATCCTAACCCGTGCTGTACCTGCCCTGGGAGTGTTTGATGGGACAGTGTAGAGGGAGCTTTACTCTGTATCTAACCCGTGCTGCACCTGCCCTGGGAGTGTTTGATGGGACAGTGTAGAGGGAGCTTTACTCTGTATCTAACCCCGTGCTGTAACCTGCCCTGGGAGTGTTTGATGGGACAGTGTAGAGGGAGCTTACTCTGTAACTACCCCGTGCTGTACCTGCCCTGGGAGTGTTTGATGGGACAGTGTAGAGGGAGCTTTACTCTGTATCTAACCCGTGCTGTACCGGGCCTGGGAGTGTTTGATGGGACAGTGTAGAGGGAGCTTTACTCTGTATCTACCCCGTGCTGTACCTGCCCTGGGAGTGTTTGATGGGACAGTGTAGAGGGAGCTTTACTCTGTATCTAACCCGTGCTGTACCTGCCCTGAGAGTTTTGATGGGACAGTGTGGAGGGAGCTGCACTCTGTATCTAACCTGTGCTGTACCTGCCCTGGGAGTGTTTGATGGGACAGTGTAGAGGGAGCTTTAATCTGTATCTAACCTGTGCTGTACCTGGCCTGGGAGTGTTTGATGGGACAGTGTAGAGGGAGCTTTACTCTGTATCTAACCCCGTGCTGTACCTGCCCTGGGAGTGTTTGATGGGACAGTGTAGAGGGAGCTTTACTCTGTATCTAACCCGTGATATACCTGGCCCGGGAGTGTTTGATGGGACAGTGTAGAGGGAGTTTTACTCTGTATCTCACCTCTGCTGTACCTGTCCTGGGAGTGTTTGATGGGACAGTGTAGAGGGAGCTTTACTCTGTATCTAACCTGTGCTGTACCTGGCCTGGGAGTGTTTGATGGGACAGTGTAGAGGGAGCTTTACTCTGTATCTACCCCATGCTGTACCTGCCCTGGGAGTGTTTGATGGGACAGTGTAGAGGGAGCTTTACTCTGTATCTAACCCGTGCTGTACCTGCCCTGGGAGTGTTTGATGGGACAGTGTGGAGGGAGCTTTAATCTGTATCTAACCTGTGCTGTACCTGGCCTGGGAGTGTTTGATGGGACAGTGTAGAGGGAGCTTTACTCTGTATCTAACCCATGCTGTACCTGCCCTGGGAGTGTTTGATGGGACAATGTAGAGGGAGCTTTACTCTGTATCTAACCCATGCTGTACCTGCCCTGGGAGTGTTTGATGGGACAGTGTAGAGGGAGCTTTACTCTGTATCTAACCCCGTGCTGTACCTGCCCTGGGAGTGTTTGATGGGACAGTGTAGAGGGAGCTTTACTCTGTATCTAACCCGTGCTGTACCTGCCCTGGGAGTGTTTGCTGGGACAGTGTAGAGGGAGCTTTACTCTGTATCTAACCCATGCTGTACCTGCCCTAGGAGTGTTTGATGGGACAGTGTAGAGGGAGCTTTACTCTGTATCTAACCCGTGCTGTACCTGCCCTGGGAGTGTTTGATGGGACAGTGTCGAGGGAGCTTTACTCTGTATCTATGCTGTCCTGGGAGTGTTTGACGGGACAGTGTAGACGGAGCTTTACTCTGTATCTAACCCGTGCTGTACCTGCCCTGGGAGTGTTTGATGGGACAGTGTAGAGGGAGCTTTACTCTGTATCTAACCCGTGCTGCACCTGCCCTGGGAGTGTTTGATGGGACAGTGTAGAGGGAGCTTTACTCTGTATCTAACCCGTGCTGTACCTGCCCTGGGAGTGTTTGCTGGGACAGTGTAGAGGGAGCTTTACTCTGTATCTAACCCATGCTGTACCTGCCCTAGGAGTGTTTGATGGGACAGTGTAGAGGGAGCTTTACTCTGTATCTAACCCGTGCTGTACCTGCCCTGGGAGTGTTTGATGGGACAGTGTAGAGGGAGCTTTACTCTGTATCTATGCTGTCCTGGGAGTGTTTGACGGGACAGTGTAGACGGAGCTTTACTCTGTATCTAACCCGTGCTGTACCTGCCCTGGGAGTGTTTGATGGGACAGTGTAGAGGGAGCTTTACTCTGTATCTAACCCGTGCTGCACCTGCCCTGGGAGTGTTTGATGGGACAGTGTAGAGGGAGCTTTACTCTGTATCTAACCCCGTGCTGTACCTGCCCTGGGAGTGTTTGATGGGACAGTGTAGAGGGAGCTTTACTCTGTAACTAACCCCGTGCTGTACCTGCCCTGGGAGTGTTTGATGGGACAGTGTAGAGGGAGCTTTACTCTGTATCTAACCCGTGCTGTACCTGCCCTGGGAGTGTTTGATGGGACAGTGTAGAGGGAGCTTTACTCTGTATCTATGCTGTCCTGGGAGTGTTTGACGGGACAGTGTAGACGGAGCTTTACTCTGTATCTAACCCGTGCTGTACCTGCCCTGGGAGTGTTTGATGGGACAGTGTAGAGGGAGCTTTACTCTGTATCTAACCCGTGCTGCACCTGCCCTGGGAGTGTTTGATGGGACAGTGTAGAGGGAGCTTTACTCTGTATCTAACCCCGTGCTGCACCTGCCCTGGGAGTGTTTGATGGGACAGTGTAGAGGGAGCTTTACTCTGTATCTAACCTGTGCTGTACCTGTCCTGGGAGTGTTTGATGGGGCCGTGTCGAGTGAGCTTTACTCTGTATCTAACCCGTGCTGTACCTGCCCTGGGAGTGTTTGATGGAGACAATGTAGAGGGAGCTTTTACTCTGTATCTAACCCGTGCTGTACCTGCCCTGGGAGTGTTTGATGGGACAGTGTAGAGGGAGCTTTACTCTGTATCTAACCTGTGCTGTACCTGGCCTGGGAGTGTTTGATGGGACAGTGTAGAGGGAGCTTTACTCTGTATCTACCCCGTGCTGTACCTGCCCTGGGAGTGTTTGATGGGACAGTGTAGAGGGAGCTTTACTCTGTATCTAACCTGTGCTGTACCTGCCCTGGGAGTGTTTGATGGGACAGTGTAGAGGGAGCTTTAATCTGTATCTAACCTGTGCTGTACCTGGCCTGGGAGTGTTTGATGGGACAGTGCACAGGGAGCTTTACTCTGTATCTAACCCCGTGCTGTACCTGCCCTGGGAGTGTTTGATGGGACAGTGTAGCGGGAGCTTTACTCTGTATCTACCCCGTGCTGTACCTGGCCCGGGAGTGTTTGATGGGACAGTGTAGAGGGAGTTTTACTCTGTATCTCACCTGTGCTGTACCTGTCCTGGGAGTGTTTGATGGGACAGTGTAGAGGGAGCTTTACTCTGTATCTAACCTGTGCTGTACCTGGCCTGGGAGTGTTTGATGGGACAGTGTAGAGGGAGCTTTACTCTGTATCTACCCCGTGCTGTACCTGCCCTGGGAGTGTTTGATGGGACAGTGTAGAGGGAGCTTTACTCTGTATCTAACCCGTGCTGTACCTGCCCTGGGAGTTTTGATGGGACAGTGTAGAGGAGCTGTACTCTGTATCTAACCTGTGCTGTACCTGCCCTGGGAGTGTTTGATGGGACAGTGTAGAGGGAGCTTTAATCTGTATCTAACCTGTGCTGTACCTGGCCTGGGAGTGTTTGATGGGACAGTGTAGAGGGAGCTTTACTCTGTATCTAACCCATGCTGTACCTGCCCTGGGAGTGTTTGATGGGACAGTGTAGAGGGAGCTTTACTCTGTATCTAACCCATGCTGTACCTGCCCTGGGAGTGTTTGATGGGACAGTGTAGAGGGAGCTTTACTCTGTATCTAAACCCGTGCTGTACCTGCCCTGGGAGTGTTTGATGGGACAGTGTAGAGGGAGCTTTACTCTGTATCTAACCCGTGCTGTACCTGCCCTGGGAGTGTTTGCTGGGACAGTGTAGAGGGAGCTTTACTCTGTATCTAACCCATGCTGTACCTGCCCTAGGAGTGTTTGATGGGACAGTGTAGAGGGAGCTTTACTCTGTATCTAACCCGTGCTGTACCTGCCCTGGGAGTGTTTGATGGGACAGTGTAGAGGGAGCTTTATCTGTATCTATGCTGTCCTGGGAGTGTTTGACGGGACAGTGTAGACGGAGCTTTACTCTGTATCTAACCCGTGCTGTACCTGCCCTGGGAGTGTTTGATGGGACAGTGTAGAGGGAGCTTTACTCTGTATCTAACCCGTGCTGCACCTGCCCTGGGAGTGTTTGATGGGACAGTGTAGAGGGAGCTTTACTCTGTATCTAACCCCGTGCTGTACCTGCCCTGGGAGTGTTTGATGGGACAGTGTAGAGGGAGCTTTACTCTGTAACTAACCCCGTGCTGTACCTGCCCTGGGAGTGTTTGATGGGACAGTGTAGAGGGAGCTTTACTCTGTATCTAACCCGTGCTGTACCGGGCCTGGGAGTGTTTGATGGGACAGTGTAGAGGGAGCTTTACTCTGTATCTACCCGTGCTGTACCTGCCCTGGGAGTGTTTGATGGGACAGTGCAGAGGGAGCTTTACTCTGTATCTAACCCGTGCTGTACCTGCCCTGAGAGTTTTGATGGGACAGTGTGGAGGGAGCTGCACTCTGTATCTAACCTGTGCTGTACCTGCCCTGGGAGTGTTTGATGGGACAGTGTAGAGGGAGCTTTAATCTGTATCTAACCTGTGCTGTACCTGGCCTGGGAGTGTTTGATGGGACAGTGTAGAGGGAGCTTTACTCTGTATCTAACCCGTGCTGTACCTGCCCTGGGAGTGTTTGATGGGACAGTGTAGAGGGAGCTTTACTCTGTATCTAACCCGTGATATACCTGGCCCGGGAGTGTTTGATGGGACAGTGTAGAGGGAGTTTTACTCTGTATCTCACCTGTGCTGTACCTGGCCTGGGAGTGTTTGATGGGACAGTGTAGAGGGAGCTTTACTCTGTATCTACCCCGTGCTGTACCTGCCCTGGGAGTGTTTGATGGGACAGTGTAGAGGGAGCTTTACTCTGTATCTAACCCGTGCTGTACCTGCCCTGGGAGTGTTTGATGGGACAGTGTGGAGGGAGCTTTAATCTGTATCTAACCTGTGCTGTACCTGGCCTGGGAGTGTTTGATGGGACAGTGTAGAGGGAGCTTTACTCTGTATCTAACCCATGCTGTACCTGCCCTGGGAGTGTTTGATGGGACAATGTAGAGGGAGCTTTACTCTGTATCTAACCCATGCTGTACCTGCCCTGGGAGTGTTTGATGGGACAGTGTAGAGGGAGCTTTACTCTGTATCTAACCCCGTGCTGTACCTGCCCTGGGAGTGTTTGATGGGACAGTGTAGAGGGAGCTTTACTCTGTATCTAACCCGTGCTGTACCTGCCCTGGGAGTGTTTGCTGGGACAGTGTAGAGGGAGCTTTACTCTGTATCTAACCCATGCTGTACCTGCCCTAGGAGTGTTTGATGGGACAGTGTAGAGGGAGCTTTACTCTGTATCTAACCCGTGCTGTACCTGCCCTGGGAGTGTTTGATGGGACAGTGTAGAGGGAGCTTTACTCTGTATCTATGCTGTCCTGGGAGTGTTTGACGGGACAGTGTAGACGGAGCTTTACTCTGTATCTAACCCGTGCTGTACCTGCCCTGGGAGTGTTTGATGGGACAGTGTAGAGGGAGCTTTACTCTGTATCTAACCCGTGCTGCACCTGCCCTGGGAGTGTTTGATGGGACAGTGTAGAGGGAGCTTTACTCTGTATCTAACCCCGTGCTGTCCCTGCCCTGGGAGTGTTTGATGGGACAGTGTAGAGGGAGCTTTACTCTGTAACTAAGCCCGTGCTGTACCTGACCTGGGAGTTTTTGATGGGACAGTGTAGAGGGAGCTTTACTATGTATCTAACCCATGCTGTACCAGCCCTGGGAGTGTTTGATGGGACAGTGTAGAGGGAGCTTTACTCTGTATCTAACCCGTGCTGTACCTGCCCTGGGAGTGTTTGCTGGGACAGTGTAGAGGGAGCTTTACTCTGTATCTAACCCATGCTGTACCTGCCCTAGGAGTGTTTGATGGGACAGTGTAGAGGGAGCTTTACTCTGTATCTAACCCGTGCTGTACCTGCCCTGGGAGTGTTTGATGGGACAGTGTAGAGGGAGCTTTACTCTGTATCTAACCCATGCTGTACCTGCCCCAGGAGTGTTTGATGGGACAGTGTAGAGGGAGCTTTACTCTGTATCTAACCCGTGCTGTACCTGCCCTGGGAGTGTTTGATGGGACAGTGTAGAGGGAGCTTTACTCTGTATCTATGCTGTCCTGGGAGTGTTTGACGGGACAGTGTAGACGGAGCTTTACTCTGTTTCTCACCCGTGCTGTACCTGCCCTGGGAGTGTTTGATGGGACAGTGTAGAGGGAGCTTTACTCTGTATCTAACCCGTGCTGCACCTGCCCTGGGAGTGTTTGATGGGACAGTGTAGAGGGAGCTTTACTCTGTATCTAACCCCGTGCTGTACCTGCCCTGGGAGTGTTTGATGGGACAGTGTAGAGGGAGCTTTACTCTGTAACTAACCCCGTGCTGTACCTGCCCTGGGAGTGTTTGATGGGACAGTGTAGAGGGAGCTTTACTCTGTATCTAACCCGTGCTGTACCTGACCTGGGAGTTTTTGATGGGACAGTGTAGAGGGAGCTTTACTCTGTATCTAACCCGTGCTGTACCTGCCCTGGGAGTGTTTGATGGGACAGTGTAGAGGGAGCTTTACTCTGTATCTAAACTGTGCTGTACTTGTCCTGGGAGTGTTTGATGGGGCCGTGTCGAGTGAGCTTTACTCTGTATCTAACCCGTGCTGTACCAGCCCTGGGAGTGTTTGATGGAGACAGTGTAGAGGGAGCTTTTACTCTGTATCTAACCCGTGCTGTACCTGCCCTGGGTGTGTTTGATGGGACAGTGTAGAGGGAGCTTTACTCTGTATCTAACCTGTGCTGTGCCGACCCCGGGAGTGTTTGATGGGACAGTGTAGAGGGAGCTTTACTCTGTAACTAACCCCGTGCTGTACCTGCCCTGGGAGTGTTTGCTGGGACAGTGTAGAGGGAGCTTTACTCTGTATCTAACCCGTGCTGTACCTGACCTGGGAGTTTTTGATGGGACAGTGTAGAGGGAGCTTTACTCTGTATCTAACCCATGCTGTACCTGCCCTGGGAGTGTTTGATGGGACAGTGTAGAGGGAGCTTTACTCTGTATCTAACCCGTGCTGTACCTGCCCTGGGAGTGTTTGATGGGACAGTGTAGAGGGAGCTTTACTCTGTATCTAACCTGTGCTGTACCTGTCCTGGGAGTGTTTGATGGGGCCGTGTCGAGTGAGCTTTACTCTGTATCTAACCCGTGCTGTACCTGCCCTGGGAGTGTTTGATGGGGCAGTATAGAGGGAGCTTTACTCTGTATCTAACCCGTGCTGTACCTGCCCTGGGAGTGTTTGATGGGACAGTGTAGACGGAGCTTTACTCTGTATCTAACACCGTGCTGTACCTGCCCTGGGAGTGTTTGATGCGAGAGTGTCGAGGGAGTTTTACACTGTATCTAACCTGTGCTGTACCTGGCCTGGGAGTGTTTGATGGGGCAGTGTAGAGGGAGCTTTACTCTGTATCTAACCCGTGCTGTACCTGCCCTGGGAGTGTTTGATGGGACAGTGTAGAGGGAGCTTTACTCTGTATCTAACCTGTGCTGTACCTGCCCTGGGAGTGTTTGATGGGGCAGTGCAGAGGGAGCTTTACTCTGTATCTAACCCGTGCTGTACCTGCCCTGGGAGTGTTTGATGGGACAGTGTAGAGGGAGCTTTACTCTGTATCTAACCCGTGCTGTACCTGCCCTGGGAGTTTTGATGGGACAGTGTAGAGGGAGCTGTACTCTGTATCTAACCTGTGCTGTACCTGCCCTGGGAGTGTTTGATAGGACAGTGTAGAGGGAGCTTTACTCTGTATCTAACCTGTGCTGTACCTGGCCTGGGAGTGTTTGATGGGGCAGTGTAGAGGGAGCTTTACTCTGTATCTATGCTGTCCTGGGAGTGTTTGACGGGACAGTGTAGACGGAGCTTTACTCTGTATCTAACCCGTGCTGTACCTGCCCTGGGAGTGTTTGATGGGACAGTGTCGAGGGAGCTTTACTCTGTATCTAACCCGTGCTGCACCTGCCCTGGGAGTGTTTGATGGGACAGTGTAGAGGGAGCTTTACTCGGTATCTAACCCCGTGCTGTCCCTGCCCTGGGAGTGTTTGATGGGACAGTGTAGAGGGAGCTTTACTCTGTAACTAAGCCCGTGCTGTACCTGCCCTGGGAGTGTTTGATGGGACAGTGTAGAGGGAGCTTTACTCTGTATCTAACCCGTGCTGTACCTTACCTGGGAGTTTTTGATGGGACAGTGTAGAGGGAGCTTTACTATGTATCTAACCCATGCTGTACCAGCCCTGGGAGTGTTTGATGGGACAGTGTAGAGGGAGCTTTACTCTGTATCTAACCCGTGCTGTACTTGCCCTGGGAGTGTTTGCTGGGACAGTGTAGAGGGAGCTTTACTCTGTATCTAACCCATGCTGTACCTGCCCTAGGAGTGTTTGATGGGACAGTGTAGAGGGAGCTTTACTCTGTATCTAACCCGTGCTGTACCTGCCCTGGGAGTGTTTGATGGGACAGTGTAGAGGGAGCTTTACTCTGTATCTATGCTGTCCTGGGAGTGTTTGACGGGACAGTGTAGACGGAGCTTTACTCTGTATCTAACCCGTGCTGTACCTGCCCTGGGAGTGTTTGATGGGACAGTGTAGAGGGAGCTTTACTCTGTATCTAACCCCGTGCTGTACCTGCCCTGGGAGTGTTTGATGGGACAGTGTAGAGGGAGCTTTACTCTGTAACTAACCCCGTGCTGTACCTGCCCTGGGAGTGTTTGATGGGACAGTGTAGAGGGAGCTTTACTCTGTATCTAACCCGTGCTGTACCTGACCTGGGAGTTTTTGATGGGACAGTGTAGAGGGAGCTTTACTCTGTATCTAACCCATGCTGTACCAGCCCTGGGAGTGTTTGATGGGCCAGTGTAGAGGGAGCTTTACTCTGTATCTAACCCGTGCTGTACCTGCCCTGGGAGTGTTTGATGGGACAGTGTAGAGGGAGCTTTACTCTGTATCTAAACTGTGCTGTACCTGTCCTGGGAGTGTTTGATGGGGCCGTGTCGAGTGAGCTTTACTCTGTATCTAACCCGTGCTGTACCAGCCCTGGGAGTGTTTGATGGAGACAGTGTAGAGGGAGCTTTTACTCTGTATCTAACCCATGCTGTACCTGCCCTGGGTGTGTTTGATGGGACAGTGTAGAGGGAGCTTTACTCTGTATCTAACCTGTGCTGTGCCGACCCCGGGAGTGTTTGATGGGACAGTGTAGAGGGAGCTTTACTCTGTATCTAAACTGTGCTGTACCTGTCCTGGGAGTGTTTGATGGGGCCGTGTCGAGTGAGCTTTACTCTGTATCTAACCCGTGCTGTACCAGCCCTGGGAGTGTTTGATGGAGACAGTGTAGAGGGAGCTTTTACTCTGTATCTAACCCGTGCTGTACCTGCCCTGGGTGTGTTTGATGGGACAGTGTAGAGGGAGCTTTACTCTGTATCTAACCTGTGCTGTGCCGACCCCGGGAGTGTTTGATGGGACAGTGTAGAGGGAGCTTTACTCTGTAACTAACCCCGTGCTGTACCTGCCCTGGGAGTGTTTGATGGGACAGTGTAGAGGGAGCTTTACTCTGTATCTAACCCGTGCTGTACCTGACCTGGGAGTTTTTGATGGGACAGTGTAGAGGGAGCTTTACTCTGTATCTAACCCATGCTGTACCTGCCCTGGGAGTGTTTGATGGGACAGTGTAGAGGGAGCTTTACTCTGTATCTAACCCGTGCTGTACCTGCCCTGGGAGTGTTTGATGGGACAGTGTAGAGGGAGCTTTACTCTGTATCTAACCTGTGCTGTACCTGTCCTGGGAGTGTTTGATGGGGCCGTGTCGAGTGAGCTTTACTCTGTATCTAACCCGTGCTGTACCTGCCCTGGGAGTGTTTGATGGGGCAGTGTAGAGGGAGCTTTACTCTGTATCTAACCCGTGCTGTACCTGCCCTGGGAGTGTTTGATGGGACAGTGTAGACGGAGCTTTACTCTGTATCTAACACCGTGCTGTACCTGCCCTGGGAGTGTTTGATGCGAGAGTGTCGAGGGAGTTTTACACTGTATCTAACCTGTGCTGTACCTGGCCTGGGAGTGTTTGATGGGGCAGTGTAGAGGGAGCTTTACTCTGTATCTAACCCGTGCTGTACCTGCCCTGGGAGTGTTTGATGGGACAGTGTAGAGGGAGCTTTACTCTGTATCTAACCTGTGCTGTACCTGTCCTGGGAGTGTTTGATGGGGCCGTGTCGAGTGAGCTTTACTCTGTATCTAACCCGTGCTGTACCTGCCCTGGGAGTGTTTGATGGGGCAGTGCAGAGGGAGCTTTACTCTGTATCTAACCCGTGCTGTACCTGCCCTGGGAGTGTTTGATGGGACAGTGTAGACGGAGCTTTACTCTGTATCTAACACCGTGCTGTACCTGCCCTGGGAGTGTTTGATGCGAGAGTGTCGAGGGTGCTTTACACTGTATCTAACCCGTGCTGTACCTGCCCTGGGAGTGTTTGATGAAATTGAGAGGTCGCACAACACCAGGTTATAGTCCAACAGTTTTATTTGAAATCACAAGCTTTCGGAGCTATCGATTGCCCCTTCCTCAGGTGAAGTAAATAGATACAGAATCGCCAAAGCATAGAGAACAAAGCATGTGTACCTTACAATTGCAGACCACTAAATTAAATCATCCTGACTATCTGCCGAGGTGTGATAAAGTTAATCAGGTCAGCCAGGAAGGTACCACATCAAAGACATAGCAAGATACAACTGAGACAATGAGGTGTAGTCGCAGGGGTTCTAACGTGTCAAAAGCTGCCGTCTGTATGTAAAACGAAAAGCTTTAAAATTTTTACTTTTTTACTGGGAATTTTTTTTTACTTTTTTACTGGGAATCACATCTGGGAACAAGCCAACGACGACTCGAGTCCGGATCACGTCATGTATCGTGACATAAACCCAAGATCCCGGTTGAGACCGTCTTCATCAGTGCGGAACTTGGCTATCAGTTTCTGCTCGATGATTTTGCGTTGTCGTGTGTTTCTAAGGTTGCCTTGGAGAACGCTTACCCGCAGATCCGAGGCTGAATGTCCTTGACTGCTGAAGTGTTCCCCGACTGGGAGGTAACAATCCTGCCTGGCGATTGTTGCGCGGTGCTCGTTCATACGTTGTCTCAGTGTCTGCATGGTCTCGCCGATGTACCATGCCGCGGTGCATTCTTTCCTGCAACGTATGAGGTAGACAACGTTGGCCGAGTCACATGAGTATGTACCATGTACCTGGTGGTTAGTGTCCTCACGTGTGATGGTGGTATCTGTGTTGATGATCTGGCATGTCTTGCAGAGTTTGCCGTGGCAGGGTTGTGTGGTGTCGTGGTCGCTGTTATCCTGAAAGCTGGGTAATTTGCTGCGAACGATGGTACTTCTGAGGTTAGGCGGCTGTTTGAAGGCAAGTAGTGGAGGCGTGGGGATGGCCTTAGCGAGGTGTTTGTCGTCATCGATGACATGTTGAAGGCTGCGAAGAACATGGCGTAGTTTCTCCGCTCCGGGGAAGTACTGGACGACGTAGGGTACCCTGTTGGTTGTGTCCCGTGTTTGCCTTCTGAGGAGGTCTATGCGATTTTTCGCTGTGGCCCGTCGGAACTGTCGATCGATGAGTCGAGCGTCATATCCCGTTCTTACGAGGGCGTTTTTCAGCGTCCGTAGGTGTTTGATGAGACAGTGTTGAGGGAGCTTTACTCTGTATCTAACCCGTGCTGTACCTGCCCTGGGAGTGTTTGATGGGACAGTGTAGAGGGAGCTTTACTCTGTATCTAACCCGTGCTGTACCTGCCCTGGGAGTGTTTGATGGGACAGTGTAGAGGGAGCTTTACTCTGTATCTAACCCGTGCTGTACCTGCCCTGGGAGTGTTTGATGGGACAGTGTAGAGGGAACTTTACTCTGTATCTAACCTGTGCTGTGCCGACCCCGGGAGTGTTTGATGGGACAGTGTAGAGGGAGCTTTACTCTGTATCTAACCCGTGCTGTACCTGCCCTGGGAGTGTTTGATGGGACAGTGTAGAGGGAGCTTTACTCTGTATCTAAGCTGTCCTGGGAGTGTTTGACGGGACAGTGTAGACGGAGGTTTACTCTGTATCTAACACGTGCTGTACCTGCCCTGGGAGTGTTTGACGGGACAGTGTAGAGGGAGCTTTACTCTGTATCTAACCCGTGCTGCACCTGCCCTGGGAGTGTTTGATGGGACAGTGTAGAGGGAGCTTTACTCTGTATCTAACCCCGTGCTGTACCTGCCCTGGGAGTGTTTGATGGGACAGTGTAGAGGGAGCTTTACTCTGTATCTAACCCGTGCTGTACCTGACCTGGGAGTTTTTGATGGGACAGTGTAGAGGGAGCTTTACTCTGTATCTAACCCATGCTGTACCTGCCCTGGGAGTGTTTGATGGGACAGTGTAGAGGGAGCTTTACACTGTATCTAACCCGTGCTGTACCTGCCCTGGGAGTGTTTGATGGGACAGTGTAGAGGGAGCTTTACTCTGTATCTTACCCATGCTGTACCTGCCCTGGGAGTGTTTGATGGGTCAGTGTAGAGGGAGCTTTACTCTGTATCTAACCCATGCTGTACCTGTCCTGGGAGTGTTTGATGGGTCAGTGTAGAGGGAGCTTTACTCTGTATCTAACCCGTGCTGTACCTGACCTGGGAGTGTTTGATGGGACAGTGTAGAGGGAGCTTTACTCTGTATCTAACCCCGTGCTGTACCTGCCCTGGGAGTGTTTGATGGGACAGTGTAGAGGGAGCTTTACTCTGTATCTAACCCGTGCTGTACCTGCCCTGGGAGTGTTTGATGGGACAGTGTAGAGGGAGCTTTACTCTGTATCTAACCTGTGCTGTGCCGACCCCGGGAGTGTTTGATGGGACAGTGTAGAGGGAGCTTTACTCTGTATCTAACCCGTGCTGTACCTGCCCTGGGAATGTTTGATGGGACAGTGTAGAGGGAGCTTTACTCTGTATCTAACCCATGCTGTACCTGCCCTGGGAGTGTTTGATGGGACAGTGTAGAGGGAGCTTTACTCTGCATCTAACCCATGCTGTACCTGCCCTGGGAGTGTTTGATGGGACAGTGTAGAGGGAGCTTTACTCTGTATCTAACCCCGTGCTGTACCTGCCCTGGGAGTGTTTGATGGGACAGTGTAGAGGGAGCTTTACTCTGTAACTAACCCCGTGCTGTACCTGCCCTGGGAGTGTTTGATGGGACAGTGTAGAGGGAGCTTTACTCTGTATCTAACCCGTGCTGTACCTGACCTGGGAGTTTTTGATGGGACAGTGTAGAGGGAGCTTTACTCTGTATCTAACCCATGCTGTACCTGCCCTGGGAGTGTTTGATGGGACAGTGTAGAGGGAGCTTTACTCTGTAGCTAACCCGTGCTGTACCTGCCCTGGGAGTGTTTGAAGGGACAGTGTAGAGGGAGCTTTACTCTGTATCTAACCTGTGCTGTACCTGTCCTGGGAGTGTTTGATGGGGCCGTGTCGAGTGAGCTTTACTCTGTATCTAACCCGTGCTGTACCTGCCCTGGGAGTGTTTGATGGGGCAGTGTAGAGGGAGCTTTACTCTGTATCTAACCCGTGCTGTACCTGCCCTGGGAGTGTTTGATGGGACAGTGTAGACGGAGCTTTACTCTGTATCTTACACCGTGCTGTACCTGCCCTGGGAGTGTTTGATGCGAGAGTGTCGAGGGAGCTTTACACTGTATCTAACCTGTGCTGTACCTGGCCTGGGAGTGTTTGATGGGGCAGTGTAGAGGGAGCTTTACTCTGTAACTAACCCCGTGCTGTACCTGCCCTGGGAGTGTTTGATGGGACAGTGTAGAGGGAGCTTTACTCTGTATCTAACCCGTGCTGTACCTGACCTGGGAGTTTTTGATGGGACAGTGTAGACGGAGCTTTACTCTGTATCTAACACCGTGCTGTACCTGCCCTGGGAGTGTTTGATGCGAGAGTGTCGAGGGAGCTTTACACTGTATCTAACCTGTGCTGTACCTGGCCTGGGAGTGTTTGATGGGGCAGTGTAGAGGGAGCTTTACTCTGTATCTAACCCGTGCTGTACCTGCCCTGGGAGTGTTTGATGGGACAGTGTAGACGGAGCTTTACTCTGTATCTAACACCGTGCTGTACCTGCCCTGGGAGTGTTTGATGCGAGAGTGTCGAGGGAGCTTTACACTGTATCTAACCCGTGCTGTACCTGCCCTGGGAGTGTTTGATGAAATTGAGAGGTCGCACAACACCAGGTTATAGTCCAACAGTTTTATTTGAAATCACAAGCTTTCGGAGCTATCGATTGCCCCTTCCTCAGGCGAAGTAAATAGATACAGAATCGCCAAAGCATAGAGAACAAAGCATGCGTACCTTACAATTGCAGACCACTAAATTAAATCATCCTGACTATCTGCCGAGGTGTGATAAAGTTAATCAGGTCAGCCAGGAAGGTACCACATCAAAGACATAGCAAGATACAACTGAGACAATGAGGTGTAGTCGCAGGGGTTCTAACGTGTCAAAAGCTGCCGTCTGTATGTAAAACGAAAAGCTTTAAAATTTTTACTTTTTTACTGGGAATTTTTTTTTACTTTTTTACTGGGAATCACATCTGGGAACAAGCCAACGACGACTCGAGTCCGGATCACGTCATGTATCGTGACATAAACCCAAGATCCCGGTTGAGACCGTCTTCATCAGTGCGGAACTTGGCTATCAGTTTCTGCTCGATGATTTTGCGTTGTCGTGTGTTTCTAAGGTTGCCTTGGAGAACGCTTACCCGCAGATCCGAGGCTGAATGTCCTTGACTGCTGAAGTGTTCCCCGACTGGGAGGTAACAATCCTGCCTGGCGATTGTTGCGCGGTGCTCGTTCATACGTTGTCTCAGTGTCTGCATGGTCTCGCCGATGTACCATGCCGCGGTGCATTCTTTCCTGCAACGTATGAGGTAGACAACGTTGGCCGAGTCACATGAGTATGTACCATGTACCTGGTGGTTAGTGTCCTCACGTGTGATGGTGGTATCTGTGTTGATGATCTGGCATGTCTTGCAGAGTTTGCCGTGGCAGGGTTGTGTGGTGTCGTGGTCGCTGTTATCCTGAAAGCTGGGTAATTTGCTGCGAACGATGGTACTTCTGAGGTTAGGCGGCTGTTTGAAGGCAAGTAGTGGAGGCGTGGGGATGGCCTTAGCGAGGTGTTTGTCGTCATCGATGACATGTTGAAGGCTGCGAAGAACATGGCGTAGTTTCTCCGCTCCGGGGAAGTACTGGACGACGTAGGGTACCCTGTTGGTTGTGTCCCGTGTTTGCCTTCTGAGGAGGTCTATGCGATTTTTCGCTGTGGCCCGTCGGAACTGTCGATCGATGAGTCGAGCGTCATATCCCGTTCTTACGAGGGCGTTTTTCAGCGTCCGTAGGTGTTTGATGAGACAGTGTTGAGGGAGCTTTACTCTGTATCTAACCCGTGCTGTACCTGCCCTGGGAGTGTTTGATGGGACAGTGTAGAGGGAGCTTTACTCTGTATCTAACCCGTGCTGTACCTGCCCTGGGAGTGTTTGATGGGACAGTGTAGAGGGAGCTTTACTCTGTATCTAACCCGTGCTGTACCTGCCCTGGGAGCTTGATACTGAGTTTGAACTGAAATTGCCCATGATAACGACACTGTAGCATCTGACACACTTGCTGCAGTGATGATCTTGATTTTCTTTGATCTTCTTCATTGCTGTCTCACTGAATGGACTCTTTCCCCGTATTCACCAATTCCTGACAAGCCCCCTCAATGCATTAGTTTTGTGTTCACCATGACTTCAGCTTGTGTTTGTGTATTTGCAGCTGAACCAGGGCCTGTACTCTGTGATGACAAAGCTGGAGAAGCAGCACAGTACCAAAGTGTTTATTGTGAAGGGCGTTGCAAGGTAAGTTGTTCCAATCCCAGCACGGCACAATATCGTTACTTAGCAAGAGTTCATGGTTCACACCATTGGATGGGGTGCCTGCTGACACTGCTGGAGGATGCCCTTGCCAATCATCCTGAACAGTTGTAAAACCAGACAATAATCCCGACACCAACATCCGACCATTCCTCGTTACCTTTGTGCTGGCAAATATCAGACAGAAAATCTTCACAATGTGCAACCTGTAATACCCTCCCCCCTCAGTGTGCAACCTCTAATACCCTCCCCCCTCAGTGTGCAACCTCTAATACCCTCCCCCCTCAGTGTGCAACCTGTAATACCCTCCCCATCAGTGTGCAACCTGTAATACCCTCCCCCCTCAGTGTGCAACCTGTAATACCCTCCCCCCTCAGTGTGCAACCTGTAATACCCTCCCCCCCTCAGTGTGCAACCTCTAATACCCTCCCCCCTCAGTGTGCAACCTCTAATACCCTCCCCCTTCAGTGTGCAACCTGTAATACCCTCCCCCCTCAGTGTGCAACCTCTAATACCCTCCCCCCTCAGTGTGCAACCTCTAATACCCTCCCCCTTCAGTGTGCAACCTGTAATACCCTCCCCCCTCAGTGTGCAACCTCTAATACCCTCCCCCCTCAGTGTGCAACCTCTAATACCCTCCCCCTTCAGTGTGCAACCTGTAATACCCTCCCCATCAGTGTGCAACCTGTAATACCCTCCCCCCTCAGTGTGCAACCTGTAATACCCTCCCCCCTCAGTGTGCAACCTGTAATACCCTCCCCCTCAGTGTGCAACCTGTAATACCCTCCCCCTCAGTGTGCAACCTGTAATACCCTCCCCCCTCAGTGTGCAACCTGTAATACCCTCCCCCCTCAGTGTGCAACCTGTAATACCCTCCCCCCTCAGTGCAACCTGTAATACCCTCCCCCTCAGTGTGCAACCTGTAATACCCTCCCCCCTCAGTGTGCAACCTGTAATACCCTCCCCCCTCAGTGTGCAACCTGTATTACCCTCCCCCCTCAGTGTGCAACCTGTAATACCCTCCCCCTCAGTGTGCAACCTGTAATACCCTCCCCCCTCAGTGTGCAACCTGTAATACCATCCCCCCTCAGTGTGCAACCTGTATTACCCTCCCTCCTCAGTGTGCAACCTGTAATACCCTCCCCCCTCAGTGTGCAACCTCTAATACCCTCCCCCCTCAGTGTGCAACCTGTAACACCCTTCCCCCTCAGTGTGCAACCTGTAATACCCTCCCCCCTCAGTGCAACCTCTAATACCCTCCCCCTCAGTGTGCAACCTCTAATACCCTCCCCCTCAGTGTGCAACCTGTAATTCCCTCCCCCCTCAGTGCAACCTGTAATACCCTCCCCCTCAGTGCAACCTCTAATACCCTCCCCCCTCAGTGCCACACCCAGCTCTACCTCACCACCACCTCTCTCGACCCCTCCACAGTCTCTGATTTGTCAGACTGCTTGTCCGACATCCAGTTCTGGATGAGCAGAAATTTTCTCCAATTAAATATTGGGAAAACCGAAGCCATTGTTTTCGGTCCCTACCACAAACTCCGTTCCCTAGCCACCAACTCCATCCCTCTTCCTAACATCTGTCTGAGGCTGAACCAGACTGTTCGCAACCTTGGTGTCATATTTGACCCTGAAATGAGCTTCCGACCACATATCCGCAGCATAACTAAGACCGCCTATTTCCACCTCCGTAACATCTCCCAACTCCGCCCCTGCCTCAGCTCATCTGCTGCTGAAACCCTCATCCATGCCTTTGTTACCTCTAGACTTGACTATTCCAACGCACTCCTGGCTGGCCTCCCACATTGTACCCTACGTAAACTTGAGGTCATCCAAAACTCGGCTGCCCGTGTCCTAACTCACACCAAGTCCCGTTCACCCATCTCCCCTGTGCTCGCTGACCTACATTGGCTCCTGGTTAAGCAGCACCTCAAATTAAAAATTCTCATCCTTGTTTTCAAATCCCTCCATGGCCTCGCCCCTCCCTATCTCTGTAATCTCCTCCAGTCCCACAACCCCGAGATATCTGCGCTCCTCTAATTCTGCACTCTTGTGCATCCCTGATTATGCCTTTTGTTGCCTAGGCCGTAAGCTGCCCTAATTTCTCCTTATGTGGCTCGGTGTCAAAAATGTTTGTCTTATAATACTCCTGTGAAGCGCCTTGAGACGTTTTACTGCGTTAAAGGCGCTATATAAATGCAAGTTGTTGTTGTTGTTGTTGTTCTAATACCCTCTGTCACTCAAAGTGCAGCATGCAATACCCTCCTCACATTAACTGCATCAGAGATAAATTAACAAGTAAAACTTTCTCGCAAAACAACCTTCCCTCAGTTGAAAATGATTGATCACAGGTTCACCTCTACTGGTGATAACTCACACCAACTGTTGAATGTCACGGGTCAACGATACAACACTGGCGTTCCGTTAATTCTGCAACTGTCAGTTTTCTGTTCTTTAGTATTTTGGCAGCCTCATTCTCTCCCCTTTTTGTTCCTCCTCTCCTGAGGGTGCCAACTGTTGCTGGGTGAACCTCTGTGGGCATCAACTGCCCTCTGGTACTTCACCCGAGTGGCTGGCTTCAGGTGTGAGCCCGTACAGGGAGTGCTTTTCGTTTATTGCACCATGGGGAACGTCCTGGCCAAAGCCCAGTCGTGTTGTCACCCACCATCCAATCACACACCCAGGGGAGCTGAGGCCAATTCTAGTGCTACCACTGCTCTTCGGCTGAGATCCGCTAACTCGACCTGGGGCCTTCTGGTCTGTGTGGCTCAGTACCACTCCAGGCAGGGCTTTCACTGACCGAGCCACCTGGTGGGCTGTGATGTTTCTTTCTTGAGTTTGGTATGCAATCTCATAAGTGAAGAGTATGAAAGACTATATGAGGTATCTGTGCTTTATCTGTTGCAGCAACAGGCGCTCATTGATTATCTCAGCACCAGTCAATCCTGCAAGTAGACTTTCAACCTCTTCGGAGAGTAGCCTTGACCAATCATTGATGGGCGCCACCATATCAAAGGATGAGGTCTTGCCTCCTACAATACCATCCTCCACTGAAGTTCCACCTTCACCAGCTCCAGCATCTAGCGAAGCAGCTCTTGAAACGACTGGATCACACAAAGAGCCTCACCCTGCTGCCGTGTCACCACCCAATGAAGCTCCAAAACCTTCTCCACGTTTATCAGCAAGTAAGATTGAGCCCCTCGCTCTACCTTCTTCTGAAACACGATCTCCTTCAGAAGAACCACTGAATGATGTCCCAACTGCTTCACCTCAAGATACTTCATCCTCAACATGTCTCATACACGCTGAGAAGCCAAACTCTTCAGAAAGTTCAAGGCCAGAGTCCTCCGGCAAAATGTTCTATACCCCGCCGCCCAAAGCACCTAGAAGTGAACTCTCTCCTTCAGAATCTACGCTGCTTGAATTGTCCAGCAATGATTTGCTCCATACATCTACCAATACCTCACCGTCTCTCCAAACCTCATCCACAGCTACTGCTGATGCTAGTGAAGAAGTCGTCTCAATCGTTGAAGACTTAACTCTTTCATCTTCATCATCAAGTCAAAATTCTTCTACAGATCCAGCTACAAATCCTTCTCTCGCGTCATCTAGTGGTGAAGTATCCCTGATGTCAAGCTCTGCAACTCCCAAAGTCTCACAACCTGAGCCTGAAGTTCCAGTGTCCACTGACGCCTTAGCTTCCTCTGAAGATCAACAACCTAGTGAGGTGACCATGGAAGCTAGCCCTGTAGTGCTTGAAGCCTCAGAGCCTGAACCTGAAGTCCAGGTTTCTACTGAAGCCTCACCTTCCTTGGAAGATCAACCGTCTGGGGAGGTGGCTTCTCAGGCCAGCCCTGGATCTCCTGGAACCTCAGAGCCTGAACCTGAAGTCCAGGTTTCTACTGAAGCCTCACCTTCCTTGGAAGATCAACCATCTGGAGAGGTGGCTTCTCAGGCCAGCCCTGGATCTCCTGGAACCTCAGAGCCTGAACCTGAAGTCCAGGTTTCTACTGAAGCCTCACCTTCCTTGGAAGATCAACCGTCTGGGGAGGTGGCTTCTCAGGCTAGCCCTGGATCTCCTGGAACCTCAGAGCCTGAACCTGAAGTCCAGGTTTCTACTGAAGCCTCACCTTCCTTGGAAGATCAACCATCTGGGGAGGTGGCTTCTCAGGCCAGCCCTGGATCTCCTGGAACCTCAGAGCCTGAACCTGAAGTCCAGGTTTCTACTGAAGCCTCACCTTCCTTGGAAGATCAACCATCTGAGGAGGTGGCTTCTCAGGCCAGCCCTGGATCTCCTGGAACCTCAGAGCCTGAACCTGAAGTCCAGGTTTCTACTGAAGCCTCACCTTCCTTGGAAGATCAACCATCTGGGGAGGTGGCTTCTCAGGCTAGCCCTGGATCTCCTGGAACCTCAGAGCCTGAACCTGAAGTCCAGGTTTCTACTGAAGCCTCACCTTCCTTGGAAGATCAACCATCTGGGGAGGTTTCGACTGAAGCCTCACCCTCCTCTGAGGATTATACAACCAATGAGGTGACTGTCCCAGCCAGTCCTGCAGCTCCTGAAGTGTCACAGCCCGAAGCACAGGCTGGTATCGAAGGATTAACATCTTCTCACACTCAAAGCGAAGTGCCTGTCCCTTCAGCTTCCCTTTCGTCCGAGGGGATCTTGACCTCTGCAGCGAATGGCTCCTCAGTTGCCCCGCAGACTTGTGAACCTGCCGTGACCTCTGCTCCAACATCTGTCACTTCACCACAGCCACCACCTCAGGTAATGTGGATAGAAAGACAACGACAAATATTTTGCAGAAATAAATTTAAGGAACAGCTTACACCCTCATCTAGTAACTGACACAGGGCCAGAGGGTACTCCAGTCCCAACCTTGAGTTAGCGGATATTAGTAACAGATTAAACAAAACAAGTGATTCAGTTATCTATGGCAGCACATGTCAATGTGTGGAACAGCCCCAGCCCTAAAAGGACTGTGTTGGAACTTACCACATAAAACATGCGTGACTTCTTTGAGGACCAATTCAAATAAAGTAGATAATGAAATTCCCGATGGTGCAGTTTATTTGGACTATCAGAAAGCTGTTGACAAAGTTCCACATGAAAGACTTCTTTCACTAAACTAATGAAATGAAAAGCCACATAAACCCAGGGTAGAACACGGGGCTGCATAAGAAGCTTCTTAATAATACCCGTGAGAGGTGTACTGGAAAGATGTTTAGTGGTGTCCCACGAGGCTTGGTGCTGGGACCCCATGTTGTTTCCGATCTACATAAAGAAGCAGAATACTGAAACGAACGAGACACATGTAAAACTGCACAATGCTGGACATCTGAAATAAAACAGAAAGTATTACAAATGCTCAGCAGGTCAGTCAGCAGCTGGAAGAGCAATGCTCAGGGGGAGCATTACTGACCAGGGCTCATGGAGGGTTTATTGGGACATGATCGAGTGGCAACTCGAGAACCCCAGGTCAACGGCCAAAGCCTAATGGGCAGAACGTCATCACTGTTGAAAAGAGTAGGCGGTGAATGAGTGTGCGGTAGTTTTAAAAGCCCGCAGATTGTGGGAGGACGGGAAGACTGGGGGAGGTGCGGAGATCCACAGGTTTGAGGTGCGGAGATCCACAGGTTTGAGGTGAGGAGATCCACAGGTTTGAGGTGAGGAGATCCACAGGTTTGAGGTGCGGAGATCCACAGGTTTGAGGTGAGGAGATCCACAGGTTTGAGGTGAGGAGATCCACAGGTTTGAGGTGAGGAGATCCACAGGTTTGAGGCGAGGAGATCCACAGGTTTGAGGTGAGGAGATCCACAGGTTTGAGGTGAGGAGATCCACAGGTTTGAGGTGAGGAGATCCACAGGTTTGAGGTGAGGAGATCCACAGGTTTGAGGTGAGGAGATCCACAGGTTTGAGGCGAGGAGATCCACAGGTTTGAGGTGCGGAGATCCACAGGTTTGAGGTGCGGAGATCCACAGGTTTGAGGTGCGGAGATCCACAGGTTTGAGGTGCGGAGATCCACAGGTTTGAGGTGCGGAGATCCACAGGTTTGAGGTGAGGAGATCCACAGGTTTGAGGTGAGGAGATCCACAGGTTTGAGGTGCGGAGATCCACAGGTTTGAGGTGCGGAGATCCACAGGTTTGAGGTGAGGAGATCCACAGGTTTGAGGCTCCGGGAACGAGTGAGTTAGAGGAAGAGATGATGTGAAGCATCCTGATTCCAACACAGTGAGGATGTAAGGAGGAGAGGGGGGTGGTGTGTAGGACAAGGGATTTGGACCTGAGGAGGTGAAATGACCAGAAAGGGTACATACATCAACAGCAAGGTAGTGCGATTAGATGTATCTCGCCCAGGAGGATCCTGCAGCATGTTCAAATGACAAGGGGAATTTATTTCCAAAAATACTAACACTGACATGCTCTTAATGCCGTTACATTTACCCCACAGGCTCTGGCTTGTACTCCCGCAGATAAACAGGAGGTGGAGGACAGCAGAGATGTAGCTGATGAAAGCAAAGATACAAGCCTGTCTTCCTCAGAAAGTGAAGGGCTGGCGCTGGATGAAAGGAAAGATATCGAGAGGTCGCCTGGTGAAGAGCTGCCACCTGGATTCATGTACAAGGTACCAGACCAACTGGTGGTGGTCAGACCCTGACACTCTCATTCCCTCACCCCTCACTGCTTTTATTTGTCCTTGTGATTGGGCGACACTGGTAGGGTCAGTATTTACTGCCCATCCCTAGTTAAGAGTCAACCACGTAGTGTGAGACTAGAGTGACGTGTAGGCCAGACTAGGTAAGGACGGCAGGTTCCCCTCCTTGAAGGACGTTAGTGAACCAGTTGAATTTTTACAGCAATCTGGCAGCTTTTCCTGGTCGTTTACCGGGTGCCAACACACAAATTACCAGATTTATTGAATTCAATTTCATAACTTACCCGGGTGGGATTTGAACTCATGACCTCTGGCTCGCTGATCCAGTACCAGAACCACTGGGTTACTGTACCTGTTAATGCTGTTGAACTCTGTGTGTGTGGTTGCGGGAAGTCAGGGACACTGAAGCAGAACAAACTGCGGGCCACTTCTGCAATTTGCCAGATTTAACCCTTTCGTGTGGCAAATGGATGTCAGATTCTCTGCGAATCGCTCGAACGTGCCGTCTCTCGGGGCACGGAAAACATCAAACTCCAGACCCTCACCAAGCAAGTCCAAGTGTCCCAGACACGTCCCAGACGCAGTGTTTATTTCCCATTTTATAAACTCCAGTCTCTACCAATTAGAAACAAACAGGCTGCTTCTGAGGGGGTTTTGTGGAAATTTCCAAGATGTGACTCAGACACCAAGGTCTGTTTTTAAACTGCGTTTCCTCCAGTCTCGTGCCTCACAGTCTAGGGCCGTTAACTGTTGTTGATCAATTATTGAAGGTCTTAAAATTTCCCAGAATTTTCAGCAGCAGCAAAGTAAACATCAGAATTAAAACAATAATCCCAGACCCTGCCCAGGCCCCTCTCCTACCCAGACCCCTGCTCAATCCCTCTCCAACCCAGACCCCTCTCCTGCCCCTCTCCTGCCCAGACCCCTCTCCAGCCCCTCTCCTGTCCAGGCCCCTCTCCAGCCCCTCTCCTGCCCAGACCCCTCTCCTGCCCAGGCCCCTCTCCTGCCCAGACCCCTGCTCAATCCCTCTCCAACCCAGACCCCTCTCCTGCCCCTCTCCTGCCCAGACCCCTCTCCAGCCCAGACCCCTCTCCAGCCCCTCTCCTGTCCAGACCCCTCTCCTGTCCAGACCCCTCTCCTGCCCAGACCCCTCTCCTGCCCAGACCCCTCTCCTGCCCAGACCCCTCTCCTGCCCAGACCCCTCTCCTGTCCAGGCCCCTCTCCTGCCCAGACCCCTCTCCTGTCCAGACCCCTCTCCTGTCCAGACCCCTCTCCTGTCCAGACCCCTCTCCAACCCAGACCCCTCTCCTGCCCCTCTCCTGCCCAGACCCCTCTCCAGCCCAGACCCCTCTCCAGCCCCTCTCCTGTCCAGGCCCCTCTCCTGCCCAGACCCCTCTCCTGCCCAGACCCCTCTCCTGTCCAGCCCCCTCTCCTGCCCAGTCCCCTCTCCTGCCCAGCCCCCTCTCCTGCCCAGTCCCCTCTCCTGCCCAGTCCCCTCTCCTGCCAAGACCCCTCTCCTGCCCAGGCCCCTCTCCTGCCAAGACCCCTCTCCTGCCCAGCCCCCTCTCCTGTCCAGACCCCTCTCCTGTCCAGACCCCTCTCCTGCCAAGACCCCTCTCCTGCCCAGGCCCCTCTCCTGCCCCTCTCCTGCCCAGGCCCCTCTCCTGTCATTCACCATTCTGCCCCCTCTCTCTTGCCCCCTGTCTGGTTTTGAAGTTGGTAAAAGATTACCACCATCCCTTACAGCGGCTGAAAGTAAACAGAGACAAAACTGCTGCTAATTTCAGTGAGCCAGTTGTAGGGGAGCAGGATTGACCAGTTCTGACTGCTGAGCTGACCGAAGACTTTGTTCCCCATCTGCTGTTAGTTGCAGACAGCTGGGGTAGAGGCAGGATGGGTGTGCAAGCTCCAGTTACATTTTACCCTCTCACATACTGCTTATTGTATTGGAGAAGCCCCAAAACACTGGTACAGATTCCCCAATCCCGTGTAATAAGCATGGCATTGGAATGATTCCGTCACCATAAAGCGTTGGGCCCGATTATAAGATGGGGATGAAGAATCCAGAGCTCAAATCCCGGCAGGCAGCTTCAGTCTAATGTTTTTTGCGCCTCATTTAAATAAAGTCCAGGCCCTCAATGAGCCTTGTGCACAGTTTCTGCACAGGCCCCGAGTGTCTGCAGTGTTTCCCTACCGATTGTTTTTAGCTCATTGGACACAGACTAGGCCTCAGGCTTCCATTGTCCAATGACATGGCGAGCTGGTGCCCAATACAGATCATTGGTCAAGAGTTAAATCGAAAGAAAGAAAGACTTGCATTTCTATAGCGCCTTTCACGACCACCGGACGTCTCAAAGCGCTTTACAGCCAATGAAGTACTTTTGGAGTGTAGTCACTGTTGTAATGTGGGAAACGCGGCAGCCAATTTGCGCACAGCAAGCTCCCACAAACAGCAACGTGATAATGACCAGAAAATCTGTTTTTGTTATATTGATTGACGGATAAATATATGCCAGGACACCAGGGATAACTCCCCTACTCTTCTTCGAAATAGTGCCATGGGATCTTTTACATCAACCTGACAGGCAGACGGGGCCTCGGTTTAACGTCTCATCCGAAAGACGGCACCTCCGACAGTGCGGCGCTCCTTCAGTACTGCCCTTCCGACAGTGCAGCACTCCCTCAGTACTGCCCCTCCCACAGTGCAGCGCTCCCTCAGTACTGCCCTTCCGACAGTGCAGCGCTCACTCAGTACTGCCCCTCTGAAAGTGCAGAACTCCCTCAGTACTGCCCCTCCGACAGTGCAGCACTCCCTCAGTACTGCCCTCCGACAGTGCAGCGCCCCCTCAGTACTGCCACTCCGACAGCGCGTCGCTCCCTCAGTACTGTCCCTCCGACAGTGCAGCACTCCCTCAGTACTGCCCTCCGACAGCGCGTCGCTCCCTCAGTACTGCCACTCCGACAGCGCGTCGCTCCCTCAGTACTGTCCCTCCGACAGTGCGGCGCTCCCTCAGTACTGTCCCTCTGACAGTGCGGCGCTCCCTCAGTACTGTCCCTCCGACAGTGCGGCGCTCCCTCAGTACTGTCCCTCTGACAGTGCGGCACTCCCTCAGTACTGCCCCTCCGACAGTACGGCTCTCCCTCAGTACTGTCCCTCCGACAGTGCGGCGCTCCCTCAGTACTGCCCTTCCGACAGTGCAGCGCTTCCTCAGTACTGCCCCTCCGACAGTGCAGCGCTCCCTCAGTACTGCCCCTCCGAAAGTGCGGCGCTCCCTCAGTACTGCCCCTCCGACAGTGCGGCGCTCCCTCAGTACTGCCTCTCCGACAGTGCAGCTCTCCCTCAGTACTGCCCCTCCGACAGTGCGGCGCTCCCTCAGTACTGCCTCTCCGACAATGCGGCGCTCCCTCAGTACTGACCCTCAGACAGTGCAGCGCTCCCTCAGTACTGCCCCTCCGACAGTGCAGCGCTCCCTCAGTACTGACCCTCCCACAGTGCAGCGCTCCCTCAGTACTGCCTCTCCGACAGTGCAGCACTCCCTCAGTACTGCCCCTCCGACAGTGCAGCGCTCCCTCAGTACTGACCCTCTGACAGTGCAGCGCTCCCTCAGTACTGCCCCTCCGACAGTGCAGCGCTCCCTCAGTACTGCCTCTCCGACAGTGCAGCACTCCCTCAGTACTGCCCCTCCGACAGTGCAGCGCTCCCTCAGTACTGCCGCTCCGACAGTGCAGCGCTCCCTCAGTACTGCCTCTCCGACAGTGCAGCACTCCCTCAGTACTGCCCCTCCGACAGCGCGGCGCTCCCTCAGTACCGCCCCTCCGACAGTGCGGCGCTCCCTCAGTACCACCCCTCCGACAGTGCAACGCTCCCTCAGTACCGCCCCTCCGACAGTGCGGCACTCCCGCAGTACCGCCCCTCCGACAGTGCGGTGCTCCCTCAGTACTGCCCCTCCGACAGTGCGGCGCTCTCTCAGTACCGCCCCTCCGACAGTGCGGTGCTCCCTCAGTACTGCCCCTCCGACATTGCGACGCTCCCTCAGTACTGCCCCTCCGACAGTGCGGCGCTCCCTCGGTACTGCCCCTCCGACAGTGCAGCGCTCCCTCAGTACTGCCCCTCCGACAGTGCGGCACTCCCTCAGTACTGCCCCTCCGACAGTGCGGCGCTCCCTCAGTACTGCCCCTCCGACAGTGCGGCGCTCCCTCAGTACTGTCCCTCCGACAGTGCGGCGCTCCCTCAGTACTGTCCCTCCGACAGTGCAGCGCTCCCTCAGTACTGACCCTCTGACAGTGCAGCACTCCCTCAGTACTGCACTGGAGTGTCAGCCTAGATTTTTGTGCTAAGTCTCTGGAGTGGGACTTGAACCCACGACCTTCTGACTCAGAGACGAGGGTGCTGCCCACTGAGCCACAGCATGTAATTTTTTTATTTGTAAGCTGGAATTATGTCAAGTCGCAGCTCGTTATCCAGTCAGGAGACACCAAACTTTTAAAGATTCAACAGATTTCGGACTCGCATCTTAAAAGAAGAAATGTAAGGGTTATCGTCAGGCATTTCTGTGGATTTGTGTGTAGAATGCTGCCACCTTGTGGTCAGGAACAGTAACATCACAAAAACAGATTATCTGGTCATTATCACATTGCTGTTTGTGGGAGCTTGCTGTGCGCAAATTGGCTGCTGATTTCCCACGTTACAACAGTGACTACACTCCAAAAAAGTATATCATCGGCTGTAAAGCACTTTGAGACGTCTGGTGGTCGTGAAAGGCGCTATATAAATGCAATTCTTTCTTTCTTTCTTAACGATTTATATTTTAATGCAGGATTCTAACAATTTTGTACAGATTGCCCATCATATATTTCTGATTTCTTTGATATGTAGAAAAATACACCATACTGCCAGGCCATATAGCTCAGGGTAAGTCTAGCCATTGGAATTTATCACTTAACTTAAAATTATACAGAATCAAAAAATGATTCAACAGGTAAAACGGCAATATAACATATAACTCTGACATTTTAAGCCATTCCATGAGACCAAAATAACAAGCTCTGAGCTCCTTACAGTCTCCAAAGACCTTATAATGTGTCTTGGCAAGCTGTAACATTGGTGCTGTGAGTTCCATCTCATCGCAGGGACTTGGGTGTGTGGTTCAAACAATTCAATGACAGAATTGGTCAAGTGCTTGTTGCACAGTGTAAGCAAACTGACCCTGTTCGGAAATGGTAAAATATTCATTTAGTTTGCAGCTGGACAGACCATAGTTTCAGTGCCAGCTGTTCCCTTCAGTCCATGTAGGGTACGGTAGCGTGGTGGTAATGTCACTGGGCGAGTAACTCAGAGGCCTGGACTAATGATCCTGAGACGTGAGTTCAAATCCCACCACGGCAGCTGGGGAATTTAAATTCAATTAAATAAATCTGGAATAAAAAGCTAGTATCAGTAATGGTGACCATGAAACTACCAGATTGTTGTAAAACCCCATCTGGTTCACTAATGTCCTTTAGGGAAGGAAATCTGCCGTCCTTACCCGGTCTGGCCTATATGTGACTCCAGACCCACAGCAATGTGGTTGACTCTTAACTGCCCTCTGAAATGGCCCCGCAAGCCACTCAGTTGTAACAAACCGCTACGAAAAACCATAAAAAGAATGAAACTTGGCATCGGCAACGGACATGGTAACGGCACACCCAGCCCAGTCGACCCTGCAAAGTCCTCCTCACCAACATCTGGGGACTTGTGCCAAAATTGGGAGAGCTGTCCCACAGACTAGTCAAGCAACAGCCTGACATAGTCATACACACAGAATCATACCTTTCAGCCAATGTCCCAAACTCCTCCATCACCATCCCTGGGTATAACCTGTCCCACTGGCAGGACAGACCCACCAGGGGTGGCGGCACAGTGGTATACAGTCGGGAAAGAGTGGCCCTGGGAGTCCTCAACATTGACTCCGGACCCCATGAAGTCTCATGGCTTCAGGTCAAGCATGGGCAAGGAAACCTGCTGATTACCACCTACCGCCCTCCCTCAGCTGATGAATCAGTACTCCTCCATGTTGAACACCACTTGGAAAAAGGGCACAGAATGTACTCTGGGTGGGGGACTTCAATGTCCATCACCAAGAGTGGCTCGGTAGCACCACTACTGGCCGAGTCCTGAAGGACATAACTGCGAGTCTGGGCCTGCGACAGGTGGTGAGAGAACCAACACGAGGGAAAAACCTACCTGACCTCATCCTCACTAATCTACCTGTCGCAGATGCATCTGTCCATGACAGTATTGGTAGCAGTGACCACCACACAGCCATTGTGGAGACGAAGTCCCGTCTTCACACTGAGGACACCCTCCATCGTGTTGTGTGGCACTACCACCGTGCTAAATGGGATAGATTTAGAACTGATCTAGCAGCTCAAAACTAGGCATCCATGAGGCGCTGTGGGCCATCAGCAGCAGCAGAATTGTATTCCACCACAATCTGTAACCTCATGGCCCGGCATATCCCTCACTCTACCATTGCCACCAACACAGGTTCAATAAGGAGTGTAGAAGAGCAGCACCAGACATACCTAAAAATGAGGTGCCAAACTAGGGAAGCTGCAACATGCATGCTAAAAAATGGAAGCAGCATGCTGTAGACAGGGCTAAGCGATCCCACAATCAACGGATCAGATCAAAGCTCTGCAGTCCTGCCACATCCAGTCGTGAATGGTGGTGGACCATTAAACAACTAACGGGAGGAGGAGGCTCCATGAATATCCCCATCCTCAATGATGGTGGAGCCCAGCACGTGAGTGCAAAAGATAAGGCTGAAGCATTTGCAACCATCTTCAGCCAGAAGTGCCGAGTGGATGATCCATATCAGCCTACTCCTGAGGTCCCCACCATCACAGAAGCCAATCTTCAGCCAATTCGATTCACTCTGGAATATCAAGAAATGGCTGAGCGCACTGGATACAGCAAAGGCTATGGGCCCCGACAACATTCTGGCTATCGTGCTGAAGACTTGTGCTCCAGAACTAGCTGCGCCTCTAGCCAAGCTGTTCCAGTACAGCTACAACACTGGCATCTATCCGACAATGTGGAAAACTGCCCAGGTATGTCCTGTCCACAAAAAGCAGGACAAATCCAATCCGGCCAATTACCGCCCCATCAGTCTACTCTCAATCATCAGCAAAGTGATGGAATGTGTCATCGACAGCGCTATCAAGTGGCACCTGCTCACTGATGCCCAGTTTGGGTTCCGCCAAGACCACTCGGCTCCCGACTTCATTACAGCCTTGGTCCAAACATGGACAAAGGAGCTGAATTCCAGAGGTGAGGTGAGAGTGACTGCCCTTGACGTCAAGGCAGCATTTGACCGAGTGTGGCATCAAGGAGCCCTAGTAAAACTGAAGTCAATGGGAATCGGGGGGAAAACTCTCCACTGGCTGGAGTCATACCTAGCACAAAGAAAGATGGTTGTGGTGGTTGAAGGTCAATCATCACAGCCCCAGGACATCGCTGCAGGAGTTCCTCAGGGCAGTGTCCTAGGCCCAACCATCTTCAGCTGCTTCATCAATGACCTTCCCTCCAACATAAGGTCAGAAATGGGGATGTTCGCTGATGACTGCACAGTGTTCAGCGCCATTCACAACTCCTCAGATAATGAAGCAGTCCATGCCCGCATGCAACAAGACCTGGACGACATTCAGGCTTGGGCTGATAAGTGGCAGGTAACATTTGCGCCACAGAAGTGCCAGGCAATGATTATCTCCAACAAGCGAGAGTCTAACCACCTCCCCTTGACATTCAACGGCATTACCATCGCCGAATCCCCCACCATCAACATCCTGGAGGTCACCATTGACCAGAAACTTAACTGGACCAGCCACATCAATACTGTGGCAACAAGAGCAGGTATGCAAGGCATAAGTAAGGAGTGTGATGGAACACTCTCCACTTGCCTGGATGAGTGCAGCTGCAACAACACTCAAGAAGCTCGACACCATCCAGGACAAAGCAGCCCACTTGATTGGCACCCCATCCACCACCTTAAACATTCACTCCTTCCACCACCGGCGCACCGTGGCTGCAGTCTGTACCATCCGAAGTAGACAGCTCCAGTCACCCTGAGCTGCGATTGGCCAGATTAATTGCAACTGGCGGTAACTCTGGGCTGCGGGTGTGGGTGAGGGGAGTCATAAAATCCCTAAAAGGTACAATTTTAAATCCAAATTATTATCGGGACTGTGCCTTCAAATTCACTCAGGAACCTGCTGACTGACTATATTTGTTCTGCTCTGTGTCCTTGATGCAGGTTAAAGCAACACACAGCTCGTGTGAGGAAACACACTTACACTTTACTGAGGGTGACATCATGTTGGTTGTGTCTTTCAATGATGCTGAAACACAGGTGAGATCAAACTGGTCAGTGGAGGACTGAGCTACAGCAGTGTAACACTGACAGACCCGCACCAACCAGTACTGTACCCCAGTGTTATACAGTGACAGACCTGTACCCCAGTGTTATACCGTGACAGACCTGTACCCACCAGTACTGTACCCCAGTGTTATACAGTGACAGACCTGTACCCACCAGTACTGTACCCCAGTGTTATACAGTGACAGACCTTTCCCCACCAGTACTGTACCCCAGTGTTATACAGTGACAGACCTGTACCCACCAGCACTGTAGCCCAGTATTATATAGTCACAGACCTGGACCCACCAGTACTGTACCCCAGTGTTATATAGTGACAGACCTGTACCCACCAGTACTGTACCCCAGTGTTATACAGTCACAGACCCGTGCCCACCAGTACTGTACCCCGGTGTTATACAGTGACAGACCTGTACCCACCAGCACTGTACCCCAGTGTTATATAGTGACAGACCTGTACCCACCAGTACTGTACCCGTGTTGTACAGTGACAGACCTGTACCCACCAATACTGTACCCCAGTGTTAGACAGTGACAGACCTGTACCCACTAGTACTGTACCCCAGTGTCATACACTGACAGACCTGTACCCACCAGTACTGTAACCCAGTGTTATACAGTGACAGACATGTACCCACCAGTACTGTACCCCAGTGTTATACACTGACAGACCTGTACCCACCAGCACTGTACCCCAGTGTTATACAGCGACAGACCTGTACCCACCAGTACTGTACCCCAGTGTTATACAGTGACAGACCTGTACCCACCAGTACTGTACCCCAGTGTTATACACTGACAGACCTGTACCCACCAGTACTGTACCCCAGTGTTATACAGTGACAGACCTGTACCCACCAGTACTGTACCCCAGTGTTATACAGTGACAGACCTGTACCCACCAGTACTGTACCCCAGTTTTATACAGTGACAGACCTGTACCCACCAGTACTGTACCCCAGTGTTATACAGTGACAGACATGTACCCACTAGTACTGTACCCCAGTGTTATACAGTGACAGACCTGTACCCACCAGTACTGTACCCCAGTGTTATACACTGATAGACCTGTACCCACCAGTACTGTACCCCAGTGTTATACAGTGACAGACCTGTACCCACCAGCACTGTACCCCAGTGTTACACAGTGACAGACCTGTACCCACCAGTACTGTAACCAGTGTTATACAGCGACAGACTTGTACCCACCAGTACTGTACCCAAGTGTAATACAGTGACAGACCTGTACCCACCAGTACTGTACCCCAGTATTATAGTGACAGACCTGTACCCACCAGTACTGTACCCCAGTGTTATACACTGACAGACCTGTACCCATCAGTACTGTACCTCAGTGTTATACAGTGACAGACCTGTATCCACCAGTATGTACCCCAGTGTTATATAGTGACAGACCTGTACCCACCAGCACTGTACCCCAGTGTTACACAGTGACAGACCTGTACCCACCAGTACTGTAACCAGTGTTATACAGCGACAGACTTGTACCCACCAGTACTGTACCCAAGTGTAATACAGTGACAGACCTGTACCCACCAGTACTGTACCCCAGTGTTATACAGTGACAGACCCGTGCCCACCAGTACTGTACCCCAGTGTTATGCAGTGACAGACCTGTACCCACCAGTACTGTACCCCAGTGTTATACAGCGACAGACCCGTGCCCACCAGTACTGTACCCCAGTGTTATACAGTGACAGACCTGTACCCACCAGTACTGTATCCCAGTGTTATACAGTGACAGACCTGTACCCACCAGTATTGTACCCCAGTGTTACACAGTGACAGACCTGTACTTACCTGTACTGTACCCCAGTGTTATACACTGACAGACCTGTACCCACCAGCACTGTAACCAGTGTTATACAGTGACAGACCTGTACCCACCAGTACTGTACCCCAGAGTTATACAGTGACAGACCTGTACCTACCTGTACTGTACCCCATTGTTATACATTTACGGGCCAATACCCACCAGTACTGTACACCAGTGTTGTACAGCGACAGACTTGTACCCACCAGTACTGTACCCCAGTGTTATACAGTGACAGACCTGCACCCACTAGTACTGAACCCCAGAGTTATACAGTGACAGACCTGTACCCACCAGTACTGTACCCCACTGTTATACAGTGACAGACCTGTACCCACCAGCACTGTACCCCAGTGTTAGACAGCGACAGACCTGTACACACCAGTACTGTACCCCAGTGTTATACACTGACAGACCTGTACCCACCAGCACTGTACCCCAGTGTTCTACAGTGACAGACCTGTACCCACCAGTACTGTACACCAGTGTTATGCAATGACAGACCTGTACCCACCAGTACTGTACCCTAGTATTATAGTGACAGACCTGTACCCACCAGTACTGTACCTCAGTGTTATACAGTGACAGATCTTTATCCACCAGTATGTACCCCAGTGTTATACAGTGACAGACCTGTACCCACCAGTACTGCTCCCCAGTGTTATACAGCGACAGACCTGTACCCACCAGTACTGTATCCCAGTGTTATACAGTGACAGACCTGTACCCACCAATACTGTACCCGTGTTAAACAGTGACAGACCTGTACCCCCCTGTACTGAACCCCAGTGTTCTCCAGTGACAGACCTGTACCCACCAGTACTGTACCCCAGTGTTATACAGTGACAGACCTGTACCCACCAGTACTGTACCCCAGTGTTAGACAGTGACAGACCTGTACCCACTAGTACTGTACCCCAGTGTCATACACTGACAGACCTGTACCCACCAGTACTGTAACCCAGTGTTATACAGTGACAGACATGTACCCACCAGTACTGTACCCCAGTGTTATACACTGACAGACCTGTACCCACCAGCACTGTACCCCAGTGTTATACAGCGACAGACCTGTACCCACCAGTACTGTACCCCAGTGTTATACAGTGACAGACCTGTACCCACCAGTACTGTACCCCAGTGTTATACACTGACAGACCTGTACCCACCAGTACTGTACCCCAGTGTTATACAGTGACAGACCTGTACCCACCAGTACTGTACCCCAGTGTTATACAGTGACAGACCTGTACCCACCAGTACTGTACCCCAGTTTTATACAGTGACAGACCTGTACCCACCAGTACTGTACCCCAGTGTTATACAGTGACAGACCTGTACCCACAGTACTGTACCCCAGTGTTACACTGACAGACCTGTACCCACCACTACTGTACCCCAGTGTTATACAGTGACAGACCAGTACCCACTAGTACTGTACCCCAGTGTCATACACTGACAGACCTGTACCCACCAGTACTGTAACCCAGTGTTATACAGTGACAGACATGTACCCACTAGTACTGTACCCCAGTGTTATACAGTGACAGACCTGTACCCACCAGTACTGCACCCCAGTGTTACACAGTGACAGACCTGTACCCACCAGCACTGTACCCCAGTGTTATACAGCGACAGACCTGTACCCACCAGTACTGTACCCCAGTGTTATAAAGTGACAGACCTGTACCCACCAGTACTGTACCCCAGTGTTATACACTGACAGACCTGTACCCACCAGTACTGTACCCCAGTGTTATACAGTGACAGACCTGTACCCACCAGTACTGTACCCCAGTGTTATACAGTGACAGACCTGTACCCACCAGTACTGTACCCCAGTGTTATACAGTGACAGACCTGTACTCACCAGTACTGTACCCCAGTGTTATACAGTGACAGACCTGTACCCACCAGTACTGTACCCCAGTGTTATACAGTGACAGACCTGTACCCACCAGTACTGTACCCCGGTGTTATAAAGTGACAGACCTGTACCCGCCAGTACTGTACCCCGGTGTTATACAGTGACAGACATGTACCCACCAGTACTGTACCCCAGTGTTATACAGCGACAGACCTGTACCCACCAGTACTGTACCCCAGTGTTATACAGCGACAGACCTGTACCCACCAGTACTGTACCCCAGTGTTATACACTGACAGACCTGTACCAACCAGTACTGTACCCCAGTGTTATACAGTGACAGACCTATACCCACCAGTACTGTACCCCAGTGTTATATAGTGACAGACCTGTACCCACCAGTACTGTACCCCAGTGTTATACAGTGACAAACCTGTACCCACCAGTACTGTACCCCAGTGTTATACAGTGACAGACCTGTACCCACCAGTACTGTACCCCAGTGTTATACAGTGACAGACCTGTACCCACCAGTACTGTACCCCAGTGTTATACAGTGACAGACCTGTACCCACCAGTACTGTACCCCAGTGTTATACAGTGACAGACCTGTACCCACCAGTACTGTACCCCAGTGTTATACAGTGACAGACCTGTACCCACCAGTACTGTACCCCGGTGTTATAAAGTGACAGACCTGTACCCGCCAGTACTGTACCCCGGTGTTATACAGTGACAGACATGTACCCACCAGTACTGTACCCCAGTGTTATACAGCGACAGACCTGTACCCACCAGTACTGTACCCCAGTGTTATACAGCGACAGACCTGTACCCACCAGTACTGTACCCCAGTGTTATACAGTGACAGACCTGTACCCACCAGTACTGTACCCCTGTTATACAGGGACAGACTTGTACCCACCAGTACTGTACCCCAGTGTTATACAATGACAGACCTGTACCCACCAGTACTGTACCCCAGTGTTATACAGTGACAGACCTGTACCCACCAGTAATGTACCGCAGTGTTATACACTGACAGACTCGTACCGACCTGTGCTGTACCCCAGTGTTATACAGTGACAGACCTGTACCCGCCAGTACTGTATCCCTGTGTTATACACTGACAGTCCTGTACCCACCCGTACAGTACCCCGGTGTTATACACTGACAGACCTGTACCCACCAGTATGTACCCCAGTGTTGTACAGTGACAGACCTGTACCCACCAGTATTGTAACCAGTGTTATACAGTGACAGACCTGTACCCACCAGCACTGTACCCCAGTGTTATACAGTGACAGACCTGCACCCACCAGTACTGTACCCCAGTGTTATACAGTGACAGACCTGTACCCACCAGTACTGTACCCCAGTGTTATACAGTGACTGCCCTGTACCCACCAGACTGTACCCCAGTGTTATACAGTGACAGACCTGCACCCACCAGTACTGTACACCAGTGTTATACAGAGACAGACCTGTACCCACCAGTACAGTACCCCAGTGTTATACAGAGACAGACCTGTACCCACCAGTACAGTACCCCAGTGTTATGCAATGACAGACCTGTACCCACAAGTACTGTACCCCAGTATTATAGTGAGAGACCTGTACCCACCAGTACTATACCCCAGTGTTATCCACTGACAGACCTGTACCCATCAGTACTGTACCTCAGTGTTATACAGTGACAGACCTGTATCCTCCAGTATGTACCCCAGTGTTATACAGTGACAGACCTGTATCCACCAGCACTGTACCCCAGTGTTACACAGTGACAGACCTGTACCCACCAGTACTGTAACCAGTGTTATACAGCGACAGACTTGTACCCACCAGTTCTGTACCCAAGTGTAATACAGTGACAGACCTGTACCCACCAGTACTGTACCCCAGTGTTATACAGTGACAGACCCGTGCCCACCAGTACTGTACCCCAGTGTTATACAGTGACAGCCCTGTACCCACCAGTACTGTACCCCAGTGTTATACAGCGACAGACTTGTATCCACCAGTACTGTACCCAAGTGTTATACAGTGACAGACCTGTACCCACCAGTACTGTACCCCAGTGTTATACAGTGACAGACCCGTGCCCACCAGTACTGTACCCCAGTGTTATACAGCGACAGACCTGTACCCACCAGTACTGTACCCCAGTGTTATACAGTGACAGACCTGTACCCACCAGTACTGTACCCCAGTGTTATACAGTGACAGGCCTGTACCCACCAGTACTGTACCCCAGTGTTATACAGTGACAGACCTGTACCCACCAGTACTGTACCCCGGTGTTATACAGTGACAGACCTGTACCCGCCAGTACTGTACCCCAGTGTTATACAGTGACAGACCTGTACCCACCAGTACTCTACCCCAGTGTTATACAGCGACAGACCTGTACCCACCAGTACTGTACCCCAGTGTTATACAGTGACAGACCTGTACCCACCAGCACTGTACCCCAGTGTTATACAGTGACAGACCTGCACCCACTAGTACTGTACCCCAGTGTTATACAGTGACAGACCTGTACCCACCAGTACTGTACCCCAGTGTTATACAGTGACAGACCTGTACCCACCAGACTGTACCCCAGTGTTATACAGTGACAGACCTGTACCCACCAGTACTGTACACCAGTGTTATACAGAGACAGACCTGTACCCACCAGTACAGTACCCCAGTGTTATACAGAGACAGACCTGTACCCACCAGTACAGTACCCCAGTGTTACACAGTGACAGACCTGTACCCACAAGTACTGTACCCCAGTATTATAGTGAGAGACCTGTACCCACCAGTACTATACCCCAGTGTTATCCACTGACAGACCTGTACCCATCAGTACTGTACCTCAGTGTTATACAGTGACAGACCTGTATCCTCCAGTATGTACCCCAGTGTTATACAGTGACAGACCTGTATCCACCAGCACTGTACCCCAGTGTTACACAGTGACAGACCTGTACCCACCAGTACTGTAACCAGTGTTATACAGCGACAGACTTGTACCCACCAGTTCTGTACCCAAGTGTAATACAGTGACAGACCTGTACCCACCAGTACTGTACCCCAGTGTTATACAGTGACAGACCCGTGCCCACCAGTACTGTACCCCAGTGTTATACAGTGACAGCCCTGTACCCACCAGTACTGTACCCCAGTGTTATACAGCGACAGACTTGTATCCACCAGTACTGTACCCAAGTGTTATACAGTGACAGACCTGTACCCACCAGTACTGTACCCCAGTGTTATACAGTGACAGACCCGTGCCCACCAGTACTGTACCCCAGTGTTATACAGCGACAGACCTGTACCCACCAGTACTGTACCCCAGTGTTATACAGTGACAGACCTGTACCCACCAGTACTGTACCCCAGTGTTATACAGTGACAGACCTGTACCCACCAGTACTGTACCCCAGTGTTATACAGTGACAGACCTGTACCCACCAGTACTGTACCCCGGTGTTATACAGTGACAGACCTGTACCCGCCAGTACTGTACCCCGGTGTTATACAGTGACAGACCTGTACCCACCAGTACTGTACCCCAGTGTTATACAGCGACAGACCTGTACCCACCAGTACTGTACCCCAGTGTTATACAGTGACAGACCTGTACCCACCAGCACTGTACCCCAGTGTTATTCAGTGACAGACCTGCACCCACCAGTACTGTACCCCAGTGTTATACAGTGACAGACCTGTACCCACCAGTACTGTACCCCAGTGTTATACAGTGACAGACCTGTACCCACCAGACTGTACCCCAGTGTTATACAGTGACAGACCTGTACCCACCAGTACTGTACACCAGTGTTATACAGAGACAGACCTGTACCCACCAGTACAGTACCCCAGTGTTATACAGAGACAGACCTGTACCCACCAGTACAGTACCCCAGTGTTACACAGTGACAGACCTGTACCCACCAGTACTGTAACCAGTGTTATACAGCGACAGACTTGTACCCACCAGTACTGTACCCAAGTGTAATACAGTGACAGACCTGTACCCACCAGTACTGTACCCCAGTGTTATACAGTGACAGACCCGTGCCCACCAGTACTGTACCCCAGTGTTATGCAGTGACAGACCTGTACCCACCAGTACTGTACCCCAGTGTTATACAGCGACAGACTTGTACCCACCAGTACTGTACCCAAGTGTTATACACTGACAGACCTGTACCCACCAGTACTGTACCCCAGTGTTATACAGTGACAGACCCGTGCCCACCAGTACTGTACCCCAGTGTTATACAGTGACAGACCTGTACCCACCAGTACTGTATCCCAGTGTTATACAGTGACAGACCTGTACCCACCAGTACTGTACCCCAGTGTTACACAGTGACAGACCTGTACTTACCTGTACTGTACCCCAGTGTTATACACTGACAGACCTGTACCCACCAGCACTGTAACCAGTGTTATACAGTGACAGACCTGTACCCACCAGTACTGTACCCCATTGTTATACATTTACGGGCCAATACCCACCAGTACTGTACACCAGTGTTGTACAGCGACAGACTTGTACCCACCAGTACTGTACCCCAGTGTTATACAGTGACAGACCTGTACCCACCAGTTAAGTACACCAGTGTTATACAGTGACAGACCTGTACCCACCAGTACTGTACCCCAGTGTTATACAGTGACAGACCTGTACCCACCAGTACTGTACCCCAGTGTTATACAGTGACAGACCCGTACCCACCAGTACTGTACCCCAGTGTTATACAGTGACAGACCTGTACCCACCAGTACTGTACCCCAGCGTTATACAGGGACGGATCTGTACCCACCAGTACTGTACCCCAGTGTTATACAGTGACAGACCTGTACCCACCAGTACAGTACCCCAGTGTTATACAGGGACGGATGTGTACCCACCAGTACTGAACCCCAGTGTTAGTGACAGAGCTGTACCCACCAGTACTGTACCCCAGTGTTATACAGTGACAGACCTGTACCCACCAGTACTGTACCCCAGTGTTATACAGTGACAGACCTGTACCCACCAGTACTGTACCCCAGTGTTATACAGTGACAGACCTGTACCCACCAGTACTGTACCCCAGCGTTATACAGTGACAGACCTGTACCCACCAGTACTGTACCCCAGTGTTATACACTGACAGACCTGTACCCACCAGTACTGTACCTCAGTGTTATACAGTGACAGACCTGTACCCACCAGTACTATACCCCAGTGTTATACAGTGACAGACCTGTACCTACCAGTACTGTACCCCAGTGTTGTACAGTGACAGACCTGTACCCACCAGTACTGTACCCCAGTGTTATACAGTGACAGACCTGTACCCACCAGTACTGTACCCCAGCGTTATACAGGGACGGATCTGTACCCACCAGTACTGTACCCCAGTGTTATACAGTGACAGACCTGTACCCACCAGTACAGTACCCCAGTGTTATACAGGGACGGATGTGTACCCACCAGTACTGAACCCCAGTGTTAGTGACAGAGCTGTACCCACCAGTACTGTACCCCAGTGTTATACAGTGACAGACCTGTACCCACCAGTACTGTACCCCAGTGTTATACAGTGACAGACCTGTACCCACCAGTACTGTACCCCAGTGTTATACAGTGACAGACCTGTACCCACCAGTACTGTACCCCAGCGTTATACAGTGACAGACCTGTACCCACCAGTACTGTACCCCAGTGTTATACACTGACAGACCTGTACCCACCAGTACTGTACCTCAGTGTTATACAGTGACAGACCTGTACCCACCAGTACTATACCCCAGTGTTATACAGTGACAGACCTGTACCTACCAGTACTGTACCCCAGTGTTGTACAGTGACAGACCTGTACCCACCAGTACTATACCCCAGTGTTATACAGTGACAGACCTGTACCCACCAGTACTGTACCCCAGTGTTATACAGTGACAGACCTGTACCCACCAGTACTGTACCCCAGTGTTTTCCAGTTCAAAAATCTTCTCTCCGAACACTGTCCCTGTTTCGAAGCACGCTATGTATTATTGTCCATCTCCAGGTTTCTCCCACTTTGTGTGGATACTGAATCCACATGTCACACACCCACTCTCAAGCTCCAGTGGTATCCCAGTGATGTTGGGATTATTTTGAGTTGTTGAAGTGCTGATTTGAATTTCCCTTCCAGACCAAAGGCCTGCTGACGGGGGTGAAAGAGACTGATTGGAATCAGCTGAAGGATGTGGCAAGTCTCCAAGGTACTTTCCCAGAAGACCTCACGGAGCGCGTGGATTGACTCTGATCCTGTCATTGACATTAGTGGGGCTATTCCGTTGCGAAAGGCACCATGCTCCTGCATTGAACTGTGCCAAAAGTCAGCTTCAGTGACCAGCATCAGTGAGAACAACAACACAATTATCTTGCCACTGGGCAATGGAAAGGTTGGGGAGGCTCAAGACTGCTTCATATCCTCTGTTCGTTCGCTTCTGCAGTTCATTTCATTTTTTACATGCTCCGCAATAAAAAGCTATACTGAAAAAAACAGAATGTGTTCTGATTGTAACATCTTTCCATCAAAATCCCACAATGCATCCTCTCACCAGCCGGATTAAAAGGGAACATTTGATTGGTTGTTGACCTGGTGCCTTATCCTGATTAAAAGCCCGACACTTGAAAGCAGGTGCTGGCGTCCTGACTCATCAACACGAGTGCAGAAAGGCCCACGTTTCATCCACACCCATTCCCAAAGGAATCTCGGATATAAATAAAGAAAACGTCACCCTGGAACGAGAGGCCATCGAGTTCGCTTGCAGTCAGTACCTGTCTCTGTTAACGTCTGTTTCTCCACCTCTGCTCAACTGAATTGAGGTGGATTCGTGTAGCAACAGGAACAGAACACAAGAGCTCCTGCAATAATGATTGGGTTTACATGGTGGGACATTCAATCCTAGAATCATACAGCAGAGACGGAGGCCATCGTGCCTGCGCCGGCTCTCTGAAAGAACGACATATTGTACATCAAGCTTTTTAACAATCTTTTGAAGTGTTTATTCAGGGGTCCTGATCACTTGTGACCCATGGACCAACAAAGTAACTCAGTGACTCTAATAAAATCCTGCAAACTACAGTTGGAGACTTGAGTGACCAAGGCTCAATGGTGTTCACCTGGCGTTTATCTATCTGCCATTTTAAGGCGGATATCACTTCTGGGCTATATTCTGAAACAGCGATAGTGTTGGTCAGGACAAGTCTTAAAATCTCCACTTGATGGGGTATATTGTCAGCCTCACTGCCTGGGCTGTAATCTGGTGGAGCGGATCGCACACACTTTATGGAACCTGCCTGATTGTCATCCCTTTGATTTGAATGGACTGAGTTCCGGGCAGGCTCTCTAACAGGTGGGCGATCCACTCCACCAGATTACTGCCCAGGTGGGGTCAGAGTGACAATTTACCTCATTTGCTTGTTGATTTTGAAATTGCTCCGTGTGTAACCGTGAAACTCTGGCTGGAAACTGTAGAGACAGGGAATAGCCATCAAGCAAACAAACAGATTTGATATCGGTACAGTACATCCATTTCCAGCATTGATTTGTTTTGTCTCCACGGTGGCCTGTCTATGAGATAGATAAAACAGATCAATGCTGGAAATGGATGCACTGTACCAATATCAACTCTGTTCCCGATGGTCGGAGAGTCCAGAACCAGGGGTCATAATCTAAGGATAAGGGGTAAGCCATTTAGGACAGAAATGAGAAAGAATTTCTTCACCCAGAGAGTGGTGAACCTGTGGAATTCTCTACCACAGAAGGTAGTTGAGGCCAAGTCATTAAATATATTCAAGAATGAGTTAGATATATTTCTTAAGGCTAAAGGTATCAAGGGATATGGGGAGAAAGCAGGGACAGGGTACTGAGTTTGGATGATCAGCCATGATCTCATCGAATGGCGGAGCAGGCTCGAGGGGCCGAATGGCCTACTCCTGCTCCTGTCTTCTATGACTCTATGGCTCAATGGTTCCAAAGGGACATTGCTAGATTAAGTGAGTCGATAAAACGACGACAGATGGTGGTCAATGTGGGGAAATGTGAGGTCATCCACTTTCGATCTGAGAAAGATAAATCGGAATATTTTCTTTATGGGGAGAGACTACAAACTGTGGAGGAGCAAAGAGATTTAGGTGTCCGTGTCTTGCTGAAGACTTGTGCTCCAGAACGAGCCGCACCTCTAGCCAAGCTGTTCCAGTACAGCTACAACACTGGCACCTACCCGACAATGTGGAAAACTGCCCAGGTGTGTCCTGTCCACAAAAAGCAGGACAAATCCAATCCGGCCCCATCAGCCTACTCTGACTCATCAGCAGAGTGATGGAAGGTGTCGTTGACAGCGCTATCAAGCAGCACTTACACCAATAACCTGCTCACTGATGCCCAGTTTGGGTTCCGCCATGACCACTCGGCTCCCGACCTCATTACAGCCTTGGTCCAAACATGGACAAAGGAGCTGAATTCCAAAGGTGAGGTGAGAGTGACTGCCTTTCAAAGCAGTTTTTGACCGAGTGTGGCATCAAGGAGCCCTAGTAAAACTGAATTCAATGGGAATCAGGGGGAAAACTCTCCACTGGCTGGAGTCATACCTAACACAAAGGAAGGTGGTTGTGGTTGTTGGAGGCCAATCATCTCAGCCCCAGGACATCGCTGCAGGGGTTCCTCAGGGCAGAGTCCTCGGTCCAACCATCTTCAGCTGCTTCATCAATGACATTCCCTTCATCATTCGGTCAGAAGTGGGGATGTTCGCTGATGATTGCAGTGTTCAGTTCCATTCGCAACTCCTTAGATAATGAAGCAGTCCATGCCCGCATGCAGCAAGACCTGGACAACATTCAGGCTTGGGCTGATAAGTGGCAAGTAACATTCGTGCCATACAAGTGCCAGGCAATGACTATCTTCAACAAGCGAGAGTCTAACCACCGCCCCTTGACATTCAACGGCATTACCATCGCCGAATCCCCTACCATCAACATCAAGGAATCCCCTGGTCACCATTGACTAGAAACTTAACTGGACCAGCCACATAAATACTGTGGCTACAAGAGCAGGCCAGAGTCTCGGTATTCTGCGGCGAGTGACTCACCTCCTGACTCCCCAAAGCCTTTCCACCATCTACAAGGCACAAGTGAGGAGTGTGATGGAATACTCTCCACTTGCCTGGATGAGTACAGCTCCAACAACATTCAAGAAGCTCGACACCATCCAGGACAAAGCAGCCCGCTTGATTGGCACCCCATCCACCACTTTAAACATTCACTCCGTCCACCACCGGCGCACCGTGGCTGCAGTGTGTACCATCTTCAAGATGCACTGCAGCAACTCGCCAAGGCTTCTTCGGCAGCACCTCCCAAACCCGCGACCTCTTCCACCTAGAAGGACAAGGGCAGCAGGCGCATGGAAACACCACCACCTCCAAGTTCCCCTCCAAGTCACACACCATGCTGAAATATATCGCCGTTTCTTCATCGTCACTGGGTCAAAATCCTGGAACTCCTTCCCTAACAACACTGTGGGAGCACCTTCACCACACGGACTGCAGCGGTTCAAGAAGGTGGCTCACCACCACCTTCTCGAGGGCAATTAGGGAATGGGCAATAAATGCTGGCATTGCCAGTGACGCCCACATCCCAAGAACAAATAAAAAAATGTACAGAAATCACTGAAAGCTGGTGGACAGGTACAAAAAATAATCAAACAGGCTAATTGAATGTTGTCCTTTATCTCCGGGCTGGATTACAAAGGGAAGGAGGTTCTGTTCCAGCTGTACAGAGCTCTGGTCAGACCCCATCTGGACACTGCGTTCAGTTCTGGGCCCCGCACCTCAGGAAGGATAGGTTGTCCTTGGAGGGGGAGCAGCGCAGATTCACCAGAATGATACCCGGGGGCTAAAAGGGTTCAATTATGAGGACAGGTTGCACAGACTGGGCTTGTATTCCCTCGAGTTTAGAAGATTAAGGGGTGATCTAATCGAGGTGTTTAAGATGATTAAAGGATTTGATCGGGTCGATAGAGAGAAACTATTTCCTCTGGTGGGAGAGTTCAGAACAAGGGGGCAGCACCTTAAAATTAGAGCCAGGCCGTTCAGGGGTGATGTCAGGAAGCCCCTATGGGGAGTGTGTTTCTCACTGGCAGCCCACCCACCACTTCATACCAAGGGCCGAGCAGGAAAATGGATTGTGTGCCACTCTGAGTGCTCCGGAAGGCCTCCGCGCAAGCCCCCAGCCACCTCCTGCTTGTTTATAAACGAATATTTCCCCCATTCACTCATGCAGTGCACAGTGCGTGAGGCAGTGAGTGTCACCAGCCCAATATGTATCCCGTCCTTATCTGACATCCACACACATGCTCGGCACCAGAGGTCACTGGCTAGCAATCAGGAATGGGAACCCTGGCTGATTTTCCCCCTCTCTATCCCATAGGCGTAGAATTGGCATTCCCCATCTGCTGCGAGATCAGTCAACTCAGCATAGACCAGGGATAGAACCTGGAATTTACCAACTGAGCCTTCAGGCTCGATGATGGGGGTGGGGGGGAGGGGGCCTCCTAAAAATTCCCAGTTCTAGTGCTTTTTATGCATTTGCCCCACAATAACAAGGACTGCGGCATTAGCTACTGTTGAAGAGCTTCAGTGATGATGAATTGGTGACAGAAGGTCTCTATTGGAGAGATTTTTCTTTCTGGTCCCTGACAGGGACATGTCATTCCTTCTGACCAAATGATCTCTGAGGCCCTTGAGTATATGCGAAACACTGGCCGAACAGACAAGCTGTGGTAGTCATCCCAGGTGTGGTTTTTTAACATAGTTGTCCAGTACAGCTTCAACCTGTTCTCTGACCAGGTTCTTTCTTGTGAACAGGGGCTCCACCAACATTTGCTGCTGCTCTTCGGAAAACTCCAACAGCCTAAACCAGACAAAACAGAGGAACAAAATCTTTCGGGTAGCTCTCTCCAGGGTATTCCTGGCTGACTGTAGCAAAAGACACACCATCTGACCAGTGTGGCATACATTGGCTCAAGTGCAGTTGTCAAGTCCAAGGTGTACAGACTTGACCGTATCTGGTGCCCAACTGGATTTAGCCGTCCATCACCAGCTCAGGCTGGACTACATCAAGCTCTATCGGGCCTCACTCTCCTCTGCCAAAACTGTTCACTACACCAGAATAATCCTGGAGAGCAAAGATAACCCTTGGCTTTTTTCCTCCACTACATACTATCTCCTTAAACCCCTCTCCCCTGCCCTCGTCACCCTCATCTCCAACAAGCAGGAGCTCATGGACTTCTTTGTCACTGAGATTGTACAGCTGCCTCCGCCATATCCCACTTCCCCAATGATCCCCGCGCCCTCGACTTGAACCCGTATTTTCCTCCAGTTTCTCTCCGATCTCCCCTCCGAGTTCATCTTGCTCATGAGGCGCACCTCCTGCTCCCTCGACCTTATTCCCACTAAACTGCTGGCCACCTATCTTCCCTTCCGGCTCCCATGTTCTCTGATATTGTTAACAGTTCCCTCTCCTCAGGTACTGTCCCCCTCCCCTTCAAATCTGCTGTCATCACCCCTCTCCTCAATAAAACAACCCTTAGCCCCTCTGTCCTTGCAAACTATCGCCCCATCTCCAACCTCCCTTTCCTCTCCAAAGTCCTTGAACATGCTGTTACCGCCCAAATCCGTGCCCATCTTTCCTGCAACTCCATGTTTAAATCCCTCCAATCAGGTTTCCGTGACAAAGGTAAACTATCCCTCCTCGTCCTTCTCGACTTGTCTGCAGCCTTTGACATGGTTGACCACTCCATCCTCCTCCAATGCCTCTCCACCGTTGTCCAGCTGGGTGGGACTGCCCTCGCCTGGTTCCATTCTCATCTATCTAATCGTAGCCAGAGAATCACCTGCAACGGCTTCTCTTCCCACTCCCGCATCGTTACCTCTGGTGTCCCTCAAGGATCTATCCTTGGCCCCCTCCTATTTCTCATCTACATGATGCCCCTCAGTGACATCATCCGAAGACACAGCGTCAGTTTCCACATATACGCTGACGTCACCCAGCTCTACCTCACCACCACCTCTCTCGACCCCTCCACTGTCTCTAAATTGTCAGACTGCTTGTCCGACATCCAGTACTGGAAAAGCAGAAATTTCCCAACCATTGGAAAGACCTGCCCCTGCGACAAATTCTGTACCTTTAGCACCGACTCCATCCCCCTCTCTGGCCACTGTCTGAGGCTCAACCAGACCGTTCACAACCTCGACATCCGATTTGACCCTGAGCTGATCTTCCGACCCCATATCCGCTCCATCACAAAGACCGCCTACTTCTACCTCCATAACATCACCCGTCTCCGCCCCTGCCTCAGCTCATCTGCTGCTGAAACCCTCATCCATGCCTTTGTCACCTCCAGACTCGACTATTCCAACGCACTCCTAACCATCTTCCCGTTCTCCACCCTCCACAAACTTCAGCTCATCCTATCTTCTGTATCCTGTGCTCGCTGATCTACATTGGCTCCCGGTCCCCCAACACCACAAATTTAAAATTCTTATCCTTGTGTTCCAATCCCTCCATGGCCTCACCTGTCTCTGTAATCTCCTCCAGTGCTACAAACCTCCGAGATCTCTGCATTCCTCCAATTCTGGCCTCTTGTGCCTCTCCTCCTCCCTTCAGCTGCCTGGGCCCTAAGCTCTGGAATTCCCTCCCTAAACCTCTCCACCTCACTACCTCTCTTTCCTCCTTTAAGATCCTCCTTAAAACCTACCTCTTTGACCAAGCTTTTGGTCATCTGCCCTAATATCTCCTGATGTGGCTCGGTGTCAAATTTTGTTTGATAATCGCTCCTGTGCAGCACCCTGGGACGTTTTACTACGTTAAAGGCGCTGTGTAAATACAAGTTGCCCATCGGGAAGGTATGTCCTTTGGCCATCTTTACTTGGTAGACTGGTGGGTGGTCATTCACATCTGGAGCATGCTTTGCCCCAAAGCCTAACAGCTTTGACTCCTTCTCAGGAGATAAGGAGACCTTCCACGACAGGGGGACATGCCATGTTTAATCTACACCTGGTAATGAGCCAGAGCACTGCCCAACACCGGCGAGATCCACCATAGCCTGTCTGGTTAAGGGGAGACTGCAGCAGATTTTCCACTGCGGTTTGAAGCTCCTGCTCCGACTTGACTTCCAAGAGGAGAAACGACATGGTCTTTTTAACCAGTGCACTTGTCTGCAGTGCCTTGAATGATCCCGTACCAGTGCTGGCATTGGGGCACTGAATCTTGGAAGGAGCCCATTTGCGCCAGTGCTAAAGTCCAGACAAAGGCTACAATATTTCAACATCAATCACGATCTCTTCGTGAAACCCCAAGCTGGCTGTTGACGCCCTAGACATAAGAACATAAGAATATAAGAAATAGGAGCAGGAGTCGGCCATTCGGCCCCTCGAGCCTGCTCCACCATTCAATAAGATCATGGCTGATCTTCTACCTCAACTCCATTTACCGGCCCTATCGCCATATCCCTTGATTCCCTTAGTATCCAAAAATCTATCGATCTCAGTCTTGAATATACTCAACGACTGAGCCTCCACAGCCCTCTGGGGTAGAGAATTCCAATATTCACAACCCTCTGAGTGAAGACATTTCTCCTCATCTCTGTCCTAAATGGCCGACCCCTTATTCTGAGACTGTGACCCCTGGTTCTAGACTCCCCAGCCAGGGGAAACATCCTCCCTGCATCTACCCTGTCAAGCCCTGTAAGAATTTTGATGTTTCATGAGATCACCTCTCATTCTTCTAAACTCTAGTGAATATAGGCCTAGTCTACTCAATCTCTCCTCATAGGACAATCCCCACATCCCAGGAACCAGTCTGGTGAACATTCGCTGCACTCCCTCTATGGCAAGTGTATCCTTCCTTAGGTAAGGAGACCAAAACTGTACACAGTACTCCAGGTGTGGTCTCACCAGGGCCCTAAGAGTTCTTTACTTTCATACTCAAATCCTCTTGTAATAAAAATAAAAACAGAAAATGCTGGAAATACTCAGCAGGTCAGGCAGCATCTGTGGAGAGAGAAACAGAGTTAACGTTTCAGGTCTGTAACCCTTCGTCAGATGCTGCCTGACCTGCTGAGTATTTCCAGCATTTTCTGTTTTTATTTCAGATTTCCAGCATTTGCAGTATTTTGCTTTTGTATTTGTCCTCTTGTAATAATTTGCTTTCCTAATTGCTTGCTGTACCTGCATGTTAACTTTCAGTGATTCGTGTACAAGGACACCCAGGTCCCTCTGAACACCAACATTTCCCAATTTCTCACCATTTAAAAAATACTCTGCTTTTCTATTCCGCACTTCTGTTTCCTATATACCTACGTGTGTCAATGAGCTGGTACCAATGGATTGGTGACCAGAGCTCAGTGTCTGATTCCACTGGTATAAACATCAGTGCTCAGGTCCTTGGCTTGACTCAAGTCAAGTGCTGCACAACTGGAGACGAAGGGATTACCTGATCATCGATTGATGTCTTGGTAACCAGTACCTGGGTCATTGTCAATCAGCGTTGATTCAAAGATTGATCCCAAAAGTTAGTTGGGGCCTAAAATGGTTCTGCACTGAACCCTGAGGTACCTCAGCTCTGGGACAAATTGGTGTTGAAGTTTGTCAGCGCCTGAACCGGAAGGGCTCGAGGTCGGCCCGAAATTGGGCCTCGGGCCGCATCTAAATAATGTGGGTGAGCTGCTGGTACCTGTGGCGTCTCCACGGGCAGCTCACCCACCTGGAGAATTCATATTTCAGGCAGACTAGCTCACAGCCTCCCTTTAAGAGGCACACTCGCACTTTAAATAGTGAGTGAGAGAGCCGCTGGAAATCCCGCCCTCCAAGTGCTGCCTGTTCCCAATATGATTGCATGGGCAGCCTGCCAAAGATATTTAAATAAGCCCGGCAGCTAAAATCCTCTGGGCTTCACACTGCCGTGTCTCAGTGGGTAGCACACTCGTCTCTGAGTCAGAAGGTTGTGGGTTCAAGTCCCACTCCAGGGACTTGAACACAAAATCTAGGTTGACACTCCAGTGCAGTACTGAGGGAGAGCCGCACTGTCGGAGGTGCCGTCTTTCAGATGAGACGTTAAACCCAGGCCCCGTCTGCTCTCAGGTGGATGTAAAAGATCCCACGGCACTATTCGAAGAAGAGCAGGGAAGTTATCCCCAGTGTCCTGTGCCAATATTTATCCCTCAATCAACATCACTAAAACAGATGATCTGGTCATTATCACATTGCTGTTTATGGGAGCTTGCTGTGCGCAAATTGGCTGCCGCGTTTCCGACATTACAACAGTGACCACACGTCAAAAAGTACTTCATTGGCTGTAAAGCGCGTTGAGACGTCCGGTGGTTGTGAAAGGCGCTATAGAAATGTAAATCTTTCTTTTTGATGACATCAGGCCCGCTTGAAAACCGCTGCCTGTTAAAACACCCCCTCATAACTCCCCCTCCCAGTGGAAACCGGATTTAGGGGTGGGGGGGGGGCGCAGTTGAAAAGGAGCGGGTCAATTACAACAACAACAACAACAACTTGTATTTAGATAGCGCCTTTAACGTAGTAAAACGTCCCAAGGCGCTGCACAGCAGTATTAAAAGACAAAAAATTGTGTGTGCACAGAAGAGGTTTGCTGTGATGCATTATGGGCCTATTTTAATTGGACCAACAGGGGTGGCACTGAGTTGCCCCAGTGTCACCTGACAGAAGTCAGGACCAATAGCGATTCACAGTGATACAACAGCCCCAGGGGTAGCAACAGGCAAATCATCCAACAATTCCACTGTAAAGTGACACAGCGTGCAAAAATGCAACAAGTAGTTAATGTATTGCCAGGGTGACATCATTGTTTGCAGCAGCAGTGAGGCATCCTGGGAAGGCACGCCTGCTGATGTGGTTCAAAGCTTCACCGAGGACAGTCAGGAATGGGACTCGTGTAATAAAACCTGGACAGGTCGTCCGAGGGAGCACCGGCCCAACTCACCTCACACTCCGTGTCTGCACTGTGACCAGAAACATTACTGAGCAAACAATACCCCTGCAGTGTGCTTTCCGCCTGCTTCTGTGAAGGGTTCATGTTGCAGCAACCAGTGTAATTCTGTGAGGTGAGTTAACCTGTTTCGTTCGAAGTTGTTGTTTGTCTGAAAGGAGCAGCATCTCTCTTCAACGCCCACTCGACTTCTGAGCCACCATTTCTCTCACTTTTAGATAATACTTCAGCTGAAATAAACTCTCATCGAATCAGAGAATTTTGCAGCACAGAAGGAGGCCATTCGGCCCATCGTGCCTGTGCTGGCTCTTTGGTCGAGCGAGCTAATTAGTCCCACTCCCCTGCTCTTTCCCTATAGCCCTGTAATTTTTTCCCTTCAAGTATTTATCCAATTCCCATTTTGAAAGTTATTATTGAATCTGCTTCCACCGCCCTTTCAGGCAGCGCGTTCCAGATCACAACAACTCGCTGTGTAAAAAAAAATGTTTCCTCATGTCGCCTCTGGTTCTTTTGCCAATCACCTTCAATCTGTGTCCTCTGGTTAGCGACCCTTCTACCACTGGGAACAGTTTCTCTATCTACCCTGTCTGGACCCCTCATGATTTTGAACACCTCTATCAAATCTCCTCTCAACCTTCTCTGCTCCAAGGAGAACAATCCCAGCTTCTCCAGTCTCTCCGCATAACTGAAGTCCCTCATCCCTGGAATCATTCTAGTAAATCTCTTCTGCTCCCTCTCCAAAGCTTTCACGTCCTTCCTAAAGTGCGGTGCCCAGAATTGGACACAAGACTCCAGCTGGGGCCGAACCAGTGTTTTATAAAGGTTTAGCAGAACTTCCTTGCTTTTGTACTCTATGGCCTCAATAATAACCAAGCACAATGGGCAGGAGCGGGTTGAGGGAGTAGGGGTTAAAGACATAAATATGGGGAACGTGACCCCAACACGCCATGCACGCGCCTACCACCATTTTACGGTGGTGGATATCGGGGCGTCCGAGTGAGCCGCCGAGGAGAGGCGGAACACTTCATTAACATTTTCAAATCAAGCTCTCACAGTGGAATCAGGAGCTGCCGGCTCCAGGAGGTAAGTGTCGCTTCCAGCACTCCTTGTAGGAATGCACCCCCCCCCACTCTCCCGGCCCCTCAAGAAAGCCTTCGGCCCCCCTTCTGCTCATTGCAGCCTCTCCCTCCCTGCCCCCCACCGAAATGGACAGTGTAGAGGGAGCTTTACTCTGCATCTAACCCGTGCTGTACCTGCCCTGGGAGTGTTTGATGGGACAGTGTAGAGGGAGCTTTACTCTGTATCTAACCCGTGCTGTACCTGCCCTGGGAGTGTTTGATGGGACAGTGTAGAGGGAGCTTTACTCTGTATCTAACCCGTGCTGTACCTGCCCTGGGAGTGTTTGATGGGACAGTGTAGAGGGAGCTTTACTCTGTATCTAACCCGTGCTGTACCTGCCCTGGGAGTGTTTGATGGGACAGTGTCGAGGGATCTTTACTCTGTATCTAATCCGTGCTGTACCTGTCCTGGGAGTGTTCGATGGGACGGTGTCGAGGGAGCTTTACTCTGTATCTAACCCGTGCTGTACGGGCCCTAGGAGTGTTTGATGGGACAGTGCAGAGGGAGCTTTACTCTGTATCTAACCCGTGCTGTACCTGCCCTGGGAGTGTTTGATGGGGAAAGTGTAGAGGGAGCTTTACTCTGTATCTAATCCGTGCTGTACCTGCCCTGGGAATGTTTGACGGGACAGTGTAGAGGGAGCTTTACTCTGTTCGAACCCGTGCTGTACCTGCACTGGGACTGTTTGACGGGAGAGTGTAGAGGGAGCTTTACTCTGTATCTAACCCGTGCTGTACCTGCCCTGGGAGTGTTTGATGGGACAGTGTAGAGGGAGCTTTACTCTGTATCTAAAATGTGCTGCACCTGCCCCGGGACTGTTGGACGGGAGAGTGTAGAGGGTGCTTTACTCTGTATCTAACCCATGCTTTACCTGCCCTGGGAGTGTTTGATGGGGACTGTGTAGAGGGAGCTTTACTCTGTATCTAACCCGTGCTTTACCCTCCCTGGGAGTGTTTGACGGGACAGTGTAGAGGGAGCTTTACTCTGTACCTAACATGTGCTGCACCTGCCCTGGGAGTGTTTGATGGAACAGTGTGGAGGGAGCTTTACTCTCTATCTAACCCGTGCTGCTCCTGCCCTGGGAGTGTTTGATGGGGCAGTGCAGAGACAGCTTTACTCTGCATCTAACCCGTGCTGTTCCTGCCCTGGGAGTGTTTGATGGGACAGTGTAGAGGGAGCTTTACTCCGTATCTAACCCCTTCTGTACCTGCCCTGGGAGTGTTTGATGGGACAGTTTAGAGGGAGCTTTACTCTGTATATAACCTGTGCTGCACCTGCCCTGGGAGTGTTTGATGGGGCAGTGTTGAGAGAGCTTTACTCTGTATCTAACCCGTGCTGTACCTGCCCTGGGTGTGTTTGATGGGACAGTGTAGAGGGATCTTTACACTATATCAAACCTGTGCTGTACCTGCCCTGGGAGTGTTTGATGGGACAGTGTAGAGGGAGCTTTACTCTGTATCTAACCCATGCTGTACCTGCCCTGGGAGTGTTTGATGGAAGAGTGTAGAGGGAGCTTTACTCTGTATCTAACCCGTGCTGTACCTGCCCTGGGAGTGTTTGATGGGGCAGTGTAGAGGGATCCTTACTCTGCATCTAACCCATGCTGTACCTGCCCTGGGAATGTTTGATGGGACAGTGTTGAAGGAGCTTTACTCTGCAGCTAACCCGTGCTGTAGCTGCCCTGGGAGTGTTTGATGGGGCAGTGTAGAGGGAGCTTTACTCTGTATCTAACCCGTGCTGTACCTGCCGTGGGAGTGTTTGATGGGACAGTGTAGAGGGAGGTTTACGCTGTATCTAACCCCGTGCTGTACCTGCCCTGGGAGTGATTGATGGGACAGTGGAGAGGGAGCTTTACTCTGTATCTTTCCCGTGCTGTACCTGCCCTGGGAGTGTTTGATGGGACAGTGTAGAGGGAGCTTTACTCTGTATCTAACCTGTGCTGTACCTGCCATGGGAGTGTTTGATGGGACAGTGCAGAGGGAGCTTTACTCTGTATCTAACCCAGTGCTGGACCTGCCCTGGGAGTGTTTGATGGGACAGGGTGGAGTGAGCTTTACTCTGTATCTAACCTGTGCTGTACCTGCCCTGGGAGTGTTTGATGGGACAGTGTAGAGGGAGCTTTACTCTGTATCTAACCCGTGCTGTACCTGCCCTGGGAGTGTTTGATGGGACAGTGTAGAGGGAGCTTTACTCTGTATCTATCCCGTGCTGGACCTGCCCTGGGAGTGTTTGATGGGACAGTGTAGAGGGAGCTTTACTCTGTATCTAACCAGTGCTGTACCTGCCCTGGGAGTGTTTGAAGGGACAGTGTAGAGGGAGCTTTACTCTGTATCTAACCCGTGCTGTACCTGCCCTGGGAGTGTTTGATGGGACAGTGTAGAGGGAGCTTTACTCTGTATCTAACCCGTGCTGTACCTGCCCTGGGTGTGTTTGATGGGACAGTGTAGAGGGAGCTTCACTCTGTATCTAACCCGTGCTGTACCTGCCCTGGGAGTGTTTGATGGGACAGTGTAGAGGGAGCTTTACTCTGTATCTAACCCGTGCTGTACCTGCCCTGGGAGTGTTTGATGGGACAGTGTAGAGGGAGCTTTACTCTGTATCTAACCCGTGCTGTACCTGCCCTGGGAGTGTTTGATGGGACAGTGTAGTGGGAGCTTTACTCTGTATCTAACCCGTACTGTACCTGCCCTGGGAGTGTTTGATGGGGCAGTGTAGAGGGAGCTTTACTCTGTATCTAACCCCGTGCTGTTCCTGCCCTGGGAGTGTTTGATGGGACAGTGTAGAGGGAGCTTTACTCTGTATCTAACCCGTGCTGTACCTGCCCTGGGAGTGTTTGGTGCGACAGTGTAGAGGGAGCTTTACTCTGTATCTAACCCAGTGCTGTACCTGCCCTGGGAGTGTTTGATGGGACAGTTTAGAGGGAGCTTTACTCTGTATATAACCTGTGCTGCACCTGCCCTGGGAGTGTTTGATGGGGCAGTGTTGAGAGAGCTTTACTCTGTATCTAACCCGTGCTGTACCTGCCCTGGGTGTGTTTGATGGGACAGTGTAGAGGGATCTTTACACTATATCAAACCTGTGCTGTACCTGCCCTGGGAGTGTTTGATGGGACAGTGTAGAGGGAGCTTTACTCTGTATCTAACCCATGCTGTACCTGCCCTGGGAGTGTTTGATGGAAGAGGGTAGAGGGAGCTTTACTCTGTATCTAACCCGTGCTGTACCTGCCCTGGGAGTGTTTGATGGGGCAGTGTAGAGGGATCCTTACTCTGCATCTAACCCATGCTGTACCTGCCCTGGGAATGTTTGATGGGACAGTATTGAAGGAGCTTTACTCTGCAGCTAACCCGTGCTGTAGCTGCCCTGGGAGTGTTTGATGGGGCAGTGTAGAGGGAGCTTTACTCTGTATCTAACCCGTGCTGTACCTGCCGTGGGAGTGTTTGATGGGACAGTGTTGTAAGGGATTCTGACCCTGCGTGTCTCGCAGCCTGTGAGATTCACGTGGCTCTGTGCAGCCTGTATGTCAGTGCGGGTCTAGGCCTCGTTGCCTGTTCTGGTCTCCAGCCAGTCTGGGAACGCTAGACACACCTGTGAGTGGTTCGAATCACTCTCCCTTACGGTTCTAGACACTGGACTTAGATGCGAGAGCAGTAATGGAGATGAAACTCATGTAGACTTGGTTTGAATGGTACGAAGTGGAAAATCTTTATTGCATGATACTTAAGATTATGAAATACATGTCATAAGCACAGATTAATGACAGTACAATCTTACAAACAGTTATATAGTCGATCTTAGGGAAACGAGGAACGAACGGCACAAAGTAAATAGGGGCACACATTACAAATATCCTTAATCCTTAAACCCTCCCCTATCAATATCTATCCTAAACTAGATTCGTAGGATCTCGAGACTCATGCTCACCACTCGTGATAACTCGGAGAAATTCCGAATAGCTGATCGGATGTTTTTCACCGCAGCACCCACGTGTCGGTCAGGAGATCTCCTGGTCCCACTTGTTTACTTGCTTCTGCTGCTCCGGCTAGCAGGCTGGAACGTCTGCTGTGATGAAGACCTGTGTTGGTTGGTTTAACAGGTACTTTTCGAGCACAGTTGTCGATATCATCGATACGATATGTTTCTTTGCAAGTTCGAAGAAGTCTTCCTGGCAAGGAAAACTTGGCTAATCGACCTACAGGCGCGGTCGGGATTTACTGACCGTGGCGATGGATATGGTCTTCCTCTCTTCTCATCTCATCTCATCTCATCTCTTCTCGGGCCTTTTGGTTCCGATACCGGTTACCAATATAGGTCTTCGTTACGCGACACGAGGTAGATCCGAACGGATCAGAAAGTTCAACAGTCTTTTCAGAAGAGGCAACAGGCAAGCAGGAGCGAGCCCAACTACGAGTACACAGGAGCAGCCACGATGATAAGAGCAGCAAGAGAAAGATGGACGGTTTGGAGCCTGCAATTATAGTGCAAAATCTTCCGTTTCCCGCCCAACTATAATGTCCATTCTTTTGTTTAAGATCTGGCGCTCAAATGTCTTGTATGGGTGATCTCCGTTCTTAATGGGTTTCGGGGCTACTCGTAAATGTCTGAGTACCTGTTAATATTTCTCCCATTGTTAAATCGGTCGGTAATCTCCCTGGAGGGGTTTGGGGCTTCCAAGTGTCCTGTATAACTACCTGCTAACGGCTCTCTCATCGTAGAGTCGTTGGGATTTTACATATTAACGTCTTTTGGATGGGCCCTTGATTACTCGGTACAATGGCTTTCCTTTGTACCTGGGAGACCGATTTCAGTATCTATGTGTATACTGCAAACCCATAATGTCTCGTGTATTATCTTCACTGTGCTGACTCTTAATCGATCTTGCACAAATGTTTATTGGAACGCCATCTTGTCTGCCTGTTGAAAAGTCTAGAATGTTCTGTCACGAGGTGCGGCGGCCATTTTACAGGCTGCTTGTGTCCACTTTAAACCTGTCAGCATTCTGCTGAAATAAAAGCTGTTTGAACGAAACTCTGTGTTTTCTCCTTATTAACAAAATCGCGATATATTGCGAATTCTACAGTCCCTCCTGTTGATGCGAATAACTCCGCTTATCGTATCAAAAATCATAGTGGTGAGCAATATTATCTCGATTTCTCTCCGAATCCAGTAAATTAATCCCATAATTTTAACTTAGCTAGGGTCTCTGTGTCGTCCTCATTTCCCAAGAAAATTACATTTTATATCACCGTAGGCATTATTTGCCCTTAAACTTACACCACTTGTTTTCCTTCCCGGCGTAACCAGGCCGATGCCTCTCGTATCACCTGTATATTCATCTTTTATTCAGGGAAAGGAAAAACAAAACCCAAAACCAAACAATCATTTTTAACTGTAACACCATCACCAAAATAATCAACACCAACTCTTAAAACATGTCGAGTTCCCAACGTATTTACAATCTCTGAAAATCATCATCGAGTACAAACTTCCGCGGCGCACGTGGCGAGCGGGAGTGACGCCATTTTCCGATCACACGGTGCTTTCATCGTGCACGCGCACGTAACGTTCTCGCCACTCTCCCGTGTTTTCATGCTTGGTGAGGCGCTTGTCTCTTTTACAATGTACGACCAATAGGTACACTACAATGAAAACTTGGCATACGACTAAAATGTGGGAGGCTATCCTGATCCATGAAGGTACTTCAATGTTGTTGAACAGATTCCACCACGGTGGAACTACTATATCCAAAATGTCTGTTCCTATTTCGACAGTTTTCTGTTCTAATGTGTAAAAGTGTTTCTGTGACACCGCGACGGCTTTTAAAAGCTTGGTGAGGTGTTCAGGGAGAGGGGGAATGAGGTATCCAAAATGCGCAACGAATCGCTGCAAGTCGGTGAAATTCTCTTTTACTGTGAGATGAACAGTGGATGGTTCAGGGATTGGGATAATTCGCTGTTGTGCTACTTGAACTTCCGCCCTGGGTTTAAAACAGAAGCTGCTGTCACTCACCGGACACCGGCTACGGTTTCCATGCTGGTAGTGTTGCGCTGCAGTGGTAACACAATATGTTCCACCCCCGATGTATGCTACCTGCGGAGGCACATGATCTTGTGCCATTGCCTCCATGGTGCAATTCATGGACTTGGCGCCAGTCGTTCTGAACCCGCACTGTGGTGTTAAAAAGGCATTCAAGTGCTGGGGGCACAGTATTATGTGTGCTCCCCTGCCACGACAACCAGAGAGATCTGTACCTGTCATCGTTTGCTCCCAGCGGATGACGTAAGGTGGAACCGCTGCGTAACGAATGTGGGCTCCCCCCTGAATGACACCAATGTTCTCTACCCGATACACCGGGGCGGGCTTTGCTGTGTCGCCCAAAACCGGCATGCGTAATACTATTCCCATAATAGTATGGTTTGAACGTCCGCAGTCCACGGGGACTGGGTAAGCTTCTGAAGCTAGCCTGAGCTGGCACGGACTTAATGCGTTCTGAAAAGGGTGGAGCGCCCGCAGGTGTTTGTTACTTATCCAGGACGGAACCAAACCTTGTTTTAAATCCTCCAAATTACTGCGGCCCTCGCCCAGTAACCACGCCCCGTAAAGCACGCACACCTCGTTCTGCGCAGCTTGATCGGATGCATTCCGATCTTCCCTAATCAGGGCATTTACCGTCTTTGCATGTTTCTCCAACTCTGCTATAATTTCCTTTAAATGGAGGGTCATGGCTTGGTCCTCGTGTAGACCCGACCCTACCACTTTATTCTCATCTGTTAGAATGTCCTTTAATTGTGTCTTTAAACCATTAATCTGGGTCTGCAGCTCCACACTGTCTAGAGCGTTGACCACAGATGTACCCGTGTTAAAAGCAGTGAACGCATCGTTCACCAAACCCCTTCTTTGCCTCCCTGCTTGATTCAAAACTTCCTGTGGTGCGGTGTACAAACTTGTCTTATCAATTTCCGCGAAATCGAATTCGTAAAATTGTCTGAACATCTTGGTCAACAGGACCTGATACAACTGTTCCGTCTTTTTGGGGCACCACTCTGGTAACCGCACCTCGGTGAGATTTAAAATCACCGAGGCCACCGCGTAATGTACCCCCTGAAATAGTATCTGGTCTGTGGGGACCAGTACCAAACCATTCCCGGGTCCCTTACTAGTTTTAGGGCACCCTTCTTCCTCAGCTAGAACCACCGGAATCGTGGGCGGGGCTTTGCGTGGGCGCGTAATGAGCTCAGTGGCATTTACTGGGATCGGGGAGAATGGGGCTCCGCACCCCCTGGTGCTCGCATCCCACCTCATCCCCTGTCCGTTATCCTGCCATTGATTAATGAAAAATATGGAGATGCCTTTGGGGCAAACGTACTTTGACCCCCACATACATACATAAATTCCCTCATCCGGTTCCCACCATTTGTCCCAACAGACTTTCACTTGTCCGTCTGTCCCCGTAATTGTCCGATGGGTATTATTACCCAGTCGTTCCCACTCGACCGAAGAGTTCCTCATAGTGTTGCTCAGCTTTCGCAGCCACCACCATCGGCTCAATGGGACCTTCCCACTACAAGTCAAACAAATCCGTTTGCCGACGGTGACGCTGATCCTGGGTGCGATGATCCTTACTTTGGGGCACAGTAAAGAAGTCTCTTTGTAGGCAAACCCCGATGTGCTAGAATACTCCGTTGAGTTCGTTCCCAGCCATCCTGGCCACCTTCCCTTGTGGAAATAGGTGCTGGTCTCCTCTGCCTCCCGTCTTCCGGTCCCATCCACCGCGATGGGGGCCGTGTCCCCGGAACATCCAAACACCACGACATCCTTGGTGCGGCCTCGATAGGCCAATCCACATCCGATTGCCGCGAGCAATACTAGAATTCGTTCCATCCTTCCTTGGTTCCTGTGATCAGATAGAATGAGGTAGCCAGCCTCGCAAGAGTCTCTGGCTTTTGTGAAGGGTGAGCGGGTCCCCTGACCTCGCCTCACGTAAACTTCCACGTTTGCTGTATAAACTTTTAACTAAACCTATCTTTAAAGCTCCCATCATTTTATCGTTTTCTGTTAAAAACACTACAAACTTAACTTTATTAAAAACTATAAACTTAACCTTGAACTATTAACTTAAAACTTAACCTTGAACTATAAACTTAAAACTTAGAACTATAACTTTACAGTGCCGCCCGTTCTCAGGGCGGCCCCTTTAAATTCTGAGAAGGCTGCTGCGAGCTCTTCCCGACGGTGGGAGGGCACTGACCCTTCCCTCTGATCTGCCGCAGCCTGTTACTGCTGCGATGTGGCCGGTCTGTATCTGGGTTATCTTAACCTTAAATTTTCGCCTTGGGGCAGTCTGGGGACATGACCACATCCTCCTGGGCTGGGGTTCTCTACCTGACCTACGGGGAGTTGCTATGGGCGGGGGTTCCGTGACGGACGGACCGGGTTCCGAGACTTCCATCGGGATGACCTGGGGTTCCATCACAGTCGCTGGCTCCGCCTCCGCTAACTCCGCCTCCCTAACCTCGGGGCTGGCAGTTCGTGGCTCCGCCCTGCTTGGCCCAGCAGGCGGCCCTTCACTCGTGATCTCTGCCTCCCCTGAGGACTGGACGTTCAAAGCGGGCGGCCACATCTCTGGGAGCCACACCGGTACTCTCTGTGCTCCCATAGTGGCTGGCCCTGCCTCCTCTAGCTCCTCCCTCCTGTCTTCGGGACCTGCAGCTTGGGTGTCCACCCTGTGTTGATCTCTACCTACAGCCCCCATTCCCTCCAGACCGTTCCTCAGAAACCACCCGTCATCATCACTATTCTCATCTGCACTATCCTCATCTGACCAGGGTGCCCTGAATTCTTCCTCATCTAACCCCCAATTCCAGAAAAACGCTGCATGATCGTCCGGGATGTCCCTTCCCCTGATGCAAGCTGCTATGCCTGCCTGTGTGCCTTGTGGTCCTACCTGGGGCTGTGCTTTCCCGTTGGCGGGATTTACCCCTGTAGTTTTCCCTTGCGCACCTGGCTGGTACAGTTTGCATTGGTTTATGTGGAACCACTTAGTGCGCCGAGGTACTTTTACGGCGTAAACCATGGGACTCGCCTTGTCTACAATGTTGTAGGGTCTCATATACAGTGGTTCCAGACTCCCTACTCTGGCGTAGTTTCTGACCATGACCTGGTCTCCCACTTCCCACTCCCGCGTTTTGCGGGGTTCCAGCAACAAGCGATTGCCCTGATGCTGCCTTCCCATGTTCCCAGCCGCCTGCTCATAAACTTGCTTCAGGCGCTCCAAGAGAGTCTGGGCGAACTTGTCCCTGCTTATCTCTTGGAGCTGACCCTCAGTGAGCACCGGGGCTAGCACATGGGTGGGGGTTCGCATGAGCCTTCCGGTCATTACCTCGTGCGGGGAGTACCCCGTACTTTTTGACTGACTGGCCCGGACCCCCATGAGGACTAAAGGCAGAACTTCCGCCCATTTTTGGGGCGAGTTCCTAGTCTCTTTCCTCAATTTCTCCTTCAGGGTCCGGTTCATACGTTCAACAATCCCGGATGACTGGGGATTGTGTGCTACGTGCCACTTCCCTTCAATGCCCAAGAGCATGAGGGTGGTCTGCATCACCTGGCCGGTGAAATGACTCCCTTGGTCTGACTCCACAAAACGGGGGAGTCCCCACCGCGAGAACACTTCCCGGACCAAGATTTTTGCTGTACCCAGTGCCGTAGCTGTTCGACAAGGGAAGGCTTCCACCCACTTGGAAAACACATCCACCAGGACGAGGCAGTACTTATAACCTCCCTGGGTGGTGGGCAGGGGTCCTATATAGTCAATCTGTATCGACTGCCATGGTCCCTCTACCCTTCTTACGTGTCCCATGGGCACCTTCCTTTTCTGGGGGTCTGGGTTGTTTGCAGCGCACACAAGACAGTTTGCACAGAACTCGCGGACTTGTTCCCTGAGCCCTGGCCACCATCCCGCTTGCTCTACCCGTTGCCAGGTAACCTCGGGCCCGGGGTGCCCTGCCCCTGGTCCCTCGTGAGCCAACTGGAGGAATTCCCTCCTGTGCTGCTGCGGCACAACCCACTGCTCCTCGCGGAACAGCATGCCTTCCTTAACTGAGAGGGTTGCCGTACTGTACGGACCTTCTACCTGTCTCCCCTCAGCAATCGTTTTTAGGACTGCTTTTAGGGCGGGATCCTGGGTTTGGACGGTCTTAAGGTCTAGGGGCAATGCTACCCTGGTGTTCCCGGGATTCCCGTCCCCGCCTCGGACCGCTGCTATGGGTCTGGTCCTATAGGGGTTCCAGAAAGTGCCGTCGCGGGCACCTTCCCTGGCTAGCGCATCCGCCTGCCGGTTGCGTTCCCCACGGGGCTCTGTGGAGGAGTGAGCTTTCACCTTATGGATGAAAATCTCTCCTTCCTCCCCTACTGCTGCTGCTAAGATCTTTTCCAGCAAGGGCTTCACCGTTAAAGGTCGCCCGTCCGCGGAGGTGTATCCGCGGCGGGACCAAATGGCCAGGTATTCCGTACACGAATTGCAGGTGAACATACTGTCCGAGCAAATCGTGTATGGGGTTGGGAAAATGTCTGGGTGGGTCACAACGTACACCACGGCAGACAGCTCAGCTTGCTGCGCGCTCATGGTGCTAGGGAGCTTGATCGCCAGGGCAAGGTCTGCCGCAGGGTCATAAACTCCACACCCTGTGAGTCGCTCGCCAGCAGATACTGTGCTAGACCCATCAACATAAATCTCGCGCCCAGTGGGATGTATCCCGGCCCGTAAACCTATGTTGACGTCCCACACCCCTTCCACCGAACACCGGTGGGCTGTACCGGGGTATACCAGATTGGCCGCAAGCCTGGGCTCGCAAAGACCTTTTACTCTAAGATCCAACTGGGAGAGAAGAAGGGTCCAACGCGCAATGCGTGCGCTGCTTACGGTCCCGTCTTTAATCCTCCCATCCAGAAGCATCTTAGTTGGTGTGTGATGTGTGAGGAGAGTGATGGGAGAGAGCCCTGTGAAGATCGCTGATCTTTTCACAGCCCAATGCGTGGCTAAAAGGTGCCTTTCGCAATTGGAGAAACTTCTCTCCACATCCGTTAACACCCTGGATGAATAGACAACCGGCCTCAGCTTGCCGTGACGCTCTTGGAGCAGCACGGCGCTTAAGCTGTCTCCGCTGGCAGCTACCTCCAGGAAAAACTCCCTCCCCCCATCTATGGCCCCTAAGGCTGGCGCGGTCTGCAGATCCCTTTTTAACTTCTCGAAGGCTGCTTGGCAGCCCTCGTCCCAAAACCACTCCACCCCCTTATGGAGGAGTCGGAGGAGCGGCGCCGCTGTGGCCGCATAATCTTCGATAAAATCCCTGCAGTAACCGGTCAGTCCCAAGAAGGACCTCACACCCCTTACGTTGTTGGGAATCGGTAATTCTTGCACCGACTCCCTCCTTGCTTTGTCTATTGCTCTTTCCCCAGCGCGTATGGTCAGTCCCAGGAATTTTACTTCCCGCTGACCGATACGTGCTTTCTTAGGGTTTATTTTAAAACCCTTTCTCGCTAACAGCTCCAATAACTCGTCCAGTAGTGGTCCGTGCTCCTCCCTTGAGTCCGTAAATAGGAGCAAATCATCCACATACTGTACTATCTGATTGGGCTGACTAAACTCCTTTAAACTTCCTGCCATACACTGATGAAAAATACTGGGGCTATTGTGGAAACCCTGTGGCAGACAGTTCCACGTGTACTGTTGCCCTTTGAAAGTAAAGGCAAACTTGTACTGGTCCTCGCGCCGCAGCGGGATGGACCAAAAACCGTTTGAGATATCCAGCACCGTGAACGTGGTCGCGGACGCTGGGATGCTCCCTATTAGGTCAGCAACTGCTGCTACTGTGGGCGCGCAGGCGGGAATGTTACTGTTAAGGACTCTGTAGTCCACCGTGGCCCTCCACGAATTATCCGGCTTCCTAACCGGCCATAATGGGGAGTTCACGTGTGTGGCTATCGGCCTCAACACGCCCTGCTGCACCAAGGAGGACATTGCTGTCTCCATATCGGGTTCTGCTTCTTTGGGGAAGTTATACTGCTTCTGGGGTCGGGTCATGGGGTCCCCATCTACGCTGACCTCAAACCCGACCACTCTCCCACAATCGTGCTTGTGGGTTGCAAACGCGTGCATATTATCTGACACGTAAT
>JASTWF010001686.1:0-65201 GCA_030390025.1 Squalus acanthias | reverse complement strand
TCGGGGGACAGATACACTGATCTAGGGGACAGATACACTGATCTAGGGGACAGATACACTGATCTAGGGGACAGATACACTGATCTAGGTGACAGTTACACTGATCTAGGGGGACAGATACACTGCTCATGGGGACAGATACACTGATCTAGGGGACAGATACACTGAGCTAGAGGGACAGATACACTGATCTAGGGGAGACAGATACACTGATCTTGGGGACAGATACACTGAGCTAGAGGGACAGATACACTGATGTAGGGGACATATACACTGATCTGGGGAGATGGATACACTGATCTAGGGGGACAGATACACTGATCTGGGGGACAGATACACTGATCTGCGGGGACAGATAGACTGATCTAGGGGGACAGATACACTGATCTAGGTGACAGATACACTGATCTAGATAACAGATACACTGATCTAGGGGACAGATACACTGATCTTGGGGAGACAGATACAATGATCGAGCGGACAGACACACTGATCTCGGGGGACAGATACACTGATCGAGGGGATAGTTTCACTGATCTAGTGGACAGATACACTGAGCTAGAGGGACAAATACACTGATATAGGGTACAGATACACTCATTTGGGGAGACAGATGCACTGATCTATGGGGACAGATACACTGATCTAGGCCTACAGATACACTGATCTAGGGGACGGATGAACTGATCTAGGGGACAGATACACTGATCTAGGGGACAGTTACAATGATCTATGGGGACAGATACACTGCTCATGGGGACAGATACACTGATCTAGCGGACAGATACACTGAGCTAGAGGGACAGATACACTGATCTCGGGGTACAGTTACTCTGATCTAGGGGGACAGATACACAGATCTTGGGGAAAGATACTCTGATCTAGAGGGACAGATACACTGATCTACGGGGACAGATACACTGATCTAGCGGGACAGGTACTCTGATCTAGGGGGACAGATACTCTGATCTAGGGGGACAGATACACTGATCTCGGGGGACAGATACACTGATGTAGTGGGATAGAAGCACTGATCTCGGGGGACAGATACACTGATCTAGGGGACAGATAAACTGATCTAGGGGAGAAAGATACACTGATCGAGGGGGATAGATACACTGATCTGGGGGACAGATACATTGATCTAGGGGGACAGATACACTGATCTAGGGGGACAGATACACTGACCTATGGGGACAGATACACTGATCTAGGGGACAGATACACGGATCTCGGTGGACAGATACACTGATCTAGGGGACAGATACTCTGATCTAGGGGAGACAGATACACTGATCTAGGGCACATATACACAGATCTAGTTGATAGATACACTGATCAAGGGGACAGATACACTGATCTAGGGGGACAGATACTCTAATCTAGGGGGACAGATACTCTGATCTAGGGGGACAGATACTCTGATCTAGGGAACAGATACTCTGAACTCGGGGCCAGATACACTGATCTAGGGGCCAGTTACACTGATCTAGGGAACAGATACACTGATCTAGGGGGCAGATACACTGATCTAGGGGACAGATACATTGATCTAGGGGACAGATACACTGATCTATGGGGACAGATACACTGATCTAGGGAACAGATACACTGAGCTTGGGAACAGATAAACTGATCTAGGGGACAGATACATTGATCTATGGGAGACAGATACACTGATCTAGGGGACAGATACACTGATCTCGGGGGACAGATACACTGATCTCGGGGGACAGATACACTGATCTACGGGACAGATACACTGAACTAGGGGTCAGATACACTGATCTAGGGGACAGATACACTGATCTAGGGGGCCAGATACACTGATATAGGGGGACAGATACACTGATCTATGGGGTCAGATACACTGATCTAGGGGACCTATACACTGATCTAGGGGGAAAGATACACTGATCTAGGGGGACAGATACACTGATCTAGAGGGACTGATACACTGATCTAGGGGGACTGATACACTGATCTAGGTGGACAGATACACTGATGTAGGGGGACAGATGCATTGATCTAGGGGGACAAATACACTGATCTAGGTGGACCGATACACTGATCTAGGGGGACAGATACACTGAACTATTGGTCAGATACACTGATCTAAGGGACAGATACACTGATATTGGCGGCCAGATACACTGATCTAGGGGGAGAGATACACTGATCTAGGGGGACAGATACACTGATCTCGGGGGACAGAAACACTGATCTAGGGGAACAGATACACTGATCTAGGGAACAGATACACTGATCTAGGGGACAGATACACTGATCTAGGGGAGGCAGATACAATGATCTAGGGGACAGATACACTGATCTCGGGGGACAGATACACTGATCTAGGGGACAGATACACTGATCTAGGGGACAGATACATTGATCTAGGGGACAGATACACTGATCTAGGTGACAGTTACACTGATCTAGGGGGACAGATACACTGATCTAGGGGGACAGATACACTGCTCATGGGGACAGATACACTGATCTAGGGGACAGATACACTGAGCTAGAGGGACAGATACACTGATCTAGGGGAGACAGATACACTGATCTTGGGGACAGATACACTGAGCTAGAGGGACAGATACACTGATGTAGGGGACATATACACTGATCTGGGGAGATGGATACACTGATCTAGGGGGACAGATACACTGATCTGGGGGACAGATACACTGATCTGCGGGGACAGATAGACTGATCTAGGGGGACAGATACACTGATCTAGGTGACAGATACACTGATCTAGATAACAGATACACTGATCTAGGGGACAGATACACTGATCTTGGGGAGACAGATACAATGATCGAGCGGATAGTTTCACTGATCTAGTGGACAGATACACTGAGCTAGAGGGACAAATACACTGATATAGGGTACAGATACACTCATTTGGGGAGACAGATGCACTGATCTATGGGGACAGATACACTGATCTAGGCCTACAGATACACTGATCTAGGGGACGGATGAACTGATCTAGGGGACAGATACACTGATCTAGGGGACAGTTACAATGATCTATGGGGACAGATACACTGCTCATGGGGACAGATACACTGATCTAGCGGACAGATACACTGAGCTAGAGGGACAGATACACTGATCTCGGGGTACAGTTACTCTGATCTAGGGGGACAGATACACAGATCTTGGGGAAAGATACTCTGATCTAGAGGGACAGATACACTGATCTACGGGGACAGATACACTGATCTAGCGGGACAGGTACTCTGATCTAGGGGGACAGATACTCTGATCTAGGGGGACAGATACACTGATCTCGGGGGACAGATACACTGATGTAGTGGGATAGAAGCACTGATCTCGGGGGACAGATACACTGATCTAGGGGACAGATAAACTGATCTAGGGGAGAAAGATACACTGATCGAGGGGGATAGATACACTGATCTGGGGGGACAGCTACATTGATCTAGGGGGACAGATACACTGATCTAGGGGGACAGATACACTGACCTATGGGGACAGATACACTGATCTAGGGGACAGATACACGGATCTCGGTGGACAGATACACTGATCTAGGGGACAGATACTCTGATCTAGGGGAGACAGATACACTGATCTAGGGCACATATACACAGATCTAGTTGATAGATACACTGATCAAGGGGACAGATACACTGATCTAGGGGGACAGATACTCTAATCTAGGGGGACAGATACTCTGATCTAGGGGGACAGATACTCTGATCTAGGGGGACAGATACTCTGATCTAGGGAACAGATACTCTGAACTCGGGGCCAGATACACTGATCTAGGGGCCAGTTACACTGATCTAGGGAACAGATACACTGATCTAGGGGGCAGATACACTGATCTAGGGGACAGATACATTGATCTAGGGGACAGATACACTGATCTATGGGGACAGATACACTGATCTAGGGAACAGATACACTGAGCTTGGGAACAGATAAACTGATCTAGGGGACAGATACATTGATCTATGGGAGACAGATACACTGATCTAGGGGACAGATACACTGATCTCGGGGGACAGATACACTGATCTACGGGACAGATACACTGAACTAGGGGTCAGATACACTGATCTAGGGGACAGATACACTGATCTAGGGGGCCAGATACACTGATATAGGGGGACAGATACACTGATCTATGGGGTCAGATACACTGATCTAGGGGGACCTATACACTGATCTAGGGGGAAAGATACACTGATCTAGGGGGACAGATACACTGATCTAGGGGGACTGATACACTGATCTAGGTGGACAGATACACTGATGTAGGGGGACAGATGCATTGATCTAGGGGGACAAATACACTGATCTAGGTGGACCGATACACTGATCTAGGGGGACAGATACACTGATCTATTGGTCAGATACACTGATCTAAGGGACAGATACACTGTTATTGGCGGCCAGATACACTGATCTAGGGGGAGAGATACACTGATCTAGGGGGACAGATACACTGATCTCGGGGGACAGAAACACTGATCTAGGGGAACAGATACACTTATCTAGGGGAACAGATACACTGATCTAGGGGACAGATACACTGATCTAGGGGAGGCAGATACAATGATCTAGGGGACAGATACACTGATCTCGGGGGACAGATACACTGATCTAGGGGACAGATACACTGATCTAGGGGACAGATACACTGATCTAGGGGACAGATACACTGATCTAGGTGACAGTTACACTGATCTAGGGGGACAGATACACTGATCTAGGGGGACAGATACACTGCTCATGGGGACAGATACACTGATCTAGGGGACAGATACACTGAGCTAGAGGGACAGATACACTGATCTAGGGGAGACAGATACACTGATCTTGGGGACAGATACACTGAGCTAGAGGGACAGATACACTGATGTAGGGGACATATACACTGATCTGGGGAGATGGATACACTGATCTAGGGGGACAGATACACTGATCTGGGGGACAGATACACTGATCTGCGGGGACAGATAGACTGATCTAGGGGGACAGATACACTGATCTAGGTGACAGATACACTGATCTAGATAACAGATACACTGATCTAGGGGACAGATACACTGATCTTGGGGAGACAGATACAATGATCGAGCGGACAGACACACTGATCTCGGGGGACAGATACACTGATCGAGGGGATAGTTTCACTGATCTTGTGGACAGATACACTGAGCTAGAGGGACAAATACACTGATATAGGGTACAGATACACTCATTTGGGGAGACAGATGCACTGATCTATGGGGACAGATACACTGATCTAGGCCTACAGATACACTGATCTAGGGGACGGATGAACTGATCTAGGGGACAGATACACTGATCTAGGGGACAGTTACAATGATCTATGGGGACAGATACACTGCTCATGGGGACAGATACACTGATCTAGCGGACAGATACACTGAGCTAGAGGGACAGATACACTGATCTCGGGGTACAGTTACTCTGATCTAGGGGGACAGATACACAGATCTTGGGGAAAGATACTCTGATCTAGAGGGACAGATACACTGATCTACGGGGACAGATACACTGATCTAGCGGGACAGGTACTCTGATCTAGGGGGACAGATACTCTGATCTAGGGGGACAGATACACTGATCTCGGGGGACAGATACACTGATGTAGTGGGATAGAAGCACTGATCTCGGGGGACAGATACACTGATCTAGGGGACAGATAAACTGATCTAGGGGAGAAAGATACACTGATCGAGGGGGATAGATACACTGATCTGGGGGGACAGATACATTGATCTAGGGGGACAGATACACTGATCTAGGGGGACAGATACACTGACCTATGGGGACAGATACACTGATCTAGGGGACAGATACACGGATCTCGGTGGACAGATACACTGATCTAGGGGACAGATACTCTGATCTAGGGGAGACAGATACACTGATCTAGGGCACATATACACAGATCTAGTTGATAGATACACTGATCAAGGGGACAGATACACTGATCTAGGGGGACAGATACTCTGATCTAGGGGGACAGATACTCTGATCTAGGGGGACAGATACTCTGATCTAGGGGGACAGATACTCTGATCTAGGGGGACAGATACTCTGATCTAGGGAACAGATACTCTGAACTCGGGGCCAGATACACTGATCTAGGGGGCAGATACACTGATCTCGGGGGACAGATACACTGATCTAGGGGACAGATAAACTGATCTAGGGGAGAAAGATACACTGATCGAGGGGGATAGATACACTGATCTGGGGGGACAGATACACTGATCTAGGGGGACAGATACACTGATCTAGGGGGACAGATACACTGACCTATGGGGACAGATACACTGATCTAGGGGACAGATACACGGATCTCGGGGGACAGATACACTGATCTAGGAGACAGATACTCTGATCTATGGGAGACAGATACACTGATCTGGGGCACATATACACAGATCTAGTTGATAGATACACTGATCAAGGGGACAGATACACTGATCTAGGGGGACAGATACTCTGATCTAGGGGGACAGATACTCTGATCTCGGGGGACAGATACTCTGATCTAGGGAACAGATACTCTGAACTCGGGGCCAGATACACTGATCTAGGGGCCAGTTACACTGATCTAGGGAACAGATACACTGATCTAGGGGGCAGATACACTGATCTAGGGGACAGATACATTGATCTAGGGGACAGATACACTGATCTATGGGGACAGATACACTGATCTAGGGAACAGATACACTGATCTAGGGGACAGATACACTGATCTAGGGGGCCAGATACACTGATATAGGGGGACAGATACACTGATCTATGGGGTCAGATACACTGATCTAGGGGACCTATACACTGATCTAGGGGGAAAGATACACTGATCTAGGGGGACAGATACACTGATCTAGGGGGACTGATACACTGATCTAGGTGGACAGATACACTGATGTAGGGGGACAGATGCATTGATCTAGGGGGACAAATACACTGATCTAGGTGGACCGATACACTGATCTAGGGGGACAGATACACTGATCTATTGGTCAGATACACTGATCTAAGGGACAGATACACTGATATTGGCGGCCAGATACACTGATCTAGGGGGAGAGATACACTGATCTAGGGGGACAGATACACTGATCTCGGGGGACCGATACACTGATCTAGGGGGACAGATACACTGATCTAGGGGGACAGATACACTGATCTAGGGGACAGCTACACTGATCTAGGTGACAGATACACTGATCTAGGGGACAGATACACTGATCTAGGGGGAAATATACACTGATCTATGGGGACAGATACACTGCTCTGGGGGACAGATACACTGATCTAGGGGACAGATACACTGATCTAGGGGACAGATACACTGATCTAGGGGGAAAGATACACTGATCAAGGGGGACAGATACACTGCTCTGGGGGACAGATACACTGATCTAGGTGACAGATGCACTGAACTAGGGGACAGATACACTGATCTAGGGGACAGATACACTGATCTAGGGGACAGATACACTGATCTAGGGGGACAGATACACTGATCTAAGGGGACAGATACTCTGATCTAGGGGGACAGATACTCTGATCTAGGGGGACAGATACTCTGATCTAGGGGGACAGATACTCTGATCTAGGGAACAGATACACTGATCTCGGGGACAGATACACTGATCTAGGGGCCAGATACACTGATCTAGGGGGACAGATACACTGATCTAGGGGGACAGATACACTGATGTAGGGGGAGGGGTGGCAGATGCACTGATCTAGGGGGACAGATACACTGATCTATGGGACAGATACACTGATCTAGGGTACAGATACACTGATCTAGGGGACAGATACACTGATCTAGGGGACAGATACACTGATCTATTGGTCAGATACACTGATCTAAGGGACAGATACACTGATATTGGCAGCCAGATACACTGATCTAGGGGGAGAGATACACTGATCTAGGGGGACAGATACACTGATCTCGGGGGACCGATACACTGATCTAGGGGGACAGATACACTGATCTAGGGGGACAGATACACTGATCTAGGGGACAGCTACACTGATCTAGGTGACAGATACACTGATCTAGGGGACAGATACACTGATCTAGGGGGAAAGATACACTGATCTAGGGGGACAGATACACTGCTCTGGGGGACAGATACACTGATCTAGGGGACAGATACACTGATCTAGGGGACAGATACACTGATCTAGGGGGAAAGATACACTGATCTAGGGGGACAGATACACTGCTCTGGGGGACAGATGCACTGATCTAGGTGACAGATGCACTGAACTAGGGGACAGATACACTGATCTAGGGGACAGATACACTGATCTAGGGGACAGATACACTGATCTAGGGGGACAGATACACTGATCTAAGGGGACAGATACTCTGATCTAGGGGGACAGATACTCTGATCTAGGGGGACAGATACTCTGATCTAGGGGGACAGATACACTGATCTAGGGGGAGAGATACACTGATCTCAGGGACAGATACTCTGATCTAGGGAACAGATACACTGATCTCGGGGACAGATACACTGATCTAGGGGCCAGATACACTGATCTCGGGGGACAGATACACTGATCTAGGGGGACAGATACACTGATGTAGGGGGAGGGGTGGCAGATGCACTGATCTAGGGGGACAGATACACTGATCTATGGGACAGATACACTGATCTAGGGTACAGATACACTGATCTAGGGGACAGATACACTGATCTAGGGGACAGATACACTGATCCTGGTGAGCAGCTCAGGAACACGAGGAGGAGGAGGAGGAGGAGGAAGAGGAAGGGAGGAGGCAATCTCGACAGCCCCTTTCTGCCCGGGCTGTCTGAAGAACTAATTCGAATGCGATACCAGTAACCGCAACCTCAATTCCCCATTCACCAACAGTCCCACACATTACCTTCCCTCCGCCACTGACCATCACAATGCAAAAATAAAAGCCACCACAAAATAAACATTACAGACCAAATTTATAAATTAAATCATGCCATATTGCCTACAAATATAAACTTATCACCCTTTTGCAATCCCGTAGTGCCTGCCTTCCGCGTGCCTTTGCCTGTCCTCGTGCTCCTACGCTTGGCTACCCCAGTGACTGCAGCTTGGCTCATGTAAGGCCACTGACTTTCAGTGGGGGAGACTGGCAGATAAGAACATAAGAACATAAGAAACAGGAGCAGGAGTGGGCCAATCGGCCCCTCGAGCCTGCTCCACCATTCAATAAGATCATGGCTGATCCAATCTTGGCCTCAACACCACTTTCCCGCTCTTTCCTCATACCCCTTGACTCACTTGTAGTTCAAATATCTGTCAATCTCCGCCTTGAATATATTCAATGACTCCGCCTCCACAGCTCTCCGGGGTAGAGAATTCCAAAGATTCACGACCCTCTGAGAGAAGAAATTCCTCCTCATCTCCATCTTAAATGGGCGACCCCGTATTCTGAAACTATGCCCCCTAGTTCTAGATACCCCCACGAGGGGAAACATCCTCTCACCATCCACCCTGTCAATCCCCCTTCAGAATCTTATATGTTTCATTAAGATCACCTCTCATTCTTCTAAACTCCAATGAGTATAGGTCCAACCTGCTCAACCTTTCTTCATAAGACAATCCCTTCATCCCAGGAATCAACCTCGCCTCCAATGCAAGTATATCCTTTCTTAAATATGGAGACTAAAACTGCACGCAGTACTCCAGGTGTGGTCTCACCAATGCCCTGTAAAGTTGCATCAAAACTTCCCTACTTTTATACTCCAACCACCTTGCAATAAAGGCCAACATTCCATTAGCCTTCCTAATTAGTTGCTGTACCTGCATGCTAATCTTTTGTGTTTCATGTACAAGGACCCCCAGATCCCTTTGTACTGCAGCATTTTGTAGTCTCACTCCATTTAAATAATAATTTTCTTTTTCATTCTTCCTTCCAAAGTGGATAACCTCACATTTTCCCACATTATACTCCATCTGCCAAATTTTTGCCCACTCACTTTACCTATCTATATCCCTTTGCAGACACTTTGTGTCCTCCTCACAACTTGCTAACCCACCTATCTTTGTATCATCAGCTACTTTGGCTACATTACACTCATTCCCTTCATCCAAGTCATTAATATAGATTGTAAATAGTTGAGGCCCCAGCGTTGGTTTCTCTCTTGCTCTCCCTCTCTCTGTTTCCCTCTGTCCCTGTCTCTCTCTCCCTTCCCCACTATCTCTTTCTCTCTCCTCTCTGTCTCTCTCTCTCTTCCGCTCTCACTCTGTCTCTCTCTCTTCCTCTCTCTCACTCTGTCTCTCTCTCTCTTCCCCTCTCTCACTCTGTCTCTCTCTCTCTTCCGCTCTCTCTCTGTCTCTCTCTGTTCCCCTCTCTCACTCTGTCTCTCTCTCTTCCTCTCTCTCACTCTGTCTCTCTCTCTTCCCCCTCTCTCACTCTGACTCTCTCTCTTCCCCTCTCTCACTCTGTCTCTCTCTGTTCCCCTCTCTCACTGTCTCGCTCTCTTCCTCTCTCTCACCCTGTCTCTCTCTCTCTTCCCCTCTCTCACTCTGTCTCTCTCTCTCTCTGTTCCCCTCTCTCACTCTGTCTCATAGAAACATAGACACATAGAAGATAGGAGCAGGAGTAGGCCATTCGGCCCCTCGAGCCTGCTCCGCCATTCGATGAGATCATGGCTGATCATCCAAACTCAGTATCCTGTACCTGCCTTCTCCCCATATCCCTTGATACCTTTAGCTTTAAGAAATATATCTAACTCATTCTTGAATATATTTAATGACTTGGCCTCAACTACCTTCTTTGGTAGTGAATTCCACAGGTTCACCACTCTCTAGGTGAATAAATTCTTCCTCCTTTCTGTCCTAAATGGCTTACCCGTTATCCTTAGATTATGACCCCTGGTTCTGGACTCTCCGACCATCGGGAACATTCTTCCTGCATCTAGTTTGTCCAGACCTGTCAGAATTTTATATGTTTCGATGAGATCCCCTCTCATTCTTCTATACTTAGGCGAGTATAAGCCCAATCGACCCACTCTCTCCTCATATGTCATTCCTGCCATCCCAGGTATCAGCCTTGTGAATCTTCGCTGAACTCCTTCCATGGCAAGACCATCCTTCCTCAGATAAGGCGACCAAAACTGCACACAATACTGAAGGTGTGGTCTCACCAAGGCCCTGTACAACTGCAGCAGGACATCCCTGTTCCTATACTCAAATCCTTTCGCTATGAAGGCCAACATACCATTTGCCTTCTTCACCGCCTGCTGCACCTGCATGCTTACTTTCAGCGACTGGTGCACAAGGACACCCAGGTCTCATAGAAACATAGAAACATAGAATCTAGGAGCAGGAGTAGGCCATTCGGCCCGTCGAGCCTGCTCCACCATTCAATACGATCATGGCTGATCATCCAAATCCAGTACCCTGTCCCTGCTTTAATCCCCACAGTACACATATCCCACCCTACCCCCGTAACCCCACGTATTTAATTCCCCCTAACATATCCCATCCTATCCCCATAACCCCACATATTTAATCCCCCCTAACACTAAGGGTCAATTTATCATAGCCAAATCAACCTAACCCACACATTTTTGGACTGTGGGAGGAAACCGGAGCACCCGGAGGAAACCCACGCAGACACGGGGAGAATGTGCAAACTCCACACAGACAGTCACCCGAGGTCAGATTCGAACCCGGGTCTCTGGCGCTGTGAGGCACCAGTGCTAACCACTATGCCACCGTGTTGCCCTCGTTGCACTTCCCCTTCTTCCAATCTATTGCCATTCAGATAATAGTCTGCCTTTCTGTTTTTGACACCAAAGTGGATAACCTCGCACTTATCCACGTTATATTGCATCTGCCACGCTTCTGCCCACTCAACCCACCTGTCCAAATCATCCTGGAGTTTCTCGGTATCCTCCTCGCAGCACACACTCCCACCCAGCTTTGTGTCATCTGCAAACTTGGAGATATTACATTTAGTTCCCTTATCTAGATCATTAATGTATATTGTGAATAGCTGGGGTCCAAGGACCGATTCCTGCGGTACCCCACTAGTCACTGCTTGCCACTCGGAAAAATACCCATTAATTCCTACTCTCTGCTTTCTGTCCGCCAACCAGTTCTCTATCCAAGTCAATACCTTGCCGCCAATCCCATGTGCCTTAACTTTACACGCTAATCTCTTATGCGGGACCTTATCGAAAGCCTTTTGAAAGTCAAAATACACCACATCTACTGGTTCTCCCTTATCTATTTTACCAGTTACATCCTCAAAAAATTCCAGTAGATTAGTCAAGCACGATTTACCTTTTGTAAATCCATGTTGACTTTGTCCGATCCTGTCACTGTTTTTCGAAGTGCTCAGCTATTACATCCTTTATAATGGACTCTAGCATTTTCCCCAATACCGATGTCAGGCTTACCGGTCTGTAATTCCCCGCTTTCTCTCTACCACCCTTTTTGAATAGTGGGGTAACATTAGCTACCCTCCAATACTTGGGTACAGTTCCAGATTCCATCGAATGTTGGAAGATGATCAGCAATGCAACTACTATTTCTAGGGCCACTTCCTTAAGTACCATAGGATGTAGATTATCAGGCCCTGGGGATTTATCGGCCTTCCATCCCGTCAATTTCCCTAACACCATTTCCCTGCAAATACTGATTTCTTTCAGTTCCTCCCTTTCATCAGATCGTATGTTCTCCAACATCTCTAGGAGGTTATTTGTGTCCTCCTTTGTGAACACAGAACCAAAATATGCATTTAATTGGTCTGCCATTTCTTTGTTCCCCATTATAACATCCCCCGCTTCTGACTGCAAGGGCCCTACAATTGATTTCACTCATCTTTTTCTCTTCACATATCTATAAAAGCTCTTACAGTCAGTTTTTATGTTCCCAGCAAGCTTACTTTCATATTCTATTTTCCCCTTCTTAATTAATCCCTTTATCCTCCTTTGTTGAATCCTAAACTGCACCCAATCCTCAGGGCTACCGCTTTTTCTGGCCAATTTATATGCCCGCTACTTGGATCTTATGCTATCCCTAATTTCCCTTGTTAGCCACGGTTGAGTCACCCTTTTTGTTTTATTCTTATGCCACACTGGGATGAACAAATTCTGTAGTTCATCCATGCAGTCTTTGAATGTTTGCCATTGCCTATCCACCGTCAACCCTTTGAGTGACATTCCCCAATCAACCCTCCCCAATTCGCGCCTCATACCCTCGTAGTTTCCTTTATTTAAATTCAGGACCCTAATCTCTGATTCAACTACTTCACTCTCCATCCGAATGAAGAATTCTACCATATTATGATCACTCTGACCCAAGGGCCTCGTACAACAAGATTGCTAATTAATCCTTTCTTGCTACATAATACCCAGTCTAAGATGGCCTGATCTCTGATTGGTTCCTCGACATATTGTTCCAGAAAACCATCTCGTAAACATTCTAGGAATTCCTCCTCCACAGTATTTTTACTAATTTGGTTAGCCCAATCTATATGTAAATTAAAGTCACCCATGATGACTGCTGTGCCCGTACTGCATGCTTCTCTAATTTCCCTTTTAATGCCGTCCCCAACCTCCGTATTACTGTTTGGTGGTCGATATACAACTCCCACTAACGTTTTCTGCCCCTTGTTATTTCTCAGTTCTACCCATATAGATTCTGCATCATCAAAGCTAATATCCTTCCTTTCAATTCTGTTAATCCCCTCTTTAACCAGCAATGCTACCCCACCTCCCTTTCTTTTTTGCCTATCTTTGCTAAATATTAAATAACCCTGGATGTTGAGTTCCCAGCCTTGGCCACCCTGGAGCCATGTTTCTGTAATCCCAATCAAATCGTATTCATTTACCTCTATTTGCACAGCTAATTCATCCACGTTGTTCCGAATGCTCCTTGCATTAAGACACAGCCTTCAGGCTTGTTTTTTTTTAACGCTCTCAGACCTATATGAATTATTATTTACTGTGACCATGTTTGATTTAAACCATTGAGTTCTTTGCCTTCTACTTTTGTTTTTCTCCTTCCTGTCTTTAGCTTTTATCCTTGTTTCCCTTTCCTCTGTCTCCCTGCTCAGGTTCCCAACCACCTGCCACTTTAGTTTAAACCCTCCCCAACAGCACTAGCAAACACTCCCCCTAGGACATCGGCCCCGGCCCTGCCCAGAACTGGTTCCAATGTCCAAGGAATTTGAATCCCTCCCCCTTGCACCATTCCTCTCGCAACGTATTCAATTGAAATATCCTCCTATTTCTACTCTGACAAGCACTGGTAGCAATCCTGAGATTACTACCTTTGAGGTCCTCTTTTTTAATTTACCTCCTAACTCCCTATATTCTGCTTTTAGGACCTCATTCCGTTTTTTACCTATATCGTTGATGCCTATGTGCACCACGACAACTGGCTGTTCGCCCTCCCCCTGCAAAATGTTCTGTAGCCGCTCCGAGACGTCCTTGACCTTTGTACCAGGGAGGCAACACACCATCCTGGAGTTTTGTTTGCGGCCGCATAAACGCCTATCTATTCCCCTTACAATTGAATCCCCTATCACTATAGCTCTTCCACACTTATTCCTCCCAGCCTGTGCAGCAGAGCCACCCAACGTGCCAGGAAGTTGGCTGCTGCCGCCTTCCCCTGATAAGTCATCCCCCCAGCAGCATCCAAAGTGGTATATCTGTTTGAGAGGGGGATGGCCACAGGGGACCCTGCACTACCTGCCTGCATCTCTTACTCTGCCTCTCTCACTTCCCCTCTCTCACTCTGTCTTTCTCTCTCTTCCCCTCTCTCACTCTCTCTCTCTCTCTCTCTGTACCCCTCTCTCACTCTGTCTCTCTCTCTTCCCCTCTCTCACTCTGTCTCTCTCTCTCTTCCCCACTATCTCTTTCTCTCTCCTCTCTGTCTCTCTCTCTCTTGCCCTCTCTCACTCTGTCTCTCTCTCTCTTCCCCCTCTCACTCTGTCTCTCTCTCTTCCCCTCTCCCACTCTGTCTCTCTCTCTTCCCCTCTCTCACTCTGTCTCTCTCTCTTCCCCTCTCTCACTCTGTCTCTCTCTCTCTCTGTACCCCTCTCTCACTCTGTCTCTCTCTCTTCCCCTCTCTCACTGTCTCTCTCTCTCTTCCCCACTATCTCTTTCTCTCTCCTCTCTCTCTCTCTTGCCCTCTCTCACTCTGTCTCTCTCTCTCTTCCCCCTCTCACTGTCTCTCTCTCTTCCCCTCTCTCACTCTGTCTCTCTCTCTTCCCCTCTCTGTCTCTCTCTCTTCCCCTCTCTCACTCTCTCTCTTCCCCTCTCTCACTCTCACTCTCTCTCTTCCCCTCTCTCACTCTGTCTCTCTCTCTTCCCCTCTCTCACTCTGTCTCTCTTCCCTGCTATCTCTCTCTCTCCTCTCGTTCACTCTCGCTCTCTTTCCCTGGTATCTCTCTCTCCTCTCTCTCTGTCTCCCTCCTCAATCCCCGTGTCTCAGTCAGGCGCTCCTCTGTCTGCCAGACTCTCTCATTTCAGCTCTGCTGTTAATCTGTTTATTTTACATGGGTCGGCACCTCCACGAAACTACCCGCGATGGGAACAGTTCATAAACCCGTTAATCACTCACAGCCACGTCAAGTCTATCGTCGCTCCCCTCACCAGCGATTCAAAGTACTTTCCTTTCACTTTTCCACAACCTCCTTAGATATTGCGACACAAGGGTTGGCTTGACTTTCCATTACCGGCCCTTTGCTGCTCCCCGGTATTGGGTCTGGGGGGTGAGGGCTCTTCAAGGTGGGGAATGTGTAAACTGTCGTTCTGTCTCTACCATGCTACGTAACACAGAATATCTCAGCAAAAAACCAAACACGGAACTTCAGCGATAATCTGGCGGTGTCCTATTCTGGTCTCATTTCCTGTGTGGTATTTCAGCGCTAATCTGATTAAATGTGAAAAAAAGGCTGCAAGACTCCTCCCTGTTTCAGCTGATATAAATATTCGAGAAAGCAGAAACCTGCCTATATTATATTCTACAGCAACTTTCACGACCTATGTAGGTCGGCCAGCAGAGCGGGTCAGGTGTGAACGGGATTTGGTGCGAGTTAGGATACGGGGTTGGCAGAGTTTAGGATGAGCTGGAGTTTACAGTGGGTGGAAGGTGGGAGGCCGGCCAGGAGAGCGAGAATAGTCAAGTCTCGGGGTAATAAGAGCGAGGATGAGGGATTCAACAGCAGATGGGCTGGGGCAGGGGCGGAGTCGGGCGATGTTACAGAGGTGGAAGTAGACGGTCTTTGTATTAGGAAGAAAGAAAGACTCGAATTTCTACCAAGACTTTCACCTCCTCAGGACAGCCCAAAGCCCTTTACAGCCAATGAAGTACTTGTAGTCACACCCCTCACAGATCCTGACTAGTTTTCATCCCATTGACATCAATGGATAAAAAACCAACGGGTTCTGTAAGGGACGTGCGATCTCCCCCTCCATCAATCTCGCTTTCTCTCCCTCCACTTTCTTTGCCTCCCTCCCTCACACACTCTCTGCATGTCTCTGCCTCTCTTTCTCCATGTCTCTCCCCCACTTTCTCTGTCTCTCTCTTTTGATCTGATCGGTTGATTGTGGGATTGTTTAGCCCTGTCTATCGCATGCTGCTTTTTAGCATGCATGTCGTCCTGTGTTGCAGCTTGCCCAGGTTGGTACCGCATTTTTAGGTACATCTGGTGCTGCTTCTAAACTCCTTATTGAACCAGGGTTGGTCCCCTGGCTTGGTGGTAATGACAGAGTGAGGGATATGCCGGGCCCTGAGGTTACAGATTGTGGTGAAATACAAGTCTGCTGCTGCTGAACCACATCGCCTCATGGATGCCCAGTTTTGAGCTGCTAGATCTATTCTGAATCTATCCAATTTCGCACGGTGGTAGTGCCACACAACATGATGGAGGGTGTCCTCAGTGTGAAGACAGGACTTCGTCTCCACAAGGACTGTGCGGTGGTCACTACTACCAATGCTGTCATGGACAGATGCATCTGCAACAGGTAGATTGGTGAGGACGAGGTCAAGTAGGTTTTTCCCTCGTGTTGGTTCTCTCACCACTTGTCGCAGGCCCAGACTGGCAGCTATGTCCTTCAGGACTCGGCCAGCTCGGTCAGTAGTGGTGCTACCGAGCCACTCTTGGTGATGGAGATTGAAGTCCCCCAACCAGAGTGCACTCTGTGACCTTGCTACCCTCAGTGCTTCTTCCAAGTGGTGTTCAACATGGCAGAGTACTGATTCATCAGCTGAGGGAGGGTGGTAGGTGGTAATCAGCAGGAGGTTTCCTTGCCCATGCTTGACTTGAAGCGATGAGACTTCATGGGGTCCGGAATCAATGTTGAGGACTCCCAGGGCCACTCCTTCCCGACTGTATGACATGACATACCCAGGGATGGTGATGGAGGAGTTCGGGACATTGGCTGAAAGGTATGATTCTGTGAGTAATGACTATGTCAGGCTGTTGCTTGACTAGTCTGTGGGACAGCTCTCCCAATTTTGGCACAAGTCCCCAGATGTTTTGAGGAGGACTTTGCAGGGTTGATTTGGCTGGGTGTGCCATTGCCATGTCCATGTCCATAGCCGGTACCGATTTTGATGCCGGGTGGTCATTTTCATTTTTCCGGTTTCATTCTTATTCTGTTTATAGTTTCATTGGTTACCAGTAACGACACCAGCTTTTTATTCCAGCTTTATTTAATTAACTGAATTTAGATTCCCAGCTATCGTGGTGGGATTTGAACTCATGTCTCTGGATCATTAGTCCAGGCCCACTAGCCCAGTGACATTACCACTATGCTACCATCCCCATGATTTGATAGAGGTGGACAAGATTATGATGGGGAAACGCTATTCCCAGTAGTTGATGGTACAAGGACTAGGGGACACAGATTTAAGGTTTTGGGCAAGAGATACAGGGGGGGATATGAGAGAAAACTTTTTTATGCAGCGAGTGGTGAGGACCTGGAACTCGCTGCCGACGGAAGTGGTGGAAGCGGAGACACTCAATGTTTTCATGGGGAGACTGGATAGGCACTGGAGGGAAATAAACTTGCAGGGCTACGGGGATAGAGCGGTGGAATGGGACTGACTGGATTGTTCTACAGAGAGCCGGCACGGACTTGATGGGCCGAATGGCCTCCTTCTGTGCCGTTATGATTCCATGACTCTATGACTGAATATTGGGGGCTTCCCCCTCAACCACCCCGGCCCAATCTTAGGCAGTCCCTCGGAACTGAGGATGACTTGCTTCCACATTAAAAATAAGTTCTCAAGTGACGGATGAGTCCAATGCGGGACCGACAGTCTCTGTCACAGGTGGGGCAGACGGTGGTTGAAGGGGCGGGTGGTTGGGGTGCTTGGGTTGACGTGCGCTCCTTCCGCTGTTTGAGCTTGGCTTCCGCTTGCTCCCAGCGAAGAGACTCGAGGTATTCGGCGCCTTCCCGGATGCTTCTCCTCCACTTTGTACGGTCTTGGGCCGGGGATTCCCAGGTGTCGGTGGGGATGTTACACTTTCTCAAGGAGGCTTTGAGGGTGTCCTTGAAGCGTTTCCTCTGCCCACCTGGGGCTCTTTTGCTGTGTTGGAGCTCCGAGTAGAGCGCTTGCTTTGGGAGTCTCATATCAGGCATGCGGACAATGTGGCCCGTCCATCGGAGCTGATCGAGCGTGGCCCGTCCATCGGAGCTGATCGAGCGTGGCCAAAGCTTCGATGGGTTAGGGTTAGGGTTAGGGTTAGGGTTAGCTGATCGAGCGCGGTCAAAGCTTCGATGCTGCAATATTCAGTCCATCAATTGAAATGGAAAGAAAATCAGGCCTTAGGGGGGGGCGGGGGGGGACTTTAATCCATTGTCAATGTTTAATATATTAATACCAAATATTAAACATAGAAACATAGAAATATAGAAGATAGGAGCAGGAGTAGGCCATTCGGCCCCTCGAGCCTGCTCCGCCATTCGATGCGATCATGGCTGATCATCCAAACTCAGTACCCTGTCCCTGCTTTCTCCCCATATCCCTTGATACCTTTAGCCTTAAGAAATATATCTAACTCATTCTTGAATATATTTAATGAATTGGCCTCAACTACCTTCTGTGGTAGAGAATTCCACAGGTTCACCAGTCTCTGGGTGAAGAAATTCCTCCTCATCTCAGTCCTAAATGGCTTACCCCTTATCCTGAGACTGTGACCCCTGGTTCTGGACTCCCCCGCCATCTGGAACATCCTTCCTGCATCTAGTCTGTCTAGTCCTGTTAGAATTTTATAAGTTTCAATGCGATCCCCTCTCATTCTTCTAAACTCTAGCGAATATAAGCCTAATCGACCCAATCTCTCTTCATATATCATTCCTGCCATCCCAGGTATCAGTCTGGTGAATCTTCGCTGCACTCCCTCCATGGCAAGAACATCCTTCCTCAGATAAGGCGACCAAAACTGCACACAATACTCAAGGTGTGGTCTCACCAAGGCCCTGTACAACTGCAGCAAGACATCCTTGCTCCTGTACTCGAATCCTCTCGCTATGAAGGCCAACATATCATTTGCCTTCTTCACCGCCTGCTGCACCTGCATGCTTACCTTCAGCGACTGGTGCACAAGGACACCCAGGTCTCGTTGCACTTGTGAACAGATGTGAACATTTCTCTCCTAAGCTGTCTGGTGTGATCACAACCAATGATTGGAGTCTGTCGATGACTCGGATCAGCTTGGACGCCGGTCGCCAGTGGTGTCCCGCAGGGATCGCTGTTGGGGACCATTGCTATTTGCTACCTCCATTGATGCCCTAGATGTAGGCGTTGGGGGAATGAGCGTCACGTTTACGGACGACGCCCAGATACGCGTGAGGTTTAGGACGGTCGAGGTTGCTTGCCTACTGCAAGCAGATCGTGATGTGTTGTGGGACTGACCTCGCGTCTGGTGAAATGATCTTTAACGTCGGAAAGTGCAGTGTTATGCTCGTGGGCGGGTCTGATGCTAAACAGACCTACACACCTTACAGGAACAGAATTGAAAGCAGTGGTGAAAGAGAGCGATCTGACTGTGCTGATGCATCAAGCTCTAAAGGAAGGATATACTTTCCATAGAGGGAGTGCAACTAAGGTTCACCAGACTGGTTCCTGGGATGGGGGGGATTGTCCTATGAGGAGAGATTGAGTAGACTCGGCCGATATTCTCTAGAGTTTAGAAGAATGAGAGGTGATCTCATTGAAACATACAAAATTCTTACAGGGCTTGACAGGGTAGATGCAGGGAGGATGTTTCCCCTGGCTGGGGAGTCTAGAACCAGGGGTCACAGACTCAGAATAAGGGGGCGGCCATTTAGGACTGAGATGAGGAGAAATTTCTTCACTCAGAGGGTGGTGAATCTTTGGAATTCTCCACCCCAGAGGGCTGTGGAGGCTCAGTCGTTGATATATTCAAGACTGAGACCGATAGATTTTTGAATATTAAGGGATCAAGTGATATGGGGATAGTGCAGGAAAGTGGAGATGAGGTAGAGGATCAGCCATGATCTCATTGAATGGCGGAGCAGGCTCGAGGGGCCGAATGGCCGACTCCTGCTCCTATTGCTTATATTCTTGTGCTCACGACAGGAAGCTATAACTAAAACGAACAGGGTTCCAGGAAACATTCACAGGACACTTTCCTACAAAGCCTGAGTTTAACTTGAGGCCACAGTCTCTGTGACTGTGAGATTTTTGCAAAACACAAACTTCTGCACGGAAGAAACCCAATTTTTTTTACCGCATGTTAAGCTGCAGCTCAGCTATCTCTCAGAATTCTGTTTACAGTTTCAGTCTCTAACTTTATTACAATTCTCCGACCTTCAGACCCTCAGTTCTCATTTACGCGTCTGTTGAAAGATCATTTCCTGTCATAAACTCATTAAATTGGCTCTAAATTACAACCGTATCTTTCAGGGAGACTGTACCTGCCTGTTTCTCTGCAGCTCGCTGTATTTGCCCCCCTCCACCTCCGCACTCCCACTCCCTCTGGTAAGTTGGAATTCCCCGTACACAGGCAGCTGTCAGAAGGAGGCAGTTTCACGGTAAAGGGCGGAGACATTGTACGTGTGTCTGCTCCAGCCTGACCAGACGAGAAACCTTGAACAGCTTCACCAGGATTCAATTTAGAAAGACAACAATATGTGACATAATGATTCCCTCTCACACACTCTGCCTCCCTCTGTCTCACTCCCTCTGTAGTAGCACCCTCGCCTCTGAGTCAGAAGGTTGTGTGTTCAGGTCCCACAACAGAGACTTGAGCACAAAAATCAGTGCAGTACTGAAGGAGAGCCGAACTGTCGGAGGGGCAGTACTGAGGGAGCACTGCACTGTCGGAGGGGCAGTACTGAGGGAGCGCCGCACTGTCGGAGGGGCAGCACTGAGGGAGCACTGCACTGTCGGAGGGGCAGTACTGAGGGAGCACTGCACTGTCGGAGGAGCAGTACTGAGGGAGCGCTGCACTGTCGGAGGGGCAGTACTGAGGGAGCGCTGCACTGTCAGAGGGGCAGTACTGAGGGAGCGCCGCACTGTCGGAGGGGCAGTACTGAGGGAGCGCCGCACTGTCGGAGGGGCAGTACTGAGGGAGCGCCGCACTTTCGGAGGGGCAGTACTGAGGGAGCGCCGCACTGTCGGAGGGGCAGTACTGAGGGAGCGCCGCACTGTCGGAGGGGCAGTACTGAGGGAGCGCCGCACTGTCGGAGGGGCAGTACTGAGGGAACGCTGCACTGTCGGAGGGGCAGTACTGAGGGAGCGCCGCACTGTCGGAGGGTCAGTACTGAGGGAGTGCTGCACTGTTGGAGAGTCAGTACTGAGGGAGCGCTGCACTGTTGGAGGGGCAGTACTGAGGGAGCGCCGCACTGTCGGAGGCGCAGTACTGAGGGAGCGCCGCACTGTCGGAGGGTCTGTACTGAGGGAGCGCTGCACTGTCGGAGGGGCAGTACTGAGGGAGCGCCGCACTGTCAGAGGGTCAGTAATGAGGGAGCCCTGCACTGTCGGAGGGTCAGTACTGAGGGAGCGCTGAACTGTCGGAAGGGCTGTACTGAGGGAGCGCCGCACTGTCGGAGGGGCAGTACTGAGGGAGCGCTGCACTTTCGGAGGGGCAGTACTGAGGGAGCGCCGCACTGTCAGAGGGGCAGTACTGAGGGAGCGCCGCACTGTCGGAGGGGCAGTACTGAGGGAGCGCCGCACTGTCGGAGGGGCAGTACTGAGGGAGCGCCGCACTTTCGGAGGGGCAGTACTGAGGGAGCGCCGCACTGTCGGAGGGGCAGTACTGAGGGAGCGCCGCACTGTCGGAGGGGCAGTACTGAGGGAGCGCCGCACTGTCGGAGGGGCAGTACTGAGGGAACGCTGCACTGTCGGAGGGGCAGTACTGAGGGAGTGCTGCACTGTTGGAGAGTCAGTACTGAGGGAGCGCTGCACTGTTGGAGGGGCAGTACTGAGGGAGCGCCGCACTGTCGGAGGCGCAGTACTGAGGGAGCGCCGCACTGTCGGAGGGTCTGTACTGAGGGAGCGCTGCACTGTCGGAGGGGCAGTACTGAGGGAGCGCCGCACTGTCGGAGGGTCAGTAATGAGGGAGCCCTGCACTGTCGGAGGGTCAGTACTGAGGGAGCGCTGCACTTTCGGAGGGGCAGTACTGAGGGAGCGCTGCACTGTCAGAGGGGCAGTACTGCGGGAGTGCAGCACTGTCGGAGGGGTAGTACTGAGGGAGCGCTGCACTGTCGGATGGTCAGTACTGAGGTAGCGCTGCACTGTCGGAGGGACAGTACTGAGGGAGCACCACACTGTTGGAGGGGCAGTAGTGAGGGAGCGCTACACTGTCGGTGATCAGTACTGAGGAAGGGCTGCACTGTCGGAGGAGCAGTATTGAGGGAGCGCCGCACTGTCAGAGGGGCAGTACTGAGGGAGCCCTGCACTGTCGGAGGGGCTGCACTGAGGCAGCGCTGCACTGTCGGAGGGGCTGTACTGAGGGCGCGCTGCACTGTCGGAGGATTAGTACTGAGGGAGCGCTGCACTGTCGGAGGGGCAGTACTGAGGGAGCGCTGCACTATCGGAAGGACAGTACTGAGGGAGCACCGCACTGTCGGAGGTGCAGTACTGAGGGAGCGCTACACTGTCGGAGGATCATTACTGAGGGAGCGCTGCACTATCAGAGCGGCAGTACTGAGGGAGCGCTGCATTGTCGGCGGGGCAGTACTGAGGGAGCCCTGCACAGTCGGAGGGGCAGTACTGAGGGAGCGCTGCACTGTCGGAGGGGCACTACTGAGGGAGTGCTGCACTGTTGGAGGGACAGTACTGAGGGAGCACTGTACTGTCGGAGGGGCAGTACTGAGGAAGCGCTGCACTGTCGGAGGATCAGTACTGAGGGAGCACTGCGCTGTCGGAGGGGCAGTACTGAGGGAGTGCTGCACTGTCGGAGGTTCAGTACTGAGGGAGTGCTGCACTGTCGGAGGGGCAGTACAGAGGGAGCACTGCACTGTCGGAGTGACAGTACTGAGGGAGTGCTGCTCTGTCGGAGGGGCAGTACTGAGGGAGTGCTGCACTGTCGGAGGGGCAGTACTGAGCGAGTGCTGCACTGTTAGAGGGGCTGTACTGAGGGAGCACCGCAATGTTGGAGGGGCATTACTCAGGGATCGTTACACTGTCCGTGATCTGTACTGAGGGAGTGCTGCACTGTCGGAGGGGCAGTACTGAGGTAGCCCTGCACTGTCGGAGGGGCTGTACTGAGGGAGCGCTGCACTGTCGGAGGATCAGTACTGAGGGAGCGCTGCACTGTCGGAGGGGCAGTACTGTGGGAGCGCTGCACTATCGGAAGGACAGTACAGAGGGAGCACCGCACTGTTGGAGGGGCAGTACTGAGGGAGCGCTGCACTGTTGGCGGGGCAGTACTGAGGGAGCGCTGCACTGTCGTAGGGGCAGTACTGAGGAAGTGCTGCACTGTCGGCGGGGCAGTACAGAGGGAGCGCTTCACTGTCGGAGGGACTGTACAGACGGAATACTGCACTGTCGGAGTGACAGTACTGAGGGAGTGCTGCACTGTCGGAGGGGCAGTACTGAGGGAGCGCTGCACTGTCGGAGGGGCAGTACTGAGGGAGTGCTGCACTGTCGGAGGGGCAGTGCTGAGGGAGCAACCCACTGTCGGCGGGGCAGTACTGAGGGAGACCTGCATTGTCGGAGGGGCTCTACTGAGGGAGCGCTGCACTATCGGAAGGACAGTACTGAGGGAGAACCGCACTGTTGGAGGGGCATTACTGAGGGAGCGCTACGCTGTCGGAGGATCATTACTGAGGGAGCGCTGCACTGTCGGAGGGGCAGTACTGAGGGAGCGCTGCACTGTCGGAGGGGCAGTACTGAGGGAGCCCTGCACTGTCAGAGGGGCTTTACTGAGGGAGCGCTGCACTGTCGGAGGATCAGTACTGAGGGAGCACTGCACTGTCGGACGATCAGTATTGAGGGAGCATTGCACTGTCGGAGGGGCAGTACTGAGGAAGCGCTGCACTGTCGGAGGATCAGTACTGAGGGAGCACTGCGCTGTTGGAGGGGCAGTACTGAGGGAGTGCTGCACTGTCGGAGTTTCAGTACTGAGGGAGTGCTGCACTGTCGGAGGGGCAGTACAGAGGGAGCACTGCACTGTCGGAGTGACAGTACTGAGGGAGTGCTGCTCTGTCGGAGGGGCAGTTCTGAGGGAGCGCTACACTGTCGGTGATCAGTACTGAGGAAGCGCTGCACTGTCGGAGGGGCAGTACTGAGGGAGCGCTGCACTGTCGGAGGGGAAGTACTGAGGGAGCCCTGCACTGTCGGAGGGGCTGCACTGAGGGAGCGCTGCACTGTCGGAGGGGCTGTACTGAGGGAGCGCTGCACCGTCGGAGGATCAGTACTGAGGGAGCGCTGCACTGTCGGAGGGGCAGTACTGAGGGAGCACTGCACTATCGGAAGGACAGTACTGAGGGAGCACCGCACTGTCGGAGGTGCAGTACTGAGGGAGCGCTACACTGTCGGAGGATCATTACTGAGGGAGCGCTGCACTATCAGAGCGGCTGTACTGAGGGAGCGCTGCATTGTCGGCGGGGCAGTACTGAGGGAGCGCTGCACTGTCGGAGGGGCTGCACTGAGGGAGCGCCGCACTGTCGGAGGATCAGTACTGTGGGAGCGCTGCACAGTCAGAGGGGCAGTACTGAGGGAGCGCTGCACTGTCGGAGGGGCACTACTGAGGGAGTGCTGCACTGTTGGAGGGACAGTACTGAGGGAGCACTGTACTGTCGGAGGGGCAGTACTGAGGAAGCGCTGCAATGTCGGAGGATCAGTACTGAGGGAGCACTGCACTGTCGGAGGGGCAGTACTGAGGGAGTGCTGCGCTGTCGGAGGTTCAGTACTGAGGGAGTGCTGCACTGTCGGAGGTTCAGTACTGAGGGAGTGCTGCACTGTCGGAGGGGCAGTACAGAGGGAGCACTGCACTGTCGGAGTGACAGTACTGAGGGAGTGCTGCTCTGTCGGAGGGGCAGTACTGAGGGAGTGCTGCACTGTCGGAGGGGCAGTACTGAGCGAGTGCTGCACTGTTAGAGGGGCTGTACTGAGGGAGCACCGCAATGTTGGAGGGGCATTACTCAGGGATCGTTACACTGTCCGTGATCTGTACTGAGGGAGTGCTGCACTGTCGGAGGGGCAGTACTGAGGTAGCCCTGCACTGTCGGAGGGGCTGTACTGAGGGAGCGCTGCACTGTCGGAGGATCAGTACTGAGGGAGCGCTGCACTGTCGGAGGGGCAGTACTGTGGGAGCGCTGCACTATCGGAAGGACAGTACAGAGGGAGCACCGCACTGTTGGAGGGGCAGTACTGAGGGAGCGCTGCACTGTTGGCGGGGCAGTACTGAGGGAGCGCTGCACTGTCGTAGGGGCAGTACTGAGGAAGTGCTGCACTGTCGGCGGGGCAGTACAGAGGGAGCGCTTCACTGTCGGAGGGACTGTACAGAGGGAATACTGCACTGTCGGAGTGACAGTACTGAGGGAGTGCTGCACTGTCGGAGGGGCAGTACTGAGGGAGCGCTGCACTGTCGGAGGGGCAGTACTGAGGGAGTGCTGCACTGTCGGAGGGGCAGTGCTGAGGGAGCACCCCACTGTCGGCGGGGCAGTACTGAGGGAGACCTGCATTGTCGGAGGGGCTCTACTGAGGGAGCGCTGCACTATCGGAAGGACAGTACTGAGGGAGAACCGCACTGTTGGAGGGGCATTACTGAGGGAGCGCTACGCTGTCGGAGGATCATTACTGAGGGAGCGCTGCACTGTCGGAGGGGCAGTACTGAGGGAGCGCTGCACTGTCGGAGGGGCAGTACTGAGGGAGCCCTGCACTGTCAGAGGGGCTTTACTGAGGGAGCGCTGCACTGTCGGAGGATCAGTACTGAGGGAGCACTGCACTGTCGGACGATCAGTATTGAGGGAGCATTGCACTGTCGGAGGGGCAGTACTGAGGAAGCGCTGCACTGTCGGAGGATCAGTACTGAGGGAGCACTGCGCTGTCGGAGGGGCAGTACTGAGGGAGTGCTGCACTGTCGGAGTTTCAGTACTGAGGGAGTGCTGCACTGTCGGAGGGGCAGTACAGAGGGAGCACTGCACTGTCGGAGTGACAGTACTGAGGGAGTGCTGCTCTGTCGGAGGGGCAGTTCTGAGGGAGCGCTACACTGTCGGTGATCAGTACTGAGGAAGCGCTGCACTGTCGGAGGGGCAGTACTGAGGGAGCGCCGCACTGTCGGAGGGGAAGTACTGAGGGAGCCCTGCACTGTCGGAGGGGCTGCACTGAGGGAGCGCTGCACTGTCGGAGGGGCTGTACTGAGGGAGCGCTGCACCGTCGGAGGATCAGTACTGAGGGAGCGCTGCACTGTCGGAGGGGCAGTACTGAGGGAGCACTGCACTATCGGAAGGACAGTACTGAGGGAGCACCGCACTGTCGGAGGTGCAGTACTGAGGGAGCGCTACACTGTCGGAGGATCATTACTGAGGGAGCGCTGCACTATCAGAGCGGCTGTACTGAGGGAGCGCTGCATTGTCGGCGGGGCAGTACTGAGGGAGCGCTGCACTGTCGGAGGGGCTGCACTGAGGGAGCGCCGCACTGTCGGAGGATCAGTACTGTGGGAGCGCTGCACAGTCAGAGGGGCAGTACTGAGGGAGCGCTGCACTGTCGGAGGGGCACTACTGAGGGAGTGCTGCACTGTTGGAGGGACAGTACTGAGGGAGCACTGTACTGTCGGAGGGGCAGTACTGAGGAAGCGCTGCAATGTCGGAGGATCAGTACTGAGGGAGCACTGCACTGTCGGAGGGGCAGTACTGAGGGAGTGCTGCGCTGTCGGAGGTTCAGTACTGAGGGAGTGCTGCACTGTCGGAGGGGCAGTACTGAGGGAGCCCTGCACTGTCGGAGGGGCTGTACTGAGGGAGCGCTGCACTGTCGGAGGATCAGTACTGAGGGAGCGCTACACTGTCGGAGGGGCAGTACTGTGGGAGCGCTGCACTATCGGAAGGACAGTACTGAGGGAGCACCGCACTGTTGGAGGGGCAGTACTGAGGGAGCGCCAAGCTGTCGGAGGATCATTACTGAGGGAGCGCTGCACTGTCGGAGGGGCAGTACAGAGGGAGCGCTGCACTGTTGGCGGGGCAGTACTGAGGGAGCGCCGCACTGTCGGAGGGGCAGTACTGAGGGAGCGCTGCACTGTCGTAGGGGCAGTACTGAGGGAGTGCTGCACTGTCGTTGGGAAAGTACTGAGGGAGCAATGCACTGTCGGAGGGGCAGTACTGAGGAAGTGCTGCACTGTCGGCGGGGCAGTACTGAGGGAGCGCTTCACTGTCGGAGGTGCAGTACAGAGGGTGCACTGCACTGTCGGAGTGACAGTACTGAGGGAGTGCTGCACTGTCGGAGGGGCAGTACTGAGGGAGCGCTGCACTGTCGGAGGGGCAGTACTGAGGGAGTGCTGCACTGTCAGAGGGGCAGTGCTGAGGGAGCACCCCACTGTTGGAGGGGCAGTACTGAGGGAGCGCTACACTGTCTGTGATCAGTACTGAGGGAACGCTGCACTGTCGGAGGGGCAGTACTGAGGGAGCCCTGCACTGTCGGAGGGGCTGCACTGAGGGAGCGCTGCACTGTCGGAGCAGCTGTACTGAGGGAGCGCTGCACTATCGGAGGGGCAGTACTGAGGGAGTGCTGCACTGTCGGAGGGGCAGTACTGAGGGAGCGCCGCACTGTCGGAGGGGCAGTACTGAGGGAGCGCTGCACTATCGGAAGGACAGTATTGAGGGAGCACCGCACTGTTGGAGGGGCAGTACTGAGGGAGCGCTACACTGTCGGAGGATCATTACTGAGGGAGCGCTGCACTGTCGGAGGGGCAGTACCGAGGGAGCGCGGCACTGTCGGAGGATCAGTACTGAGGGAGCACTGCGCTGTCGGAGGGGCAGTACTGAGGGAGTGCTGCACTGTCGGAGTTTCAGTTCTGAGGGAGTGCTGCACTGTCGGAGGGGCAGTACAGAGGGAGCACTGCACTGTCGGAGTGACAGTACTGAGGGAGTGCTGCTCTGTCGGAGGGGCAGTTCTGAGGGAGCGCTGCACTGTCGGAGGGGCAGTACTGAGCGAGTGCTGCACTGTTAGAGGGGCAGTACTGAGGGAGCACCGCACTGTTGGAGGGACAGTACTGAGGGAGCGCTGCACTGTCGGAGGGGCAGTACTGAGCGAGTGCTGCACTGTTAGAGGGGCAGTACTGAGGGAGCACCGCAATGTTGGAGGGGCATTACTCAGGGAGCGTTACACCGTCTGTGATCAGTACTGAGGGAGTGCTGGAAAGTCGGAGGGGCAGTACTGAGGGAGCCCTGCACTGTTGGAGGGGCTGCACTGAGGGAGCGCTGCACTGTCGGAGGGGCTGTACTGAGGGAGCGCTGCACTGTCGGGGGATCAGTACTGAGGGAGCGCTGCACTGTCGGAGGGGCAGTACTGAGGGAGCGCTGCACTGTCGGAAGGACAGTACTGAGGGAGCACCGCACTGTTGGAGGGGCAGTACTGAGGGAGCGCTAAACTGTCGGAGGATCATTACTGAGGGACCGCTGCACTGTCGGAGGGGCAGTACTGAGGGTGCGCTGCATTGTTGGCGGGGCAGTACTGAGGGAGCACTGCACTGTCGGAGGGGCTGCACTGAGGGAGCGCTGCACTGTCGTAGGGGCAGTACTGAGGGAGTGCTGCACTGTCGGTGGGAAAGTACTGAGGAAGCACTGCACTGTCGGAGGGGCAGTACCGAGGAAGCGCTGCACTGTCCGCAGGGCAGTACTGAGGGAGCGCTGCACTGTCGGAAGGGCAGTACAGAGGGAGCACTGCACTGTCGGAGTGACAGTACTGAGGGAGTGCTGCACTGTCGGAAAGGCAGTACTGAGGGAGCGCTTCACTGTCGGAGGGGCAGTACTGAGGGAGTGCTGCACTGTCTGAGGGGCAGTGCTGAGGGAGCACCGCACTGTTGGAGGGGCAGTACTGAGGGATCACTGCCCTGTCGGAGGGGCAATACTGAGGAAACGCTGCACTGTCGGAGGATCAGTACTGAGGGAACACTGCGCTGTCGGAGGGGCAGTACTGAGGGAGTGCTGCACTGTCGGAGGTTCAGTACTGAGGGAGTGCTACACTGTCGGAGTGACAGTACTGAGGGAGTGCTGCACTGTCGGAGGGGCAGTACTGAGGGAGCGCTGCACTGTCAGAGGGGCTTTACTGAGGGAGCGCTGCACTGTCGGATTATCAGTACTGAGGGAGCGCTGCACTGTTGGAGGATCAGTATTGAGGGAGCATCGCACTGTCGGAGGGGCAGTACTGAGGGAGCGCTGCACTGTTGCAGGGGCATTTCTGAGGGAGCGCTACAATGTCGGAGGATCAGTACTGAGGGAGCGCTGCATTGTCGGAGGGGCAGCACTGAGGGAGCGCCGCACTGTCGGAGGGGCAGTACTGAGGGAGCCCTGCACAGTCGAAGGGACAGTACTGAGGGAGCGCTGCACTGTCGGAGGGACTGTACTGAGGGAGCGCTGCACTGTCGGAGGGGCAGTACTGAGGGAGTGCCGCAGTGTTGGAGGATCAGTACTGAGGGAGCGCTGCACTGTCGGAGGGGCAGTACTGAGGGAGTGCTGCACTGTCGGAGGGGCAGTACTGAGGGAGCGCTGCACTGTCGGAGGGGCAGTACTGAGGGAGTGCTGCACTGTCGGAGGGGCAGTACTGAGGGAGCGCTGCACTGTCGGAGGGGCAGTACTGAGGGAGCGCTGCATTGTCAGAGGGGCAGTACTGAGGGAGTGCTGCACTGTCGGAGGGTCAGTATTGAGGGAGCGCTGCACTGTCGGAGGGGCAGTACTGAGGAAGCGCTGCACTGTCGGAGAGGCAGTACTGAGGGAGCACTGCACTGTGGGAGGGGCTGTACTGAGGGAGCGCTGCACTGTCAGAGGTGCCGTCTTTCAGATTAGACGTTAAACCGAGGTCTCGTCTGCTCTCTCAGGTGGACGTAATATATCCCATGGCACTATTTTGAAGAAGAGCAGGGGAGTTATCCCCGGTGTCCTAGCCAATAGTTATCCCTCAATCAACATAACAAAAAAAACAGATGATCTGGTCATTACCACATTGCTGTTTGTGGGAGCTTGCTGTGCGCAAATTGGCTACTGCGTTTCCCACATTACAACAGTGACTACACTTCAAAAGTACTTCATTGGCCGTAAAGTGGTTTGAGACGTCCGATGGTCGTGAAAGGCGCTATAGAAATGCAAGTCTTTCTTTTTCTGTGCCTGGGCCTCAATCTGACTCTCTTTTCTCTCACGCAGTTTCTCTCTCTCAATGCTTCTGTCTCTCTTGCTGCCTCTCTTAACCTCTGTCTCTTTATTCCTCCCCTCTCTCTCTCCCCCTCTCTCTGAATAGCTCACCCGCCTCGACCTCTCGCTCTCTCTCCCTCTCTTGTTCTCTGCCTCTCTCACCCTCGCTCACTTTCTCTCTCTCTCTTGTTCTTCGATTCCCACCCCCGCTTCGCCCTCTCTCTCTCTCGATCTCTCTTCCTCCGCCTCCTTGCTCTCTCGCTCTCTCTCTCTTGTTCTCTGTCTCTCTTTCCCTCTCTCTCTGTCTCTCTCCCCCGCCTCGCTCTCTAGCTCTCACGTTCTGTCTTGTTCTCTGTCTCTCACCCCACCTTGCTCTCTCTCTCTCTCTCTTGTTCTCTGCCTCTCTCCTGAACCTTTCTCTCTCGCTCTCTTGTTCTCTGCCTCTCTCCCCGTCTCACTCTGTCACTCTCTCTCTCTCTCTCTTGTTCTCTGCCTCTCTCCCCGCCTCTCTCTCTCGCTCTCTCTCTCTCTCTTGTTCTCTGCCTCTCTCCCCGCCTCTCTCTCTCGCTCTCGCTCTCTATCTTGTTCTCTGCCTCTCTCCCCGCCTCTCTCTCTCGCTCTCTCTCTCTCTCTTGTTCTCTGCCTCTCTCCCCGCCTCTCTCTCTCGCTCTCTCTCTCTCTCTTGTTCTCTGCATCTCTCCCCGCCTCTCTCTCTCGCTCTAGCTCTCTCTCTTGTTCTCTGTTCTCTCCCCGACCCTTTCTCTCTCTCTCTCTCTCTTGTTCTCTGCCTCTCTCCCCGTCTCGCACTCTCACTCTCTCTGTCTCTCTCTCTGGTTCTCTGCCTCTCTCCCCGTCTCGCTCCCTCTCTCTCTTGTTCTCTGCCTCCCTCCCCGCCACTCTCTTCCTCTCGCTCTCTTGTTCTCTGCGTCTCTCCCCGCCTCTCTCTCTCTCTCTCGCTCTCTTGTTCTCTGCCTCTCTCACCCGCCTCGCTCTCTCTCTCTTTTGTTCTCTCCCCGCCTCGCCCTCTCTCTCTCTCTCTCTCTCCCGCCTCGCTCACTCTCTCTCTCTTTTTCTCCGCCTCCCTGCCGCACCCTTCCAAGCATTCCTGCACACATTTAGAAATGAGTCTAGCTGTTTTCTCGTCGTCCTCCTCAAGGAGGGGGCGCGCTCGGACCATTTCTTGATTCAATTTTGTGCTTACGGGGCTTCCAGCACTCCCGGATAAAATGGACCTTCCCTCCACAGTTATGACACTTGAAGGGATCCCCTGTTCCTACCCCCATGGCCTGAGCATTTCTTAATTTCAGGCCCCGTTTCCATCCCGCCTCAAAGAGGCGGGATAGGCCCTTAAGGCCCTTAACAACCAATTAATTGCCTCTGTAATCCCATTTTGAGAGGCCTTTATGATTTAACACATTTCCCCCGTCCTACACGTCTCCTCTGGAACACGCCAATTAACCCTGGCGGCCTCACAAGTGGATTGCTTACTAACAGCTGCAGCTCCACCATTACAAAGGGAGTTTTCACCAATCATCATTTGCAGGTGGCAGAACTTTGTTGTCTCGGGTCTGGAGGAACTTTTAGCAGGCATACTCATTGTTGTGGAAGTTTGGAGCCTGAGACCCATCTCCAGTGTGACCTCCTGGAAAACCCCTCTCCGCACCTTGACTGAGCGCTTCCTCAACTGAGGCATATACACCAGAAGAATGGGAACCATTTATTTTCTTTCCTCCTCTACATCGGATTTGGACGGAGATTTCCGCGGCAGCAGCAGAACCCTGAACAACAGCACCACCACCAACAGGAGCAACAACAGGAGTGTAGAATTCGCAATATATCGCGATTTTATTAATAAGGAGAAAACACTTAGTTTCGTTCAAACAGCTTTTATTTCAGCAGAATGCTGTCAGGTTTCAAAGTGGACACAAGCAGCTTGTAAAATGGCCGCCGCACCTCGTGGCAGAACATTCTAGACTTTTCGACAGGCAGACAAGATGGCGTTCCAATAAACATTTGTGCAAGATCGATTAAGATTCAGCACATTGAAGATAATACACGAGACATCTTGGGTTTGCAGTATACACATAGATACTGAAATCGGTCTCCCAGGTACGAATGAAAGCTATTGTACCAAGTAATCAAGAGCCCATCCAAAGACATTAATATGTAAAATCCCAACGACTCTACGATGAGAGAGCCGTTAGCGGGTAGTTACAGAAAACACCTGGAAGCCCCAAAACCCCTCCAGGGAGAACACCGACTGATTAAACAATGGGAGAAATATTAACAGGTACTCAGACATTTACGAGTAGCCCCGAAACCCATTAAAAACGGAGATCACCTATACAAGACATTTAAGCGCCAAACCATAACAAAAGGAAAAGACATTAAGGTTGGGCGGGAAACGGAAGATTTTGTACTATAATTACAAGCTCCAACCGTCCATCTCTCTCTTATGCTCTTATCTTCGTATCTTGCTGGTGTTCATCCTCGTGGCTGCTCCTGTGTTTTTGACTCGCCGTCTTGTTCCTGCTTGCCTCGTGTCTCTTTTTAAAAGACTGTTGAACTTTGTGATCCGCTCGGATCTACCTCGTGTCGGGTCGCGAAGACCTGTGTTGGTAACCGGTATCGGAACCAAAGGCCCGAGAAGAGATGGGATGAGAAGAGATGGGAAGAGACGAAGACCATACTTATCACCACGGTCAGTAAGCCCCGACCGCGCCTGTAGGTCGAATTGACATTTTCCTTGCCAGGAAGACTTCTTTGAACTTTAAGGAACGGACACCGGAAAATTCTTTTCTTAAGTGTTGACTGGAATGTGAAAACCACCAATACAGATCTTCATGACAGCAGACGTTCCAGCCTGCTAGCCGGAGCAGAAGCAAGTAAACAAGTGGGGCCAGGAGACCCCCTGATCGACACGTGGGTGCTGCGGTGAAAACATCCGATCAGCTATTCGGAATTTCTCCGAGTTATCACGAGTGGTGAGCATGAGTCTCGAATCCTACGAATCTAGTTTAGAATAGGTATTGATAGGGGAGGGTGTAAGTATTAAGGATAATTGTAATGTGTGCCCCCATTTACGGTGTGTCGTTCGTTCCTCGTTTCCCTGAAATCAGTTACATAACTGCGTGTAAGACTGTACTGTCATTAATCTGTGCTTATGACATGTATTTCGTAATCTTAAGTATTATGCAATAAAGACTTTCCATTTCATACCATTCAACCGAGTCTACCTGAGTTTCATCTCCATTACTGTTCTCGCATCTAAGTCCAGTGTCTAGAACCGTAAGGGCGAGTGATTCGAACCACTCACAGGTGTGTCTAGTGCTCCCAGACTGGCTGGAGACCAGAACAGGCAACAAGGCCTAAACCCGCACTGACATACAGGCTGCACAGAGCCACGCGAATCTCACAGGCTGAGAGACACGTCGAAACCCTTACAGAAAATGGCGACCGCGGCAGGACACTGGCAGCGAGAGGGTAGTGTGTTAGATTTTGGTGTGACTGTACGAAATGTTATGCAGGAAAAGATAGCAGATTACGTGTTCGGAAAGGTTAATCTAACTAAGAAATGGATAAGTGAATTGTTAGCGGATAAGAGTCCACCAGAGGCAGCCGAGAGGTTGACAGATAGTAAGGAACATAAAAAGACAATCGAGAAAGCAGTCTGGCTAATGTGTTACAAAAGGCAGGTCCAGATTTCAAACCAGGCCATTACAGCGCTAACAGCTCGGATCAGGCATTTAGAGGGGGAAATGGATGAGAAGGTCTCTGGAGGGGAATTGCTCATTAGGAATTTAAGTGCGCTGCACCAAGAACGCCAGGAAATCCCCAGTCACCATAAAACTAGGATAGATTACCTCGAGTGCCAGGTCACTGAGGCAAAGTTAAGTGAGGGCAGACTAAAGGAGCGATGTGCCCGCCAAGCTGCCCAGATAAGAACCCAGGAAGAGAGCTTAACGGGGGTTAGGGCGGCATATAAGTTGGCCCTTGAGGATAAGTTTCAGGGGGCCGATCATAGCGCCTGCCAAAAAGAGATAGAGCACCTCAAAAAGGCCGTGAATAAAGCGCACGGCATGGTGTGCCTTATCAGTCCGTCAGCACACCAGCCGCTAGTAAATGAGGAGTTTCAGAAATCCCCACCAAGTAAAGCAGAGGAAGTATTAGCCACTGCGCCCTCCGCGCCACCCAGCTATTCGGAAACCTGGGTAAGGGAGGAAGTAGTGGAAGAAACGAAAGAGCCCACTGAGAAAGAAGTGGAAAAGGGACCGTTGTATCCAGTTACGGGTATAAAAAGGGGCCCAAACAGAAACGGTGGGGAGGAACCAGGGGATCTCCTCAACCAGCTTGTGTTGCCTCACAGCTCACACCAGCTGAGAGTTATGATAAATCACGTACGGAAGCTGACCGAGGCAGACGACCCTTCCGTACATTTCAGAGAAGTTGAGCAAACCGCAGCCATCAACGGCTGCGATGATGGGGAAACAGCAAAAATGCTGTTATTTTCGTGAGGCAGTTCAATCCTTCAGTGTCTCTCGGACGAGAGCAAGAGGGGAACCAAGACTTATGAGGCATTGAAAAATGAGGTCCTAGAAGTGTTGGGGGCGGACGATGAAGGTCCGTTTGCTAGAGTGGGACAGACAGTGCAGATGGAGGGAGAACCCCCGAAGGTTTTTGCCGACAGGCTGTGGCCAGTATATCAGCGCAGCTGTCCAGGTACGCTAGAGCGCGACGATATGGACGGCGCCGGTTTAAATCATTGGCTTAGGTGCATAGTAGCCAACAGTTTACCAGCCGTCAGAGAGCAGGCAAAAGCGTGGTTTGATCCCAATGACCCCAACATTACGGAAGAGTCGGTTTTGAATCGACTCACGATAGGATATCGCAATATAAGGGGTATGGGAACCCGTCCCCTTAAGGGAAAAGTACATGAGGTACGACCCGCAGCCCCGTATCAAAGGGAGTGGCATCAGGAGGGTAATCGCGCCCCGCAGGCAATTAATGCTTGTTACGGGTGTGGGAAGACAGGGCACTGGCGCAAGATCTGTAGGAACCCTTGGAAGGATTCCAGGGATAAAAAACCCGCAGCCCGAGCCCAGGTGCCTGTCTCTGCTAGGGAAGCTAGTGCACCCACCCCTTCCAACGACCTCGAATCAGTATTGGGAGCCATGCGCAACTTCATGAGTGCACATGGAAAGGTGGCGGTTGCTACCGGCCCCGTAGGTGCCGCAGGACCGTCTAACCATACCCAATGACTAGAGCCCGCGCAGCCCGTCTACCTGTGTCCGCTCAGCTATGATGCGTGGAAGCGACCCCTGGTGGAAATGGAGGTAGAGAAACAGAAGGGTAGTTATTTGTTGGACACGGGAGCTTCTTGCACCGTGATTCATACAGATAGCCCTTTTGACTCACCGCTATCTACCAAGGTTCCATTCACATTAGCGGGGTTCACGGGAAAAGAACAGGCTGGCGCGTTCTCTTTTCCGCTGTCCATTCGTTTGGGGGCACTGCACGTCAAGTGGAAGTGCATACTGATGGAATGGCAGGAGGGGGGTGGAAGAGGTATCCTCGGGTCCGATCTTCTATCAGGACACGGGATCCTCGTGGACCTCAGAAATCACTGTCTCTGGGGGGGCTAAGAGTGAAAAGGGCGAGGTAGTGGTAATTCCGGGGGAGGAAGAAACAGGGGTCCTGTGTACCATGCAGCCATCCGGAGGCTACGACCTCGGGCTTATGGTCGCAGATGTCCCAACGGACATGCAAGCGTACGTGTCAGATAATATGCACGCGTTTGCAACCCACAAGCACGATTGTGGGAGGGTTACCGGGTTTGAGGTCAGCGTAGATGGGGACCCCATGACCCGGCCCCAAAAGCAGTATAACTTCCCCAAAGAAGCAGAACCCGATATGGAGACAGCAATGTCCTCCTTGGTGCAGCAGGGCGTGTTGAGGCCAATAGCCACACACGTGAACTCCCCATTATGGCCGGTTAGGAAGCCGGATAATTCGTGGAGGGCCATGGTGGAGTACAGAGTCCTTAACAGTAACATTCCCGCCTGCGCGCCCACGGTAGCAGCAGTTGCTGACCTAATAGGGAGTATCCCAGCGTCCGCGACCACGTTCACGGTGCTGGATATCTCGAACGGTTTTTGGTCCATCCCGCTGCGGCGAGAGGACCAGTGCAAGTTTGCCTTTACTTTCAAAGGACAACAGTACTCATGGAACTGTCTGCCACAGGGTTTCCACAATAGCCCCAGTATTTTCCATCAGTGTATGGCAGGAAGTTTAAAGGAGTTTAGTCAGCCCAATCAGATAGTGCAGTACGTGGATGATTTGCTCCTATTTACGGATTCAAGGGAGGAGCATGGACCACTGCTGGACGAGTTATTGGAGCTGCTAGCGAGAAAGGGTTTTAAAATAAATCCTAAGAAAGCACGTATCGGTCAGCAGGAAGTAAAATTCCTGGGACTGACCATTCGCGCTGGGGAAAGAGCCATAGATAAAGCTAGAAGGGAGTCGGTGCAAGAGTTACCGATTCCCAACACCATAAGGGGTGTGAGGTCGTTCTTGGGACTGACCGGTTACTGCAGGGATTTTATCGAAGATTATGCGGCCACAGCGGCGCCGCTCCTCCGACTCCTCCATAAGGGAGTGGAGTGGTCTTGGGACGAGGGCTGCCAAGCAGCCTTCGAGAAGTTAAAAGGGGATCTGCAGACCGCGCCAGCTTTAGGGGCCATAGATGGGGGGAAGGAGTTTTTCCTGGAGGTAGCTGCCAGCGGAGACAGCTTGAGCGCTGTGCTGCTCCAAGAGCGTCACGGCAAGCTGAGGCCGGTTGTCTATTCATCCAGGGTGTTAACGGATGTGGAGAGAAGTTTCTCCAATTGCGAAAGGCACCTTTTAGCCACGCATTGGGCTGTGAAAAGATCAGCGATCTTCACAGGGCTCTCTCCCATCACTCTCCTCACACATCACACACCAACTAAGATGCTTCTAGATGGGAGGATTAAAGATGGGACCGTAAGCAGCGTGCGTATTGCGCGCTGGACCCTTCTTCTTTCCCAGATGGATCTTAGAGTTAAAGGTCTTTGCGAGCCCAGGCTTGCGGCCAATTTGGTATACCCCGGTACAGCCCACCGATGTTCGGTGGAAGGGGTGTGGGACGTCAACATAGGTTTGCGGGCCGGGATACATCCCACTGGGCGCGAGATTTATGTTGATGGGTCCAACACAGTATCTACTGGTGAACGACTCACAGGGTGTGGAGTTTATGACCCTGCGGCAAACCTTGCCCTGGCGATCAAGCTCCCTAGCACCATGAGCGCGCAGCAGGCTGAGCTGTCTGCCGTGGTGTACGTTGTTACCCACCCAGACATTTTCCCAACCCCATACACGATTTGCTCGGACAGTATGTTCACATGCAATTCGTGTACGGAATACCTGGCCATTTGGTCCCGCCGTGGATACACCTCCGCGGACGGGCGACCTTTAACGGTGAAGCCCTTGCTGGAAAAGATCCTAGCAGCAGTAGGGGAGGAAGGAGAGATTTTCATCCATAATGTGAAGGCTCACTCCTCCACAGAGCCCCGTGGGGAGGGCAACCAACTGGCGGATGCGCTAGCCAGGGAAGGTGCCCGCAACGGCATTTTCTGGGACCCCTATGGGACCAGACCCATGGCAGCGATCCAAGGCAGGGACGGGAATCCCGGGAACTCCAGGGTAGCATTGCCCCTAGACCTTAAGACCGTCCAAACCCAGGATCCCGCCATAAAAGCAGTCCTAAAAACCATTGCTGAGGGGAAGCAAGTAGAGGGTCCGTACAGTACGGCAACCCTCTCAGTTAAGGAAGGCATGCTGTTCCGCGAGGAGCAGTGGGTTGTGCCGCAGCAGCACAGGAGGGAATTCCTCCAGTTGGCTCACGAGGGACCAGGGGCAGGGCACCCCGGGCCCGAGGTTACCTGGCAACGCGTAGAGCAAGCGGGATGGTGGCCAGGGCTCAGGGAACAGGTCCGCGATTTCTGTGCAAACTGTCTTGTGTGCGCTGCAAACAACCCAGACCCCCAGAAAAGGAAAGTGCCCATGGGACACGTAAGAAGGGTAGAGGGACCATGGCAGTCGATACAGATCGACTATATAGGGCCCCTGCCTACCACCCAGGGAGGCTATAAATACTGCCTTGTCTTGGTGGATGTGTTTTCCAAGTGGGTGGAAGCCTTCCCCTGTCGAACAGCTACGGCACTGGGTACTGCAAAAATCTTGGTCCGGGAAGTGTTCTCGCGGTGGGGACTTCCCCGTTTTGTGGAGTCAGACCAAGGGAGTCATTTCACCGGCCAGGTGATGCAGAACACCCTCATGCTTTTGGGCATTGAAGGGAAGTGGCACGTAGCACACAATCCCCAGTCATCCGGGATTGTTGAACGCATGAACCGGACCCTGAAGGAGAAATTGAGGAAAGAGACTAGGAACTCGCCCCAAAAATGGGCGGAAGTTCTGCCTTTAGTCCTCATGGGGGTCCGGGCCAGTCAGTCGAAAAGTACGGGGTATTCCCCGCACGAGGTGATGACTGGGAGGCTCATGCGAACCCCCACCCATGTGCTAGCGCCGGTGCTCACTGAGGGTCAGCTCCAAGAGATAAGCAGGGACAAGTTCGCCCAGACCCCCTTGGAGCGCCTAAAACAGGTGTATGAGCAGGCGGCTGGGAACATGGGAAGGCAGCATCAGGGCAATCGCCTGTTGCTGGAACCCCGCAAAACGCGGGAGTGGGAAGTAGGAGACCAGGTCATGGTCAGAAACTACGCCAGAGTAGGGAGTCTGGAACCACTGTATATGGGACCCTACAACATTGTAGACAAGGCGAGTCCCATGGTATACGCCGTAAAAGTACCTCGGCGCACTAAGTGGTTCCATGTAAACCAGTGCAAACTGTACAAGCCAGGTGCGCAAGGGAAAACCACAGGGGTAAACCCCGTGAGTGGGGACGCGCAGCCCCAGGTAGGACCACAAGGCACACAGGCAGGCAAAGCAGCTTGCATCAGGGGAGGAGACATCCTGGAAAATCGTGAAGCATTTTTGTGGGGTTGGGAGTCAGATGAGGATAGTGATGAAGACGAGTGGGATTTGGGGAACGCAAGGGTCGCCCCCAATTCAGGTATAGGGAGGACACGGGCTGCAGACGGAGATCCGCGCAGGGCGGAGCCACAAGCTGCAGGTCCCGAACACAGGAGGGAGGAGCTAGGGGAGGCGGAGCCAGCCGCTGTGGGAACACAGGGCGTGACGGTGGGAACCTCAGAGCCCGAGCCGCCCGCCTTGAACGTCCCGCCCTCGGGGGAGGCAGGGATCGCGAGCGAAGGGCCGCCTGCTGGGCCGAGCAGGGCGGGGCCACAAGCTGCAAGTCCCGAGGTCAGGGAGGCGGAGTCAGCGGAGGCGGAGCCAGCGACTGTGGTGGGACCACAGGTCGTCCCGGTGGAAGTCTCGGAACCCGGTCCGTCGGTCCTGGGATTCCTGCCCCCGACAACTCCCCGTAGGTCAAGTGGAGAACCCCAGCCCAGGAAGATGTGGGTATGGCCCCAGACTGTCCCAAGGCGTAGACTCAAGGTTAAGGCAGCCCAGATACAGCCCGGTCCCATCGCAGCAGCAACAGGCTGCGGTAGCTCAGAGGAAGGGGTCAGTGCAGCAACAGGCTGCGGCAGATCAGAGGAAAGGGTCAGAGCCCTCCCACCGTCGGGAAGAGCTCGCAGCAGCCTTCTCAGAATTTAAAGGGGCCGCCCTGGGAACGGGCGGCGCTGTACAATAATAAGTTTAGGATAAGTTTCCAAGTTTATAGTTTAAGGTAAGAATAAGTTTATAAGTTTTAAATAAGGTTAAGTTTGTAGTTTAATTTTAACAGAAAAACGGTAAAATGATGGGAGCTTTAGAGATAGGTTTAGTTAAAGTTTATTCAGCGAACATTGAAGTTTACGTGAGGCGAGGTCAGGGGACCCGCTCACCCTTCACAGAAGCCAGAGACACTTGCGAGGCTGGCTACCTCATTCTATCTGATCACAGGAACCAAGGAAGGATGGAACGAATTCTAGTATTGCTCGCGGCAATCGGATGTGGATTGGCCTATCGAGGCCGCACCAAGGATGTCGTGGTGTTCGGATGCTCCGGGGACACGGCCCCCATCGCGGTGGATGGGACCGGAAGACGGGAGGCTGAGGAGACCACCACCTATTTCCACAAGGGAAGGTGGCCAGGATGGTGTGGAACGAACTCGACTGAGTATTCCAGCACATCGGGGAATTGCCTACCAAGAGACTTCTTTAATGTGCCCCAAAGTAAGGATCATCGCACCCAGGATCAGCGTCACCATCGGCAAACGGATTTGTTTGACTTGTAATGGGAATGTCCCATTGAGCCGATGGTGGTGGCTGCGAAAGCTGAGCAAAAACATGAGGAACTCTTCGGTCGAGTGGGAAAGACTGGGTAATAATACCCATCGGACAATTACGGGGACAAACGGACAAGTGAGAGTCTGTTGGGACAAATGGTGGGAACCGGATGAGGGAATTTATGTATGCATGTGGGGGTCAAAGTACGCTTGCCCCAAAGGCATCTCCATATTTTTCATTAATCAATGGCAGGATAACGGACAGGGGATGAGGTGGGATGCGAGCACCAGGGGGTGCGGAGCCCCATACTCTTCGATCCCGGTAAATGCCACTGAACTCATTACGCGCCCACGCAAAGCCCCGCCCACGATTCCGGTGGTTATAGCTGAAGAGGAAGGGTGCACTAAAACTAGTAAGGGACCCGGGAATGGTTTGGTAATGGTCCCCACAGACCAGATACTATTCCAGGGGGTACATTACGCGGTGGCCTCGGTGATTTTAAATCTCACCGAGGTGCGGTTACCAGAGTGGTGCCCCAAAAAGACGGAACAGTTATATCAGGTCCTGTTGACCAAGATGTTCAGACAATTTTACGAATTCGATTTAGCGGAAATTGATAACACAAGTTTATACACCGCACCACATGAAGTTTTGGATCAAGTAGGGAGGCAAAGAAGGGGTGTAGTGAACGACGCGTTCACTGCTTTTAACACGGGTACATCTGTGGTCAACGCTCTAGACAGTGTGGAGCTGCAGACCCAGAGTAATGGTCTCAAGACGCAATTAAAAGTCATTCTAACAGATGAGAATAAAGTGGTAGGGTCGGGTCTACACGAGGACCAAGCCATGACTCTCCATTTAAAGGAAATTATAGCAGAGTTAGAGAAACATGCAAAGACGGTAAATGCCCTGATTAGGGAAGATCGGAATGCATCCGATCAAGCTGCGCAGAACGAGGTGTGCGTGCTTTAAGGGGCGTGGTTACTGGGCGAGGGCCGCAGTAATTTGGAGGATTTAAAACAAGGTTTGGTCCCGTCCTGGATAAGTAACAAACACCTGCGGGCGCTCCACCCTTTTCAGAACGCATTAAGTCCGTGCCAGCTCAGGCTAGCTTCAGAAGCATACCCAGTCCCCGTGGACTGCGGACGATCAAACCATACTATTATGGGTATAGTTTTACGTATGCCGGTTTTGGGCGACACAGCAAAGCCCGCCCCGGTGTATCGGGTAGAGAACATTGGTGTCATTCAGGGGGGAGCCCACATTCGCTATGCAGCGGTTCCACCCTACGTCATCCGCTGGGAGCAAACGATGACAGGTACAGATCTCTCTGGTTGTCGTGGCTGGGGAGCACACATAATACTGTGTCCCCAGCACTTGAATGCCTTTTTAACACCACAGTGCGGGTTCAGAACGGCTGGCGCCAAGTCCATGAATTGCACCATGGAGGCAATGGCACAAGATCATGTGCCTCCGCAGGTAGCATACATCGGGGGTGGAACATATTGTGTTACCACTGCAGCGCAACACTACCAGCATGGAAACCGTAGCCGGTGTCCGGTGAGTGACAGCAGTTTCTGTTTCAAACCCAGGGCGGAAGTTCAAGTAGCACAACAGCGAATTGTCCCAATCCCTGAACCATCCACTGTTCATCTAACAGTAAAAGAGAATTTCACCGACCTGCAGCGATTCGTCGCGCATTTCGGATACCTCATTCCCCCTCTCCCTGAACACCTCACCAAGCTTTTAAAAGCCGTCGCGGTGTCACAGAAACATTTTTACACATTAGAGCAGAAAACTGTCGAGATAGGGACAGACATTCTGGATATAGTAATTCCACCGTGGTGGAATCTGTTCACCAACATTGAAGTACCTTCATGGATCAGGATAGCCTCCCACATTTTAGTCGTATGCCAAGTTTTTATTGTAGTGTACCTATTGGTCGTACATTGTAAAAGAGACAAATGCCTCACCAAGCATGAAAACACGGGAGAGTGGCGAGAACGTTACGTGCGCGTGCACGATGAAAGCACCGTGTAATCGGAAAATGGCGTCACTCCCGCTCGCCACGTGCGCCGCGGAAGTTTGTACTCGATCATGATTTTCAGAGACTGTAAATACGTTTGGAACTCGACATGTTTAAGAGTTGGTGTTTGATTATTTTGGTGATGGTGTTGTAGTTAAAAATGATTGTTTGGTTTTGTTTGTTTTTCCTTTCCCTAAATAAAGATATGAATATACAGGTGATACGAGAGGCATCGGCCTGGTTACGCCTGGAAGGAAAACAAGTGGTGTAAGTTTAAAGGCAAATAATGCCTACGGTGCTATAAAGTGTAATTTTCTTGGGAAATAAGGACAACGCGAAGACCCTAGATAGTTTAAGTTATGGGATAAAAATTTTCTGGATTCGGAGAAAATCGAGATAATATTGCTCACCACATTATTTTTGATACGATAAGCGGAGTTATTCGCATCAACAGGAGGGACTGTAGAATTCGCAATATATCGCGACTTTATTAATAAGGAGAAAACACTTAGTTTCGTTCAAACAGCTTTTATTTCAGCAGAATGCTGTCAGGTTTCAAAGTGGACACAAGCAGCTTGTAAAATGGCCGCCGCACCTCGTGGCGGAACATTCTAGACTTTTCGACAGGCAGACAAGATGGCGTTCCAATAAACATTTGTGCAAGATCGATTAAGATTCAGCACATTGAAGATAATACACGAGACATCTTGGGTTTGCAGTATACACATAGATACTGAAATCGGTCTCCCAGGTACGAATGAAAGCTATTGTACCAAGTAATCAAGAGCCCATCCAAAGACATTAATATGTAAAATCCCAATGACTCTACGATGAGAGAGCCGTTAGTGGGTAGTTACAGAAAACACCTGGAAGCCCCAAAACCCCTCCAGGGAGAACACCGACTGATTAAACAATGGGAGAAATATTAACAGGTACTCAGACATTTACGAGTAGCCCCGAAACCCATTAAAAACGGAGATCACCTATACAAGACTTTTGAGCGCCAAACCATAACAAAAGGAAAAGACATTAAGGTTGGGCGGGAAACGGAAGATTTTGTACTATAATTACAAGCTCCAACCGTCCATCTCTCTCTTATGCTCTTATCTTCGTATCTTGCTGGCGTTCATCCTCGTGGCTGCTCCTGTGTTTTTGACTCGCCGTCTTGTTCCTGCTTGCCTCGTGTCTCTTTTTAAAAGACTGTTGAACTTTGTGATCCGCTCGGATCTACCTCGTGTCGGGTCGCGAAGACCTGTGTTGGTAACCGGTATCGGAACCAAAGGCCCGAGAAGAGATGAGATGAGATGAGATGGGAAGAGACGAAGACCATACTTATCGCCATGGTCAGTAAGCCCCGACCGCGCCTGTAGGTCGAATTGACATTTTCCTTGCCAGGAAGACTTCTTTGAACTTTAAGGAACGGACACCGGAAAATTCTTTTCTTAAGTGTTGACTGGAATGTGAAAACCACCAATACAGATCTTCATGACAGCAGACGTTCCAGCCTGCTAGCCGGAGCAGAAGCAAGTAAACAAGTGGGGCCAGGAGACCCCCTGATCGACACGTGGGTGCTGCGGTGAAAACATCCGATCAGCTATTCGGAATTTCTCCGAGTTATCACGAGTGGTGAGCATGAGTCTCGAATCCTACGAATCTAGTTTAGAATAGGTATTGATAGGGGAGGGTGTAAGTATTAAGGATAATTGTAATGTGTGCCCCCATTTACGGTGTGTCGTTCGTTCCTCGTTTCCCTGAAATCAGTTACATAACTGCGTGTAAGATTGTACTGTCATTAATCTGTGCTTATGACATGTATTTCGTAATCTTAAGTATTATGCAATAAAGACTTTCCATTTCATACCATTCAACCGAGTCTACCTGAGTTTCATCTCCATTACTGCTCTCGCATCTAAGTCCAGTGTCTAGAACCGTAAGGGCGAGTGATTCGAACCACTCACAGGTGTGTCTAGTGCTCCCAGACTGGCTGGAGACCAGAACAGGCAACAAGGCCTAAACCCGCACTGACATACAGGCTGCACAGAGCCACGCGAATCTCACAGGCTGAGAGACACGTCGAAACCCTTACAGGAGTGCCAAGCTGCTGCGCACCAACCTGAAGCTGCACAGGCCACAAGGCACCAGCGCGCGATCACATTGCTGCCTGGGATGCAAGGGATGCAATCATGTTGGGCAGATTTGCTTAGCCTTCACAATCAAACACTTTTGCCTCGCACCTTCTTACCAGAGCATCGACAATGAACAAGAAGCTGCGGATTCCTATCACTCTGACCACCATACTGACAATTGCAAGTCGCCCTAAGCCCTCAATGTGAAAGTCCCATTTGCGAAATGACACAGGCCACAACTTCAACAGTTTGCCATCAAATCTGTTTATAATACAATGACAATGATGGCTGGTACAAATACAAAACATCACAGCACCCAAGTGACTACCCTTGTGACTACTTGTGCTTTATCTTCCTCTTGCCCGTGCTCCTACGTGGTGCTTCCCCTGTGGCTTCAGCCGATGTGGAGGCCCCTTGCTCACTTACTTGCTGCTCCTGTCGCGACGCCTTTGGCGGCCGTCCTCTGGGGTGGCGAACCTGTGAGGGCTCGGCAACAGTCTGCTGCTCCTGCGGTTGTGTGGGACTGAGACGCCCATCTCAGTTGGATGAGGACTCGTGTGAGCGCTTGGAGAGGAGACCCCACTTCCTTGTTGTCTGCCACCAACATCCCTCTCGTGGGTCAGCCCCACTTCAGAGCTAGCAAGTGGCTTGACAGCACCTTGCTGCACTTCATGGGGGCCATGAGGACCCGTTTCTGTACTGGAAGTCCTACTCCAGAGGACTTGCATGAAGATCTGGTTTGTTTGCTCAATAGCTGACCATCGCTCCTCAAGAGATGTCAGTCTATTCTGAACAATGACCATGTTTTCAAGACCCTGGCGACTAAGCTCCTCCATGGCCGTAGCCATCCTCTCCACTACCGTAGCCATCCTCTCCTCTACGCTAGCCAGCCTTACCATGGAGGTAGCCATCCTTTCCACGGAGGTTGCCATCCTTTCCGTGGTGATGCGTTCATGCCCCAATGCCTCCACAAAGGCTCTGCTCATGTTCGCGATGGACTCCTCCATTCGCTCCACACTTGCAGCGACCCTGGAGACAGAGACTCTTGCACCTGTTCCTGGAGTTCCAGCACCGCTCTCCTTCTGGATGGACTCGGAGGCACAGGGTTGACATGCAGCTGAGCCGAGCTGGCAGAGTCCTGCGCCCTCCGACGAGGACTCTCCACTGCTGTCCCTGTCTCCACCATCTGCTGATGCTCACTTGTGAGCTGTGATACACCAGGTGCCAACACTACTCTATCTCGCGAAGGTCCCACCGAGGTGTGAGTGTCTGCACTGGTGCTGGGTGCGCTGAATTATGCTGACGCTGCGCCCTCAGAGGTTGCAGATTCCTCTGAGGAGTCTGGGGGCTCAGGCTGTTCCTCCTGGACAGTGGGGAGGGAGGCTGTCGATGATCCTGTGGGGGAATAAAGGAAAGAATTAGAGATGTGAGGTCAAGGTTACATGCACATTGAATAGTGCAGATGATCATAAGTCAATCTGTTAGAGCATCAGATTCATTATCAGTGACTCATGCTATGTCAATGAGAGAGATGAGAAGTCGCACAACACCAGGTTATAGTCCAACAGTTTTATTTGAAATCACAAGCTTTCGGAGCTTACGTGGCCCCTTCCTCAGGTGAAGTGAGAGAGATGCCAAACTATTCTGTCACCAGCTTGCTGCGATGCGCCCGTCTGTCCGTCCCCCACTTGGGAATCCTCCTCGATCCCGGTGATTTCCAGGGCCGCCTCCTCCCAGCCGGTGAGCTGGGCTACTGAGGTTGGCCCTCCTCCTGTCATGGCTCTTTCCCTCTTATTGTGGGCTCTCTTTTCCTGCAATGAGGGACACAAGTGGAGTTTGAGTGAGAATGAAGGAGTGAGTGTAGAGAATCCATAGCATTGATGCTTAGAAGGAGACGAAGGACCCTCCCTGTGTGTTGTAAGTTGTTGTCATTGCATCACAGCGATAGAGTGTGTGAGGGCTGCATGGTCGAATAGTTAAGTGAATGTGACCATGGAGAGAGAGGGAATGGGTAAGGGTGCAGGGATGTCAGTGTCAAGTGGGATGTGGAGGAAGAGGTTGGCAAAGCAGAGTGCTGGTGAGGAGAGGCGATGGGGATCAGATTGAGGGTGATGGGAAAATCATACTCACTTTTCCGGTGTGGAGAAGATCATGAAACCTCTTCCTGCATTGCAGCCAGGTTCTGCGGCTCATTGATATGGAGTTGACCTCCTGGGCCACTTGCAGCCACACAGCTTTAGTCTGTTGGGGTGGCTTTTTTCTCCCTGAGGAAGGGAACAGCACCTCCTTCTTAAATCTTGCTCCCTCCACCAGAGCTTGGAGGGATGGCTCATCAAACCGAGGTGCACACTTTTGCTTGCTGGTGGACATGGTCGAGAAATGAAGTCCTTCATACAATGTCCAAAGTGTTTCCAGTCTCCAGAAGAAGCAAGGCTGCTTGCAGGCCTTAAATCCAGCAGCATTGTTGACGTCATCGGAGGTGGCTTTCTGTATGAAAAGACTCATTGGGTCAGGGGTTCCCACACGCTGGAAATCAATTGGCCTAATTAGGGGAAAATCGCAATTTTTCAACACTTCACTTCGGAATCGGGGTCCTGACACGAATCCCACCTGACACGCCCCAGCCCACCCACACTGGCAAAATCGAGTACACTGTCTCTCTCTCACTCTCACTATCTCTTTCCCTCTATCTCACTGTCTCTCTCTGTGTCTCTCTCTCACTATCTCTTTCCCTCTCTCTCACTGTCTCTCTCTCTCACACACACTCTGTCTCTCTGTTTCACACACACTCTCTCTATCTCTCTCTCTCACACATTGGCTCTCTCTCTGTCTCTCTCCATCTCTTTCCCTCTCTCTCACTGTCTCTCTCTTTCTCACACACACACACACTCTCAGTCTCTCTCTCACACACACACTCTCTGTCTCTCTCTCACACACTGGCTCTCTCTCTGTGTCTCCCTCTCTCTTTCTCTCTCTCAAACACACACTCTGTCTGTCTCTCTCGCTCACTGTCTCCCTCTCTCACACACAAACTCTGTCTCTCTCTCACACACTGGCTCTCTCTCTCTGTTTCTCCCTCTCTCTCTCTCTCTCTGTCTGTCTCTCTCTCACACACTGGCTCTCTCTCTTTGTCTCCCTCTCTCTCTCTCTCTCTCACACACACTTTGTCTGTCTCTCTCACACACACTGGCTCTCTCTCTGTGTCTCCCTCTCTCTCTCTCACACACACACACACACTCTGTCTGTCTCTCTCACACACACTTGCTCTCTCTCTGTGTCTCCCTCTCTCTGTCTCTCTCTCTCACACACACACTCTGTCTGTCTCTCTCTCACACACACAAACTCTGTCTCTCTCTCACACACTGGCTCTCTCTCTCTGTTTCTCCCTCTCTCTCTCTCTCTCTCTCTCTGTCTGTCTCTCTCTCACACACTGGCTCTCTCTCTTTGTCTCCCTCTCTCTCTCTCTCTCTCACACACACTTTGTCTGTCTCTCTCTCACACACTGGCTCTCTCTCTGTGTCTCCCTCTCTCTGTCTCTCTCTCTCTCTCACACACACACTCTGTCTCTCTCACATACTGGCTCTCTCTCTGTCTCTCTCTCACACACACACTCTGTCTGTTTCTCTCTCTCTCACACACACACACTCTGTGTCTCTCTCACACACTCTGTCTGTCTCTCTCTCACATACACTGGTTCTCTCTCTGTGTCTCCCACTCTGTCTCTCTCACTCACACACACACACACACTCTGTCTGTCTCTCTCACACACACGGGCTCTCTCTCTCTGTGTCTCCCTCTCTCTCTCTCTCTCTCTCTCACACACACACACTCTGTCTGTTTCTCTCACACACTGGCTCTCTCTCTGTGTCTCCCTCTCTCTGTCTTTCTCTCTCTATCTCTCTCACACACACACTCTGTCTGTCTCTCTCTCACACACTGGATCTCTCTCTGTGTCTCCCACTCTCTGTCTGTCTCTCTCTCGCACACACACACTCTGTGTCTCTCTCACACACTCTGTCTGTCTCTCTCACACACTGGCTCTCTCTCTGTGTCTCCCTCTCTCTGTCTTTCTCTCTCGATCTCTCTCACATACACACTCTGTCTGTCTCTCTCACACACTGGCTCTCTCTCTGTGTCTCTCTCTCTCTCACACACACACACACTCTGTCTGTCTCTCTCACACACACTGGCTCTCTCTCTCTGTGTCTCCAACTCTCTGTCTCTCTCTCTCTCTCACACACACACACTCTGTCTGTCTCTCTCAAACACACTGGCTCTCTCTCTGCGTCTCCCTCTCTCTGTCTCTCTCTCACACACACTCTCTGTCTGTCTGTCTGTCTCTCACACACACTGTCTGTCTCTCTCACACACTGGCTCTCTCTCTGTCTCTCTCTCTCTCTCTCTCTCTCTCTCACACACACACACACTCTGTCTGTCTGTCTCTCTCTCTGTCTCCCTCTCTCACACACACACTCTGTCTGTCTCTCTCTCACACACTGGCTCTCTCTCTGTGTCTCCCTCTCTCTCTCATTCTCTCTCTCTCTCTGTCTGTCTCTCTCTCACACACTGGCTCTCTCTCTGTGTCTCCCTCTCTCTCTCTCTCTCTGTCTGTCTGTCTCTCTCTCACACACTGGCTCTCTCTCTGTGTCTCCCTCTCTCTCTCTCTCTCTCTGTCTCTCTCTGTCTGTCTCTCTCACACACTGGCTCTCTCTCTGTGTCTCCCCCTCTCTCTCTCTCTCTCTCTCTCTCTCTCACACACACACACACACATTCTGTCTGTCTCTCTCTCTCTCTGTCTCCCTCTCTCACACACACACTCTGTCTGTTTCTCTCTCACACACTGGCTCTCTCTCTGTGTCTCCCCCTCTCTCTCTCTCTCTCTTTTTGTCTGTCTCTCTCTCACACACTGGCTCTCTCTCTGTGTCTCCCTCTCTCTGTCTCTCTCTCTCTCTCACATACACACTCTGTCTGTCTCTCTCTCACACACTGGCTCTCTCTCTGTGTCTCGCTCTCTCTCTCTCATACACACACACTCTGTCTGTCTCTCTCTCGCACACACTGGTTCTCTCTCTGTGTCTCCCTCTCTCTGTCTCTCTCACACACACTCTCTCTTTCTCTCTCTCACACTCTCTCTATCTCTATCTCTCGCTTTTGGGGCAAGGGTGGGGGCAAGGGAGCCTCTACACATAGAAATAAAAATCACGAGAGATGATAAATGGACTCTCACTCTCTGTCTCTCTTTCTCTCACATTCTCACTCAGTCTCACTTTTTGTCTGTCTCTCTGTCTCTCTCTCTCTGTCACTCTCTCTCTGTCTCTCTCTCTCACTATCTCTTTCTCTATCAATGTCTCTCAGTCTCTCTCTCTCACTATCACGTTCTCTCTGTCTCTCTCTCTCTCTGTCTCTCTCGCTGTCTCTCTCTCTCTCTCTGTCTCTCTCTCTGTCTCTCTCTCTGTCTCTCTCTCTGTCTCTCTCTCTCTCTCTATCGCTTTCTCTCTGTCTCTCTCTCTCTCACACACACACATACTCTATCTCTCTCTCTCTCTATCTTTCTCTCTCTGTGTTTCTCTCTCTCACTGTCGCTCTCTCTCTGTCTCTCTCTCTCTCACACAGACACTGTCTCTCTTTCTCTCTCTCTCATTATCTCTTTCTCTCTCTCTCACTGTCTCTCAATCTCTCTCCCAATGTCGCTCTCTCTCTCTGTCTCTCTCTCTCTCACACAGACACTGTCTCTCTTTCTCTCTCTCTCATTATCTCTTTCTCTCTCTCTCACTGTCTCTCACTCTCTCTCTCACTGACTCTCTCTCTCTCTCTGTCTCTCTCTCTCTCACACACACACTCTGTCTCTGTCTCTCTCACACACACTGGCTCTCTCTCTGTGTCTCCCTCTCTCTCTCTCTCTCTCTCAAACACACACAAACTCTGTCTATCTCTCTCACACACTGGCTCTCTCTCTGTGTCTCCCTCTCTCTGTCTCTCTCTCTCTCTATCTCTTTCTCTATCAATGTCTCTCAGTCTCTCTCTCTCACTATCACTTTCTCTCTGTCTCTCTCTCTCTGTCTCTCTCGCTGTCTCTCTCTCTCTCTGTCTCTCTCTCTGTCTCTCTCTCTGTCTCTCTCTCTCTCTATCGCTTTCTCTCTGTCTCCCTCTCTCACACACACACTCTGTCTGTCTCTCTCTCACACACTGGCTCTCTCTCTGTGTCTCCCTCTCTCTCTCATTCTCTCTCTCTCTCTGTCTGTCTCTCTCTCACACACTGGCTCTCTCTCTGTGTCTCCCTCTCTCTCTCTGTCTGTCTCTCTCTCACACACTGGCTCTCTCTCTGTTTCTCCCTCTCTCTCTCTCTCTCTCTCTGTCTCTCTCTGTCTGTCTCTCTCACACACTGGCTCTCTCTCTGTGTCTCCCTCTCTCTCTCTCTCTCTCTGTCTCACACACACACACTCTGTCTGTCTCTCTCTCTCTCTGTCTCCCTCTCTCACACACACTCTGTCTGTCTCTCTCTCACACACTGGCTCTCTCTGTGTCTCCCTCTCTCTCTCTCTCTCTCTCTCTCTTTGTCTGTCTCTCTCTCACACACAGGCTCTCTCTCTGTGTCTCCCTCTCTCTGTCTCTCTCTCTCTCTCACAAACACACTCTGTCTGTCTCTCTCTCACACACTGGCTCTCTCTCTGTGTCTCGCTCTCTCTCTCTCACACACACACTCTGTCTGTCTCTCTCACAAACACTGACTCTCTCTCTGTGTCTCCCTCTCTCTCACTCTCACACAAAACTCTGTCTGTCTCTCTCTCACACACTGGCTCTCTCTCTGTGTCTCCCACTCTCTGTCTCTCTCTCTCTCTCTCGCACACACTCTGTCTGTCTCTCTCTCACACACACACTCGGTCTGTCTCTCTCTCTGTGTCTCCCACACTCTGTCTGTCTCTCTCTCTCACACACACACTCTCTGTCTCTCTCACACACACTGGCTCTCTCTCTCTGTGACTCCCTCTCTCTGTCTCTGTCTCTCGCACACACACACACTCTGTCTGTCTCTCTCTCACACACACACTCTGTCTGTGTCTCCCACACACTGGCTCTCTCTCTGTCTCTCTCTCTCTCTCACACACACTCTGTTTGTCTCTCTCTCTCTCACACACACACTCTGTCTGTCTCTCTCACACACTCTGTCTGTCTCTCGCTCGCACACGCTGGTTCTCTCTCTGTGTCTCCCTCTCTCTGTCTCTCTCACACACACTCTCTCTTTCTCTCTCTCACATTCTCTCTCTCTCTCTATCTCTCGCTGTTGTGGCAAGGGTGGGGGCAAGGGAGCCTCTACACATAGAAATAAAAATCACGAGAGATGATAAATGGACTCTCACTCTCTGTCTCTCTTTCTCTCACTTTCTCACTCAGTCTCACTTTTGTAGATTTCGCAATATATCGCGATTTTATTAATAAGGAGAAAACACAGAGTTTCGTTCAAACAGCTTTTATTTCAGCAGAATGCTGCCAGGTTTCTCAAAGTAGACACAAGCAGCCTGTAAAATGGCCGCCGCACCTCGTGACAGAACATTCTAGACTTTTCGACAGGCAGACAAGATGGCGTTCCAATAAACATTTGTGCAAGATCGATTAAGATTCAGCACATTGAAGATAATACACGAGACATCATGGGTTTGCAGTATACACATAAATACTGAAATCGGTCTCCCAGGTACGAATGAAAGCTATTGTACCGAGTAATCAAGGGCCCATCCAAAAGACATTAATATGTAAAATCCCAACGACTCTACGATGAGAGAGCCGTTAGCAGGTAGTTATACAAAACACTTGGAAGCCCCAAAACCCCTCCAGGGAGAACACCGACCGATTTAACAATGGGAGAAATATTAACAGGTACTCAGACATTTACGAGTAGCCCCGAAACCCATTAAGAACGGAGATCACCCATACAAGACATTTGAGCGCCAAACCCAAACAAAAGAAAGGACATTAAGGTTGGGCGGGAAACGGAAGATTTTGTACTATAATTACAAGCTCCAACCGTCCATCTTATCCTCTTATTCTCTTATCCGATCGACTTGTAACCTCGTGGCTGCTCCTGTGTTTTTGACTCGTAGTCTGGTTCCTGTTTGCCTGGTGCCTCTTTGAAAAAGACTGTTGAACTTTCTGATCCGTTCGGATCTACCTCGTGTCGCGTAACGAAGACCTATGTTGGTAACTGGCAGCGGAACCAAAGGCCCGAGATGAGATGAGATGAGATGAGATGAGATGAGAAGAGAGGAAGACCATACTCATCGCCACGGTCAGTAAATCCCGACCGCGCCTGTAGGTTGAATAGCCAAGTTTTCCTTGCCAGGAAGACTTCTTTGAACTTGCAAGAACGGTTCATCATCGATGATATTGACTGAGCTGTGAAACCTGCTCGGAAGAGTACCTGTTAAACCAACCAACACAGATCTTCATCACAGCAGATGGTCCAGCCTGCTAGCCGGAGCAGAAGCAAGTAAACGGGTGGGACCAGGAGATCTCCTGACCGACACGTGGGTGCTGCGGTGAAAAACACCCGATCAGCTATTCGGAATTTCTCCGAGTTATCACGAGTGGTGAGCATGAGTCTCGAAATCCTACGAATCTAGTTAGGACAGATATTGATAGGGGAGGGTTTAAGTATTAAGGATACTTGTAATGTGTGCCCCTATTTACGGTGTGTCGTTCGTTCCTCGTTTCCCTAGGATCAGCTATATAACTGCTTGTAAGATTGTACTGTCATTAATCTGTGCTTATGACATGTATTTCATAATCTTAAATATCATGCAATAAAGATTTTCCATTTCGTACCATTCAACCGAGTCTACATGAGTTTCATCTCCATTACTGCTCTCGCATCTAAGTCCAGTGTCTAAAACCGTAAGGGCGAGTGATTCGAACCACTCACAGGTGTGTCTAGTGCTCCCAGACTGGCTGGAGACCAGAACAGGCAACAAGGCCTAAACCCGCACTGACATACAGGCTGCACAGAGCCGCGTGAATCTCACAGGCTGCGAGACACGCAGGGCCAGAATCCCTTACAGAAAATGGCGACCGTGGCAGGACACTGGCAGCGAGAGGGTAGTGTGTTAGACTTTGGAATGACTGTACGAAATGTTATGCAGGAAAAGATAGCAGATTATGTGTTCGGAAAGGTTAATCTAACTAAGAAATGGATAAGTGAATTGTTAGCGGATAAAAGCCCGCTAGAGGCCGCCGAAAGGTGGACAGATAGTAAAGAACATAAAAAGACACTCGAGAAAGCAGTCTGGCTTATGTGTTACAAAAGGCAGGTTCAGATTTCAAACCAGACCATTACAGCGCTAACAGCTCGAATCAGTCATTTAGAGGGAGAAATGGATGAGAAGGTTTCTGGAGGGGAAATGCTCATTAGGAATTTAAGTGTGTTGCACCAAGAACGCCAGGAAATCTCCAGTCACCATAAAACAAGGATAGATTATCTCGAGTGCCAGGTCACTGAGGCAAAGTTAAATGAGAGCAGGTTAAAGGAAAGATGTGCCCGCCAAGCTGCCCAGATAAGAACTCAGGAAGAGAGCTTAACGGGGGTTAGGGCGGCATATAAGTTGGCCCTTGAGGATAAGTTTCAGGGAGCCGATCATAGCGCCTGCCAAAGGGAGATAGAGCACCTCAAAAAGGCCGTGAACAAAGCGCACGGCATGGTGTGCCTTATCAGTCCGTCAGCACACCAGCCGCTAGTAAGTGAGAAGTTTAAGAAATCCCCACCAAGTAAAGCAGAGGAAGTAGTAGCCACTGCGCCCTCCGCACCACCCAGCTATTCGGAAACCTGGGTTAGGGAGGAAGCAATGGAAGAAACGAAAGAGCCCGTTGAGAAAGAAGTGGAAAAGGGACCGTTGTATCCAGTAACGGGTATTAAAAGGGGCCCAAACAGAAACGGTGGGGAAGAACCGGGGGATCTCCTCGGACAGCTTGTGTTGCCTCACAGCTCACACCAGCTGAGAGCTATGATAAATCACGTACGGAAGCTGACCGAGTCAGACGACCCTTCCGTACATTTCAGAGAAGTTGAGCAAGCCGCAGCCATTAACGGCTGCGATGATGGGGAAACAGCAAAAATGCTGCTGTTCTCATTGGACAGCTCGGTCCTTCAGTGTCTCTCAGGCGAGAGCAAGAGGGGAACCAAGACTTATGAGGAATTAAAGAATGAGGTCCTGGAAGTGTTGGGGGCGAACGATGAAGGTCCGTTTGCTAGAGTGGGACAGACAGTGCAGATGGAGGGAGAACCCCTGAAGGTTTTTGCCGACAGGCTGTGGCCAGTGTATGAGCGCAGCTGTCTAGGTGCGGCCGAGCGCGAAGATGTGGAAGGCGCCGGTTTAGCTCATTGGCTTAGGTGCATAATAGCCAACAGTTTACCAGCCGTCAGAGAGCAGGCAAAAGCATGGTTTGATCCCAATGACCCCAACATTACGGAAGAGTCGGTCTTGAATCGACTCACGTTAGGATATCGCAATATAAGGGGTATGGCAACACGTCCCCTTAAGGGAAAAGTACATGAGGTACGACCCGCAGCCCCGTATCAGAGAGAGTGGCATCAGGAGGGTAATCGCGCCCCACAGGCAAGTAATGCTTGTTACGGGTGTGGGAAGACAGGGCACTGGCGCAAGCATTGCAGGAACCCTTGGAAAGATTCCAAGGATAAAAATCCCGCGGTCCGAGCCCAGGCGCCTGTCCCGGCTAGGGAAGCTAATGCACCCACCCCTCCCGACGACCTCGAAGTAGTGTTAGGAGCCATGCGCAATCTATTGAGTGCACATGGAAAGGTGGCGGTCGCAACCGGCCCCGTAGGTGCCGCAGGACCGTCTAATAGTACCCCATGACTAGAACCCGCGCAGCCCGTCTACCTGTGTCCGCTTAGCTATGATGCGTGGAAGCGACCTTTGGTGGAGATGGAGGTAGAGAAACAGAGGGGTAGATATTTGTTGGACACGGGAGCTTCTTGCACCATAATCCATACAGATAGCCCTTTTGACTCGCCGCTATCTACCAGGGTCCCATTCACGTTAGCGGGGTTCACAGGAAAAGAACAGGCTGGCGCGTTCTCCCTTCCGCTATCCATTCGTTTGGGAGCACTTCACCTTAAGTGGAAGTGTATACTGATGGAATGGCAGGAGGGGGGTGGAAGAGGTATTCTCGGGTCTGATCTTCTATCGGGACACGGGATCCTCGTGGACCTCAGAAATCACTGTCTCTGGGGGGCTAAGGGTGAAAAAGGCGAGGTAGTAGTGATTCTGGGGGAGGAAGAAACAGGGGTCCTGTGTACCGTACAGCCATCCGGAGGCTACGACCTCAGGCTTATGGTCGCAGATGTCCCAACGGACATGCAAACGTACGTGTCAGATAATATGCACGCGTTTGCAACCCACAAGCACGATTGTGGGAGGGTTATCGGGTTTGAGGTCAGCGTAGATGGGGACCCCATGACCCGACCCCAAAAGCAGTATAACTTCCCCAAAGAAGCAGAACCCGATATGGAGACAGCAATGTCCTCCTTGGTGCAGCAGGGCGTGTTGAGGCCGATAGCCACACACGTGAACTCCCCATTATGGCCGGTTAGGAAGCCGGATAATTCGTGGAGAGCCACGGTGGACTACAGAGTCCTTAACAGTAACATTCCCGCCTGCGCGCCCACGGTAGCAGCAGTTGCTGACCTAATAGGGAGCATCCCAGCGTCCGCGACCACGTTCACGGTGCTGGATATCTCGAACGGTTTTTGGTCCATCCCGCTGAGGCGAGAGGACCAGTACAAGTTTGCCTTTACTTTCAAAGGACAACAGTACACATGGAACTGTCTGCCACAGGGTTTCCACAATAGCCCCAGTATTTTCCATCAGTGTATGGCAGGAAGTTTAAAGGAGTTTAGTCAGCCCAATCAGTTAGTGCAGTACGTGGATGATTTGCTCCTATTTACGGACTCAAGGGAGGAGCATGGACCACTACTGGACGAGTTATTGGAGCTGCTAGCGAGAAAGGGTTTTAAAATAAATCCTAAGAAAGCACGTATCGGTCAGCGGGAAGTAAAATTCCTGGGACTGACCATACGCGCTGGGGAAAGAGCCATAGACAAAGCAAGGAGGGAGTCGGTGCAAGAATTACCGATTCCCAACAACGTAAGGGGTGTGAGGTCCTTCTTGGGACTGACCGGTTACTGCAGGGACTTTATCAAAGACTATGCGGCCACAGCAGCGCCGCTCCTCCGACTCCTCCATAAGGGGGTGGAGTGGTCTTGGGACGAGGGCTGCCAAGCAGCCTTCGAGAAGTTAAAAAGGGATTTGCAGACCGCGCCAGCCTTAGGGGCCATAGATGGGGGAAAGGAGTTTTTCCTGGAGGTAGCTGCCAGCGGAGACAGCTTGAGCGCTGTGCTGCTCCAAGAGCGTCACGGCAAGCTGAGGCCGGTTGTCTATTCATCCAGGGTGTTAACGGATGTGGAGAGAAGTTTCTCCAATTGCGAAAGGCACCTTTTAGCCACGCATTGGGCTGTGAAAAGATCAGCGATCTTCACAGGGCTCTCTCCCATCACTCTCCTCACACATCACACACCAACTAAGATGCTTCTGGATGGGAGGATTAAAGATGGGACCGTAAGCAGCGTGCGCATTGCGCGCTGGACCCTTCTTCTCTCCCAGTTGGATCTTAGAGTAAAAGGTCTTTGCGAGCCCAGGCTTGCGGCCAATTTGGTATACCCCGGTACAGCCCACCGGTGTTCGGTGGAAGGGGTGTGGGACGTCAACATAGGTTTACGGGCCGGGATACATCCCACTGGGCGCGAGATTTATGTTGATGGGTCTAGCACAGTATCTGCTGGCGAACGTATCACGGGGTGTGGAGTTTATGACCCTGCGGCAGACCTTGCCCTGGCGATCAAGCTCCCTAGCACCATGAGCGCGCAGCAGGCTGAGCTGTCTGCCGTGGTGTACGTTGTTACCCACCCAGACATTTTCCCAACCCCATACACGATTTGCTCGGACAGTATGTTCACCTGCAATTCGTGTACGGAATACCTGGCCATTTGGTCCCACCGTGGATACACCTCCGCGGACGGGCGACCTTTAACGGTGAAGCCCTTGCTGGAAAAGATTTTAGCAGCAGCAGTAGGGGAGGAAGGAGAGATTTTCATCCATAAGGTGAAAGCTCACTCCTCCACAGAGCCCCGTGGGGAGGGCAACCAGCAGGCGGATGCGCTAGCCAGGGAAGGTGCCCGCAACGGCATTTTCTGGGACCCCTATGGGACCAGACCCATAGCAGCGATCCGAGGTAGGGACGGGAATCCCGGGAACACCAGGGTAGCATTGCCCCTAGACCTTAAGACCGTCCAAGCCCAGGATCCCGCCCTAAAAGCAGTCCTAAAAACCATTGCTGAGGGGAGGCAGGTAGAAGGTCCGTACAGTACGGCAACCCACTCAGTTAAGGAAGGCATGCTGTTCCGCGAGGAGCAGTGGGTTGTGCCGCAGCAGCACAGGAGGGAATTCCTCCAGTTGGCTCACGAGGGACCAGGGGCAGGGCACCCCGGGCCCGAGGTTACATGGCAACGGGTAGAGCAAGCGGGATGGTGGCCAGGGCTCAGGGAACAAGTCCGCGAGTTCTGTGCAAACTGTCTTGTGTGCGCTGCAAACAACCCAGACCCCCAGAAAAGGAAGGTGCCCATGGGACACGTAAGAAGGGTAGAGGGACCATGGCAGTCGATACAGATCGACTATATAGGACCCCTGCCCACCACCCAGGGAGGTTATAAATACTGCCTCGTCTTGGTGGATGTGTTTTCCAAGTGGGTGGAAGCCTTCCCCTGTCGAACAGCTACGGCACTGGGTACAGCAAAAATCTTGGTCCGGGAAGTGTTCTCGCGGTGGGGACTTCCCCGTTTTGTGGAGTCAGACCAAGGGAGTCATTTCACCGGCCAGGTGATGCAGAACACCCTCATGCTTTTGGGCATTGAAGGGAAGTGGCACGTAGCACACAATCCCCAGTCATCCGGGATTGTTGAACGCATGAACCGGACCCTGAAGGAGAAATTGAGGAAAGAGACTAGGAACTCGCCCCAAAAATGGGCGGAAGTTCTGCCTTTAGTCCTCATGGGGGTCCGGGCCAGTCAGTCAAAAAGTACGGGGTACTCCCCGCACGAGGTGATGACTGGGAGGCTCATGCGAACCCCCACCCATGTGCTAGCGCCGGTGCTCACTGAGGGTCAGCTCCAAGAGATAAGCAGGGACAAGTTCGCCCAGACTCTCCTGGAGCGCCTGAAGCAGGTTTATGAGCAGGCGGCTGGGAACATGGGAAGGCAGCATCAGGGCAATCGCTTGTTGCTGGAGCCCCGCAAAACGCGGGAGTGGGAAGTAGGAGACCAGGTCATGGTCAGAAAGTACGCCAGAGTAGGGAGTCTGGAACCACTGTATATGGGACCCTACAACATTGTAGACAAGGCGAGTCCCATGGTATACGCCGTAAAAGTACCTCGGCGCACTAAGTGGTTCCACGTAAACCAATGCAAATTGTACCAGCCAGGTGCGCAAGGGGAAACTACAGGGGTAAACCCCGCCAGTGGGGAAGCACAGCCCCAGGTAGGACCACAAGGCACACAGGCAGGCAAAGCAGCTTGCATCAGGGGAGGGGACATCCTGGAAGATCATGAAGCATTTTTCTGGAGTTGGGAGTCAGATGAGGGAGAATTCAGGGAACTCGAGTCAGATGAGGATAGTGATGAAGACGAGTGGTTTTGGAGGAACGGTCCCGTTTTAGATATAGGGAGAATACGGGCTGCAGATAGAGATCCACACAGGGTGGACACACAAGCTGCAGGTCCCGAGGACAGGAGGGAGGAGCTAGGGGAGGCGGGGCCAGCCGCTGTGGGAGCACAGGGAGTGACGGTGAGGACCCCAGAGACAGAGCCGCCCGCTTTGAACGTCCCGTCCTCGAGGGAGGCAGAGATCACGAGTGAAGGGCCGCCTGCTGGGCCGAGCAGGGCGGAGCCACAAACTGCGAGCCCCGAGGTTAGGGAGGCGGAGTCAGCGGAGGCGGAGCCAGCGACTGTGGTGGAACCCCAGGTCGTCCCGATGGAAGTCTCGGAACCCGGTCTGTCAGTCACGGAACCCCCGCCCATGGCAACTCCCCGTAGGTCAAGTAGAGAACCCCAGCCTAGGAGGATGTGGTCATGTCCCCAGACTGCCCCAAGGCGTAGACTTAAGGTTAAGGCAACCCAGATACAGCCCGGCCCCATCGCAGCAGCAACAGGCTGCGGCAGATCAGAAGAAGGAATCAGTGCAACAACAGGCTGCGGCAGATCAAAGGGAAGGGTCAGTGCCCTCCCACCGTCGGGAAGAGCTCGCAGCAGCCTTCTCAGAATTTAAAGGGGCCGCCCTGAGAACGGGCGGCACTGTATAGTAATAAGTTTTAAGTTTTAAGTTCATAGTTCAAGGTTAAGTTTATAGTTTTAATAAGGTCAAGATTGTAGTGTTTTTAACAGAAAACGATAAAATGATGGGAGCTTTAAAAATAGGTTTAGTTAAAGTTTATTCAGCGAACGTTGAAGTTTACGTGAGGCGAGGTCAGGGGACCCGCTCACCCTTCACAGAAGCCAGAGACTCTTGCGAGGCTGGCTACCTCATTCTATCTGATCACAGGAACCAAGGAAGGATGGAACGAATTCAATATTGCTCGCGGCAATCGGATGTGGATTGGCCTATCGAGGCCGCACCAAGGATGTCGTGGTGTTTGGATGTTCCGGGGACACGGCCCCCATCGCGGTGGATGGGACTGGAAGACGGGAGGCAGAGGAGACCAGCACCTATTTCCACAAGGGAAGGTGGCCAGGATGGCTGGGAACGAACTCAACGGAGTATTCAAGCACATCGGGGTTTGCCTACAAAGAGACTTCTTTAATGTGCCCCAAAGTAAGGATCATCGCACCCAGGATCAGCGTCACCGTCGGCAAACGGATTTGTTTGACTTGTAGTGGGAATGTCCCATTGAGCCGATGGTGGTGGCTGCGAAAGCTGAGCAAAACTATGAGGAACTCTTCGGTCGAGTGGGAACGACTGGGTAATAATACCCATCGGACTATTACGGGGACAAACGGACAAGTGAAAGTCTGTTGGGACAAATGGTGGGAACCGGACGAGGGAATTTATGTATGTATGTGGGGGTCAAAGTACGTTTGCCCCAAAGGCATCTCCATATTTTTCATTAATCAATGGCAGGATAACGGACAGGGGATGAGGTGGGATGCGAGCACCAGGGGGTGCGGAGCCCCATTCTCCCCGATCCCAGTAAATGCCACTGAGCTCATTACGCGCCCACGCAAAGCCCCGCCCACGATTCCGGTGGTTCTAGCTGAGGAAGAAGGGTGCCCTAAAACTAGTAAGGGACCCGGGAATGGTTTGGTACTGGTCCCCACAGACCAGATACTATTTCAGGGGGTACATTACGCGGTGGCCTCGGTGATTTTAAATCTCACCGAGGTGCGGTTACCAGAGTGGTGCCCCAAAAAGACGGAACAGTTGTATCAGGTCCTGTTGACCAAGATGTTCAGACAATTTTACGAATTTGATTTCGCGGAAATTGATAAAACAAGTTTGTACACCGCACCACAGGAAGTTTTGGATCAAGTAGGGAGGCAAAGAAGGGGTTTGGTGAACGATGCGTTCACTGCTTTTAACACGGGTACATCTGTGGTCAACGCTCTAGACAGTGTGGAGCTGCAGACCCAGATTAATGGTTTAAAGACACAATTAAAAGACATTCTAACAGATGAGAATAAAGTGGTAGGGTCGGGTCTACACGAGGACCAAGCCATGACTCTCCATTTAAAGGAAATTATAGCAGAGTTGGAGAAACATGCAAAGACGGTAAATGCCCTGATTAGGGAAGATCGGAATGCATCCGATCAAGCTGCGCAGAACGAGGTGTGCGTGCTTTACGGGGCGTGGTTACTGGGCGAGGGCCGCAGTAATTTGGAGGATTTAAAACAAGGTTTGGTCCCGTCCTGGATAAGTAACAAACACCTGCGGGCGCTCCACCCTTTTCAGAACGCATTAAGTCCGTGGCAGCTCAGGCTAGCTTCAGAAGCATACCCAGTCCCCGTGGACTGCGGACGATCAAACCATACTATTATGGGAATAGTATTACGCATGCCGGTTTTGGGCGACACAGCAAAGCCCGCCCCGGTGTATCGGGTAGAGAACATTGGTGTCATTCAGGGGGGAGCCCACATTCGTTATGCAGCGGTTCCACCTTACGTCATCCGCTGGGAGCAAACGATGACAGGTACAGATCTCTCTGGTTGTCGTGGCTGGGGAGCACACATAATACTGTGCCCCCAGCACTTGAATGCCTTTTTAACACCACAGTGCGGGTTCAGAACGACTGTCGCCAAGTCCATGAATTGCACCATGGAGGCAATGGCACAAGATCATGTGCCTCCGCAGGTAGCATACATCGGGGGTGGAACATATTGTGTTACCACTGCAGCGCAACACTACCAGCATGGAAACCGTAGCCGGTGTCCGGTGAGTGACAGCAGTTTCTGTTTTAAACCCAGGGCGGAAGTTCAAGTAGCACAACAGCGAATCATCCCAATCCCTGAACCATCCACTGTTCATCTCACAGTAAAAGAGAATTTCACCGACTTGCAGCGATTCGTCGCGCATTTCGGATACCTCATTCCCCCTCTCCCTGAACACCTCACCAAGCTTTTAAAAGCCGTCGCGGTATCACAGAAACATTTTTACACATTAGAACAGAAAACTGTCGAAATAGGAACAGACATTCTGGATATAGTAATTCCACCGTGGTGGAATCTGTTCACCAATATTGAAGTGCCTTCATGGATCAGAATAGCCTCCCACATTTTAGTCGTATGTCAAGTGTTTATTGTAGTGTACCTATTGGTCGTACATTGTAAAAGAGACAAACGCCTCACCAAGCATGAAAACACGGGAGAGTGGCGAGAACGTTACGTGCGCGTGCACGATGAAAGCACCGTGTAATCGGAAAATGTAATTTTCTTGGGAAATAAGGACGACACAGAGACCTTAGCTAGGTTAAAAATTATGGGATTAGTTTGCTGGATTCGGAGAGAAATCGAGATAATATTGCTCACCACTATGATTTTTGATACGATAAGCGGAGTTATACGCATCAACAGGAGGGACTGTAGAATTCGCAATATATCGCGATTTTATTAATAAGGAGAAAACACAGAGTTTCGTTCAAACAGCTTTTATTTCAGCAGAACGCTGCCAGGTTTCTCAAAGTAGACACAAGCAGCCTGTAAAATGGCCGCCGCACCTCATGACAGAACATTCTAGACTTTTCGACAGGCAGACAAGATGGCGTTCCAATAAACATTTGTGCAAGATCGATTAAGATTCAGCACATTGAAGATAATACACGAGACATCATGGGTTTGCAGTATACACATAAATACTGAAATCGGTTTCCCAGGTACGAATGAAAGCTATTGTACCGAGTAATCAAGGGCCCATCCAAAAGACATTAATATGTAAAATCCCAACGACTCTACGATGAGAGAGCCGTTAGCAGGTAGTTATACAAAACACTTGGAAGCCCCAAAACCCCTCCAGGGAGAACACCGACCGATTTAACAATGGGAGAAATATTAACAGGTACTCAGACATTTACGAGTAGCCCCGAAACCCATTAAGAACGGAGATCACCCATACAAGACATTTGAGCGCCAAACCCAAACCAAAGAAAGGACATTAAAGTTGGGCGGGAAACGGAAGATTTTGTACTATAATTACAAGCTCCAACCGTCCATCTTATCCTCTTATTCTCTTATCCGATCGACTCGTAACCTCGTGGCTGCTCCTGTGTTTTTGACTCGTAGTCTGGTTCCTGTTTGCCTGGTGCCTCTTTGAAAAAGACTGTTGAACTTTCTGATCCGTTCGGATCTACCTCGTGTCGCGTAACGAAGACCTATGTTGGTAACTGGCAGCGGAACCAAAGGCCCGAGATGAGATGAGATGAGATGAGATGAGATGAGAAGAGAGGAAGACCATACTCATCGCCACGGTCAGTAAATCCCGACCGCGCCTGTAGGTTGAATAGCCAAGTTTTCCTTGCCAGGAAGACTTCTTTGAACTTGCAAGAACGGTTCATCATCGATGATATTGACTGAGCTGTGAAACCTGCTCGGAAGAGTACCTGTTAAACCAACCAACACAGATCTTCATCACAGCAGACGGTCCAGCCTGCTAGCCGGAGCAGAAGCAAGTAAACGGGTGGGACCAGGAGATCTCCTGACCGACACGTGGGTGCTGCGGTGAAAAACACCCGATCAGCTATTCGGAATTTCTCCGAGTTATCACGAGTGGTGAGCATGAGTCTCGAAATCCTACGAATCTAGTTAGGACAGATATTGATAGGGGAGGGTTTAAGTATTAAGGATACTTGTAATGTGTGCCCCTATTTACGGTGTGTCGTTCGTTCCTCGTTTCCCTAGGATCAGCTATATAACTGCTTGTAAGATTGTACTGTCATTAATCTGTGCTTATGACATGTATTTCATAATCTTAAATATCATGCAATAAAGATTTTCCATTTCGTACCATTCAACCGAGTCTACATGAGTTTCATCTCCATTACTGCTCTCGCATCTAAGTCCAGTGTCCAGAACCGTAAGGGCGAGTGATTCGAACCACTCACAGGTGTGTCTAGTGCTCCCAGACTGGCTGGAGACCAGAACAGGCAACAAGGCCTAAACCCGCACTGACATACAGGCTGCACAGAGCCGCGTGAATCTCACAGGCTGCGAGACACGCAGGGCCAGAATCCC
>JASTWF010001685.1:0-65227 GCA_030390025.1 Squalus acanthias | reverse complement strand
CCTTCAGCAGGGTCACTGGTGGAGTTCCGCAGTGGGAGTGATCCCAGAGTAACTGTCGGGATCGCACCCCCGTGGATGTTCCAGGTTGTGGTAACACAATACAGCTTCCTGTGACTCGAACTTTATTGCATCACTTCCTGTGATTAGTCCAGGATAAATACTGGACTGAGCAGTTGGATCCTGGAGAGGCATAGAGTAAGACCTCTTTTGTATGTAGCACCTTTTTAGTTGATTAAAGCTTACTTTAAGTTCACCACGCGTAAGGCTCATTCTTACGACAATTTAATCAACTTTGAAAAACTTCGCACTCAAACTTTTGGACGAACTCGGAACTAAGGATCCAGGGAATCACCCATCATGGAAAACATCCTTAAACCATCGCGTCTTGACTTGGACCCAAACACCCCAGCAGCCGTAAGGTGTGGAAACACTGGTATCGCACGTTTGACAATTTTCTCGAATATTGCAAGGCTGATGATGACACAAAGTTGCGGATACTCATCAACTGTGTCACTCCGAATGTATTTCAGTATGTTGAGGAATGGGGCAGTTACGAGGAGGCAATTCGGACGCTTAAAAGACTATATACGAAGACACCGAATGAGGTCTATGCCAGACATCTACTAGCTACAGCCCAACAAGGGCCGGAGGAATCCATTGATAAATTCCTCCAAGAGCTTCGCAGACTTAGTATGGACTGTAACTTTCAGGCGGCCTCAGCTGAGCTGTACCGTGAAGAAATGATCCGTGATGCTTTCATCTGCGGGCTTGCCTCCCATTTTATACGCCAGCGTCTACTGGAAAGTAAGACACTTGAGCTTCAGAGAGCTTATGACATGGCTTGCTCTCTAGATCTGGCAAAAAGAAATGCAGACCTTTATACAGTGCCCAGACCTCGGTCTGCTGCCTTAACTACAGTCAGGCAATTTAAGAGGCCACAGGTGAACTCTATTAGGGAGACTTTATCCCTGACGATCAATCTGATAACTTCACTGATGAAGAGGATGATGACCCCACTGTGGCAGCCTCTTGGCAATCTAAGAAATGCTTCTTTTGTGGTGATGAGTTTCACCCTCGGAAATTCTGCCCTGCTCGCAATGCGTTTTGCAGTCATTGCAACAAAAAGGGTCATTTTGCAAAGGTTTGCCTATCAAGAGCCTCTACGAGGGCTTATCAAGCTAAGTCCTACCGAACTGCCCCGGTAAGGGCCTATCAAGATGTTCCGGCTAAAATCTATCGTGCTTCCTCTCGGGTTTTTCTCTCGAAGAAACACACCTAGAGTTTCAGCCACTCTTTGTGCAACGACACCAATTACAGCTGCTTGTCCTCAGAACCTATTCCATGCAGCTACAAAAGCATCAATTAATGGACATACTTTAGATGCCTTAATTGACTCAGGTAGCACTGATAGTTTCATTAGGGAACAGATTGTTGCAGAGTTAAAGCTACATGTTTTCCCATCGGACCAGGCAATTGCGATGGCTCAGTCATCACTTAATACCAGAATTTCTGGCTTTTGTATGGTTGAAATAACACTTAATGGTCACAGGTATCCCTCCACCTGGCTTTCGGTGCTCAAGGACTTATGTAGTGATCTTATCTTAGGGCTAGATTTTCAAAAGCAGCATAAGAAGCTCACCATTGAGTTCGGCGGATCCAAACCTGAACTCACTATTTCTAATATACGACCTCGATTACCGTTCTGTGCATTGTCAGCAGCTTCACTGGATGAACCCTCACTGTTTACCAGTATCCCTCCTCGATGCAAACCGATTATAACAAAGTCACGACGTTTCAGTCAGGAAGACCAGTCTTTTATTGCGGCTGAGATTTCTCGGCTTTTAGCAGAGGATATCATCGAGCCTTGTTCATCACCATGGCGCGCCCAGGTCGTTATTGTTAAGAACCCTCTACAACCTCACAAGAAACGGCTGTGCATTGACTATTCACAGACCATCAATCAATATACGGACTTGGACGCATACCCATTGCCGCGCATCGATGATATGGTTAATAAACTGGCTGAGTACACGGTGTTCTCAACATATGATCTGAAAAGTGCCTATCATCAGGTACCCTTGAAGGTCTCAGACAAGCAGTATACGGCCTTTGAAGCCAATGGACGGCTGTATCAATTTCGTCGCCTCCCCTTTGGGGGTCACTAATGGAGTGGCTGTCTTCCAGCGAGCAATGGATGACCTGGTCAAACAGGAAGACTTGAAGGATACGTTTCCTTATCTGGACAATATTACTGTCGCAGGTCGCAATCAGCGGGAACATGACGCCAATCTCCAACGATTTTGGGATGCACTCCAGCACCGTAATTTGACATTAAATGCGGCTAAATCCATTGAGTCACAACCAACCATCAACATCCTTGGCTATTGTGTGGGCAATGGCATCATTAACCTGACCCTGAAAGGCTTCGCCCACTCCAAGAGCTCCCGCCACCTAAGAATCCGGCCTCCTTGCGCTGGCCCTCGGCCTGTTTGCATACTATGCTAAATGGATTCCTAACTTCTCGGACCGAATCCAACCTCTACTGAAGGCCAGCACATTCCCACTAGACACAGCGGCTGTTGCAGCCTTTAACCTCCTGAAAAAACAGTTGGAGAAAGCGGCTCTTCACTCCATCGATGAGAGTCTTCCTTTTGTTGTTGAGTGTGATGCCTCGGAGGTGGCGATCTCGGCCACTCTGAATCAGGAAGGTCGTCCGGTGGCATTTTTGTCCAGGACTTTTCAAGGGGCTGAGCTACATTATCCTCCAGTCGAGAAAGAAGCTACAGCCATCATAGAGGCAGTACGGAAGTGGACTCATCTCCTAGCTCGCCAGCACTTTACCTTAATCACGGACCAGCGATCGGTCGCCTTCATGCTCGATAATCGAAAACGGACCAAAATTAAAAATAATAAAATCCAGCTTTGGCGGCTGGAATTGGCCTCTTTTGGTTACACCATCCACTATCGACCTGGCAAGGAGAATGTGGCTCCGGATACCCTCACACGAGCATTCTGCTCCGCCATGGCACCCTCTACGCTCGTAGACATCCATGATGGGTTGTGTCATCCGGGCGTTACTCGCATGCTACACTTCGTGCGGTCCCAAAATCTCCCATTCTCTACCGGGGATGTAAAGAAGATGTGCTCGGACTGCAGAGTCTGTGCGGAATTGAAACCTCAGTTTTTCCGCCCCTCGGGTGGTATACACATACATGCGACCCAGCCAATGCAACGGCTTAGCATCGATTTTAAGGGGCCGTTGCCCTCTTCAACTCGCAACACTTATCTGTTGACCATGGTCAATGAGTATTCCCGTTTTCCGTTTGCCTTTCCCTGCCCCAATATGCTGACGACCACGGTTATCAGCTGCCTTGAGCAGGTATTTGCTTTCTGTGGCATGGCATCCTATGTTCATTCGGATCGGGGCCCTTCTTTTATGTCAGGAGAACTCAAGGCCTATCTCTCGGAACGGGGTATTGCTGCCAGCAGAACGACGCCTTATCATCCGGTCGGGAATGGGCAAGTCGAGCGTTTTAACGCTATCATCTGGAATGCGGTACGTCTGGCTTTGAGATCTCGGGGCCTACCCAACCAGCAATGGGAAGCAGTACTTCCAGACGCATTACACTCCACACGGTCCCTCCTTTCGACCGCCACAAATACGACGCCTCATGAACGGTTCTTCCGATTTCAGCGTCGCTCATCCTATGGGATATCTCTCCCGTCGTGGCTGACTGCACCGGGACCAGTGCTACTCCGAAGATATGTCCGGGCGTCTAAGAATGACCCCCTGGTAGATGAGGTTGAGCTCACTGACGTCAACCCTACCTACGCCTATATTCGGTATCCTGACGGTCGGGAATCTACCGTGTCATTGCGGGATCTGGCTCCCTGCCCGCCGAAACATAGAGGGACACCAGGGGATGATATTGTACCAGGCACATCTCTGGGCTCGCCAGGTGCCTCTCATCACGATCTGGATCTGACGCCGGCTGGTACCTCACTCCAGCGTGCCGACCTGGGGCAGACTGACTATGAGCCCGTCGGGGCTCGCACGCGCAGCCACGATCCACCCCGTACCATACGCTCGGAAACGGATCTGCCACAGCCCTGCCCGACACCCGTTCGGGCACCAGTACACAGTCAGGATCGTCCTGACCCCTCACAGAGCGGGCTGGATCACTCGGACTCTGGTCCACGGCGGGTAAACGGGCTAGGGGCCCTCTACCGCTACGAGAACCCAAACGGGTGCGGCTCTCCCTCGTCCGGCGGCTACGAAATGGAGGGAGCATCCCGGCCTCCTAATCTTTTGGGGGGGGAGAATGTGGTAACACAATACAGCTTCCTGTGACTCGAACTTTATTGCATCACTTCCTGTGATTAGTCCAGGATAAATACTGGACTGAGCAGTTGGATCCTGGAGAGGCATAGAGTAAGACCTCTTTTGTATGTAGCACCTTTTTAGTTGATTAAAGCTTACTTTAAGTTCACCACGCGTAAGGCTCATTCTTACGACACAGGTCATGTATTTTTAGTTATCCTGGTGTCTAACACACACACATCAATAAAACAGGGAATTCCTGGAAACACGCTGCAGGTCCTTCCTTATCTGGAGATCAAATGTCTGTTGTATAATTGTACCAGCAGTTAACAGGCTCCTGTGAACTCCTCCCTCTGCTATTTTAATATGGACTTTAACTAATTTATTTTAAACAGTTTATTTTAAATGGGTTAACACCTGCCTTAAACTGGTAGACTCAGGACTGTCACACAAACACGGTAAATCTTCATAGAATAATTACCACAGTCATCTTTAGACTGGAAACTTAAACCTACCGTTTCACTTTCAGTCAGGAACAGATCGCAGTTTGACACCAATCTCTGATTTGACAGCACGTTTCCAGCATTCATCGTTGTTCTTCCTGACTCTAAACACAGTTGTAAAGGAGCCTTCTGTTCCGTGCCTAGGAGCTCTGAACCATGGAAGAGAGCGGCTGGGACACATTTCTTACAGGCCTCAAGATTAACCCGAACGGCGACTTTGCTGTCCGGGCTGAGAGACGAGAAAGACCAAAGTGCCGTTTGCCCCTCTCAGTGTGGCCCTGAAGGACTGTGTCCAGGCTGAAGTTCTGTTCCCGCCGTACGATCCTCCCCCCAGATTGTCCTTTCTGAGCTCCAGCCAGGTGATGCTAAACACTCAGGTGGGAAAGACAAAAATCTACAACAATGTGTTTAAAACAAAGCTGGTTTATTTGACATCTATCCAGAATATTAAACTCCAGCCCAGTTACAGGAGTTATTAACATCAGCAGAAACAAACCCAACTGTCAGAATGAACCTGGTTCAGTCCTGGATGTGATTAACAGCAGCAATAACAGCAGAATCCAACCCCTACAGTCACTTGTGAACTCGCTGGTGTCTCAGCAGGTTGGATTTCCGAATGAATCCCTTCCCACACACGGGGCAGGTGAACGGCCTCTCCCCAGTGTGAACTCGCTGGTGTCCCAGCAGATCCTTTTTGCTTTTAAATCTCTTCTCACAGTCAGAACATGTAAAAGGTTTATCATCAGAGTGAACTCGCTGGTGTCTCAGCAGGTTTGATGACCGAATGAATCCCTTCCCACACACGGAGCAGGTGAATGGCCTCTCCCCAGTGTGGGTGCGCTGGTGTACAGTGAGTTCAGATGACCGCCTGAACCCAGTCCCGCAGTGAGAGCACCTGAACGGTCTTTCGTCAGTGTGAACAGTTTGATGGCATGTCAGTTCCCCGGAACTTTTATAGCACTTCCCACAGTCCGGGCATTTAAAAGGTCTCTCGTCAGTGTGAACTCGCCAGTGCTTCAGCAGAGTGGATGAATTAATAAATCCTTTCCCACACTCGGAACAGGTGAAGGGTCTCGCCCCAGAGTTACTACGCTGGTGTCTCAGCAGATCACTTCTGCTTTTAAATCTCTTCTCACAATCAGAACATTTAAAAGGTCTCTTATCAGTGTGAACAAGTTGGTGTGTTAGCAGGTGGGATGACTGAGTGAATCCCTTCCCACACACGGAGCAGGTGAATGGCCTCTCCCCAGTGTGAACTCGCCGGTGTGTCAGCAGGGCAGATGACTGAGTGAATCCCTTCCCACACACGGAGCAGGTGAACGGCCTCTCCCCAGTGTGAACAAGTTGGTGTGTCAGCAGGGTGGATGACTGAGTGAATCCATTCCCACACATGGAGCAGGTGAACGGCCTCTTCCCAGTGTGAACTCGCTGGTGTGTCAGCAGGGTGGATGAATTAGTGAATCTCTTCCCACACATGGAGCAGGTGAACGGCATCTCACTGCTGTGAACTCGTGCGATGATGCCCTGAACCTCTTCCCACAGTGAGAGCAGTTGAACAATGTGTAACCGCTGTGAATGTGCTGGTGCTCTATCAGTGTCTCAGGGCGTTTAAAGCTCTTCTCCCACTTGATGCATTTAAACTCTCTCTCGTTAGTGTGAACCCACTGATGTATCAGCAGGGCAGAGAAATAAGTGCATCTCTTGCCACAGACAGAGCAGGTGAACGGCCTCTCCCCGGTGTGATTGCGCTGTTGGGTTTCCAGCTCAGACGGATATTTGAATCCTTTCCCACAATCCCCACATTTACACGGTTTCTCCCCGGTGTGAATGCGCTTGTGTCTCGACAGGCCACAGGATCGGCTGAATCCTCGTCCACACACAGAACACGTGTACGGTTTCTCTCCGCTGTGAACGGTGCTTTTTGCTTCCGCGTTCAAAGGCCGATGATATTCAGGTCCGATGAATCGAGTGACTTCGTCAGGTCTTGATGCGATGTTTGGTTTGAGCTTCCCGTCTGCTAATCCTCCTCTTCTAATAGCCTGTAAAATGAATTTAAAACAGGAAAAAGGGAGCATGAGAGAGAACCCACAAAAAAACAAAGGCAGGTTGTGAAATTGAGCTCAATGAATCTGGTCATTTGTGGGGCCTGCACTAGAAAAAAGTGACCATGAAAGCTGCTGGATTGTCATAAAAACCCAACTGGTTCACTAATGTCCTTCAGGGAAGGGAATCCGCCACCTGGTCTGGGCCTACACATGACTCTAGCCTCTATGGGAGGAGAGAGAGAGGTTGTAGTTGGGGGAGGGGGCATGGAAGGGTCGAAAGAAAGGAACTTTAAACATCTGCAACTAGACCAGAACTTTGACAGAACCTCCAAAACCCGCAACCTCCAGCACCTAGAAGGACGAGGGCAGCAGGTGTATGGGAACAACATCACCTCCCAGTTCCCCTTTAAGTCAGTACCTTCACCACACGGACTGCAGTGGTTCATGACGAAGGCCCACCATCACCTTCTCAACGGGAAACTGGCGATTGGCAACATATGCTGGCCTTGCCCGTGACGCCCACATCTCAAGAATGAAACAAATCTGTAGATGTAAAATAGATTAAAAGCCTCTGCAGAAATACTTGTTCCTAAAACAATACTCTTTTATATTGTAGGGACTGTGTCTGTTTAACAACCTAATCTCCCCCAGAATCCACCTCCCTTGACAGTCCCACATTGGAAATTGTTGGGTCCTCCTGGGCTCAGAAGTACTGGGGGTTAAACCCAGCAGCTTCTCCTCCATCTCCACTCCAGCTCAAACTGAAGCAACAAAAAGACCTACACAGGCGGCCAGGGACCGACTTCCGCATCCAGCGCCCGCCCTGATACAAGCCGGCTCTGGATTGGCGGGTCTGCTGTGTCGATGCCAGTTGTGGTTTCTCCTGTCTGGGGGAGGCGCTGCACCCTGGGTTTCCTGGTGCCGGGGCCCTGGCCGCACGTCCGCCGGGCCCGGCCGCTCTGATTCGGGGCCTGAGACGCGCACTCGGTGTTGCTGAGGCCGCGCTCGCCCCCGCTCAGTTTCCTGGAGCCGCACCGCGCGTGCTCCCGGGACCAGCCCTTCCCGCGCCTGCGCGCTGCGCCCCTGCTGATGGAGATAGGCCGTATTCACACGCGCGGGCACTCTGGGTCAGGGCACCGTCATGTTCAGTATTACATAAGAACATAAGAAATAGGAGCAGGAGTAGGCCAATCGGCCCCTCGAGCCTGCTCCGCCATTCAATAAGATCATGGCTGATCTGATCCTAACCGCCAATCTACTATCTATCACAGAACCATCTCCTGCATCTAACAGAATTGCACACACGAAATAGGAGCAGAATCAGGCTACACAGTCCCTGGGCCCGCTCCACTACCCACAGGGCCATGACCGATCCGAACCTAGACTCATGTCCAAATTCCTGCCCGCTCCCCGTAACCCTTAATGCCCTTTACTTCTAGGAAACTGTCTATTTCTGTTTTAAATTTAATTAATGTTGTAGCTTCTACAGCTTTTTGTGGCAGCATATTCCATGGACCTACCACCCTCTGAGTGAAGTAGTTCCTCCTCATCTCAGTTTTGAAAGAGCAGCCCCTTATTCTAAGACTATGTCCCCTAGTTCTCGTCTCACCCGTCATCGGGAACATCCTCCCCGCATCCACCCGATCCAACCCCTTCACAATCTTATATGTTTCAATAAGATCGCCTCTCATTCTTCTGAACTCCAATGAGTAGAGTCCCAATCTACCCAACCTCTCCTCATATGACCACCCCCTCATCCCCGGGATTAACCGAGTGAACCTTTTTTGCACTGCCTCGAGAGCAAGGATGTCTTTCCTTAAGTAAGGACACCAAAACTGTATGCAGTATTCCAGGTGCGGTCTCACCAATACCTTGTACAACTGAAGCAATACCTCCCTATTTTTATATTCTATCCCCCTAGCAATGAAAGCCAACATTCCATTTGCCTTCTTAATCACTTGCTGCACCTGCATACTAACCTTTTGAGTTTCGTGCACCAGGACCCCCAGATCCCTTTGCACTTCAGTACTCTCCAGTTTCTTGCCATTAAGATAATAAATTGCTCTAGGATTTTTCCTGCCAAAGTGCATCACCTCACACTTTCCAGTGTTGTATTCCATCTGCCAAATCTCTGCCCACTTACTTAGCCTGTCTATGTCCCCTTGCAGGTTTTTTATGTCCTCCTCACTCACTACTTTCCCTCCCATCTTTGTATCATCTGCAAATTTTGATATGTTACACTTGGTCCCTTCCTCCAAATCGTTAATATAGATTGTGAAGAGTTGGGGACCCAGCACTGACCCCTGTGGAACACCACTAGTTACTGATTGCCAGTCTGAGAATGAACCATTTATCCCAACTCTTTGCTTTCTGTTAGATAGCCAATCCTCTATCCATGCCAGAATATTACCCCCAATCCCGTGATTTTTTACCTTAAGCAATAATCTTTTGTGTGGCACCTTGTCAAATGCCTTTTGGAAGTCTAAATACACTACGTCCACTGGTTCCCCTTTATCCACTCTATATGTTACTTCCTCAAAGAACTCCAGCAAATTTGTCAAACATGACTTCCCCTTCGTAAAACCATGCTGACTTTGTCCTATTAAATTATGATTATCCAAATGTCCTGTTACTGTTTCCTTAATAATGGACTCCAAAATTTTACCTACCACAGATGTTAGGCTAACCGGTCTATAGTTACCAGCCTTCTGTCTACTGCCCTTTTTAAATAAGGGTGTTACATTAGCAGTTTTCCAGTCTGCCGGGACCTTAGCGGAATCCAGGGAGTTTTGAAAAATTATTACCAATGCATCTACAATCCCTACCGCCACTTCCTTCAAGACTCTAGGATGTAAGCCATCAGGTCCAGGTGATTTATCCGCCTTGAGTCCCATTATTTTACCGAGTACCACTTCCTTAGTGATTTTGATCGTGTTTAGCTCCTCTCCCCCTATAGCCCCCTGTTTGTCCAGTGTTGGGATATTCTTAGTGTCCTCTACTGTAAAGACTGATACAAAATATTCATTCAGTGTTTTTGCCATCTCCATATTTCCCACCATTAATTTCCCGGTCTCATCCTCTAAGGGACCAACATTTACTTTAGCCACCCTTTTTCTTTTTATATAACTATAAAAACTCTTACTACCTGTTTTTATATTTTTTGCTAATTTACTTTCATAATCTATCTTCCCTTTCTTAATCAATCTTTTTGTTATTTTTTGCTGCCTTTTAAAGTTTTCCCAATCCTCTGTCCTCCCACTAGATTTCGCTACCTTATATGCCCTTGTTTTTAGTCGAATACTATCCTTAATTTCTCTACTTAGCCACGGATGACTGTCCTTTCTTTTACACCCTTTTCTTTTCAGTGGAATATATTTTTTTTGGAAGTTGTAAAATAACTTCTTGAATGTACACCACTGATCATGTGTCGTCTTACCCTTTAATCTATTTTCCCAATCCACTCTACTCAATTCCGCTCGCATACCTTCATAGTCTCCTTTATTCAAGCTTAGCACGCTTGTTTGAGATCCAACCTTCTCACCCTCTAATTGAATATGGAATTCAACCATGTTATGGTCACTCCTTCCAAGGGGATCCTTTACTAGGACATTTTTAATTAATCCTGTCTCGTTACACAGGACCAGATCTAAGGTTGCTTGCCCCCTGGTCGGTTCAGTTACATACTGCTCAAGAAACCCTGTCTTTCCCTGGAGTTCCAGTTCTGAGTTTCAGGCACGTCAGTGCCAAGTGGACCAGGTGTTTGAAGCTCATTCATTGCCCTCGCTCCATGTCTCTGTTAGTTAAAGGTACAGAGATTGATTTCCATTATTGTGCATCTGTTTGTGATATTTAGAGAAAGAAAGACTTGCATTTATATAGCGCCTTTCAGGACCACCGGACGTCCCAAAGCGCATTACAGCCAATGAAGTAAATTTTGAAGTGTAGCCATTGTTGTAATGTGGGAAACGTAGCAGCCAATGACCGCAGGCAAGCTCCCACAAACAGCAATGTGATAATGACCAGATAATCTGTTTCTGTGATGTTGATTGAGGGATAAATATTGGCCAGGACACCAGGGAGAACTCCCTTGTTCTTCTTCGAAATAGAGCCCTGGGATCTTTTACGTCCACCCGAAAGAGTAGACGGGACCTCAGTTCAACATCACATCCAAAAGACAGCATCTCCGACAGTGCAGCACTCCCTCAGCACTGCACTGGAGCGTCAGCCTAGATTTCTGTGCTCAAGTCTCTGGAGTGGGAACTTGAACCCACAACCTTCTGACTCAGAGGCGAGGGTGCTACCAACTGAGCCACGGACTGACACAAAGACAATGGCTCATCACTCTGCACCTATAGTAGTTAAAGTAGTTAAAGTCAGGGTCGGGCTAGGTCACTGAGGGATGAAGGAGGCGAGTGTGCAGTGGAGAGTCAGGGTCGGGCTAGGTCACTGAGGGATGAAGGAGGCGAGTGTGCAGTGGAGAGTCAGGGTCGGGCTAGGTCACTGAGGGATGAAGGAGGCGAGTGTGCAGTGGAGAGTCAGGGTCGGGCTAGGTCACTGAGGGATGAAGGAGGCGAGTGTGCAGTGGAGAGTCAGGGTCGGGCTAGGTCACTGAGGGATGAAGGAGGCGAGTGTGCAGTGGAGAGTCAGGGTCGGGCTAGGTCACTGAGGGATGAAGGAGGCGAGTGTGCAGTGGAGAGTCAGGGTCGGGCTAGGTCACTGAGGGATGAAGGAGGCGAGTGTGCAGTGGAGAGTCAGGGTCGGGCTAGGTCACTGAGGGATGAAGGAGGCGAGTGTGCAGTGGAGAGTCAGGGTCGGGCTAGGTCACTGAGGGATGAAGGAGGCGAGTGTGCAGTGGAGAGTCAGGGTCGGGCTAGGTCACTGAGGGATGAAGGAGGCGAGTGTGCAGTGGAGAGTCAGGGTCGGGCTAGGTCACTGAGGGATGAAGGAGGCGAGTGTGCAGTGGAGAGTCAGGGTCGGGCTAGGTCACTGAGGGATGAAGGAGGCGAGTGTGCAGTGGAGAGTCAGGGTCGGGCTAGGTCACTGAGGGATGAAGGAGGCGAGTGTGCAGTGGAGAGTCAGGGTCGGGCTAGGTCACTGAGGGATGAAGGAGGCGAGTGTGCAGTGGAGAGTCAGGGTCGGGCTAGGTCACTGAGGGATGAAGGAGGCGAGTGTGCAGTGGAGAGTCAGGGTCGGGCTAGGTCACTGAGGGATGAAGGAGGCGAGTGTGCAGTGGAGAGTCAGGGTCGGGCTAGGTCACTGAGGGATGAAGGAGGCGAGTGTGCAGTGGAGAGTCAGGGTCGGGCTAGGTCACTGAGGGATGAAGGAGGCGAGTGTGCAGTGGAGAGTCAGGGTAGGGCTAGGTCACTGAGGGATGAAGGAGGCGAGTGTGCAGTGGAGAGTCAGGGTCGGGCTAGGTCACTGAGGGATGAAGGAGGCGAGTGTGCAGTGGAGAGTCAGGGTCGGGCTAGGTCACTGAGGGATGAAGGAGGCGAGTGTGCAGTGGAGAGTCAGGGTCGGGCTAGGTCACTGAGGGATGAAGGAGGCGAGTGTGCAGTGGAGAGTCAGGGTCGGGCTAGGTCACTGAGGGATGAAGGACGTGAGTGTGCAGTGGAGAGTCAGGGTAGGGCTCGGGGGATGAAGGAGGCGAGTGTGCAGTGGAGAGTCAGGGTCAGGCTAGGTCACTGAGGGATGAAGGGGGCGAGTGTGCAGTGGAGAGTCAGTGTAGGGCAAGGTGCAGAGGGATGAAGGAGGCGAGTGTGCAGTGGAGAGTCAGGGTAGGGCTCGGTCACTGAGGGATGAAGGAGGCGAGTGTGCAGTGGAGAGTCAGGGTCGGGCTAGGTCACTGAGGGATGAAGGAGGCGAGTGTGCAGTGGAGAGTCAGGGTAGGGCTCGGAGGGATGAAGGAGGCGAGTGTGCAGTGGAGAGTCAGGGTCAGGGTAGGTTACTGAGGGGTGAAGGAGGCGAGTGTGCAGTGGAGAGTCAGGGTCGGGCTAGGTCACTGAGGGATGAAGGATGTGAGTGTGCAGTGGAGAGTCACGGTTGGGCTAGGTCACTGAGGGATGAAGGGGGCGAGTGTGCAGTGGAGAGTCAGGGTCGGGCTAGGTCACTGAGGGATGAAGGAGGCGAGTGTGCAGTGGAGAGTCAGGGTCGGGCTAGGTCACTGAGGGATGAAGGAGGCGAGTGTGCAGTGGAGAGTCAGGGTCGGGCTAGGTCACTGAGGGATGAAGGAGGCGAGTGTGCAGTGGAGAGTCAGGGTCGGGCTAGGTCACTGAGGGATGAAGGAGGCGAGTGTGCAGTGGAGAGTCAGGGTCGGGCTAGGTCACTGAGGGATGAAGGAGGCGAGTGTGCAGTGGAGAGTCAGGGTCGGGCTAGGTCACTGAGGGATGAAGGAGGCGAGTGTGCAGTGGAGAGTCAGGGTCGGGCTAGGTCACTGAGGGATGAAGGAGGCGAGTGTGCAGTGGAGAGTCAGGGTCGGGCTAGGTCACTGAGGGATGAAGGAGGCGAGTGTGCAGTGGAGAGTCAGGGTCGGGCTAGGTCACTGAGGGATGAAGGAGGCGAGTGTGCAGTGGAGAGTCAGGGTCGGGCTAGGTCACTGAGGGATGAAGGAGGCGAGTGTGCAGTGGAGAGTCAGGGTCGGGCTAGGTCACTGAGGGATGAAGGAGGCGAGTGTGCAGTGGAGAGTCAGGGTCGGGCTAGGTCACTGAGGGATGAAGGAGGCGAGTGTGCAGTGGAGAGTCAGGGTCGGGCTAGGTCACTGAGGGATGAAGGAGGCGAGTGTGCAGTGGAGAGTCAGGGTCGGGCTAGGTCACTGAGGGATGAAGGAGGCGAGTGTGCAGTGGAGAGTCAGGGTCGGGCTAGGTCACTGAGGGATGAAGGAGGCGAGTGTGCAGTGGAGAGTCAGGGTCGGGCTAGGTCACTGAGGGATGAAGGAGGCGAGTGTGCAGTGGAGAGTCAGGGTCGGGCTAGGTCACTGAGGGATGAAGGAGGCGAGTGTGCAGTGGAGAGTCAGGGTCGGGCTAGGTCACTGAGGGATGAAGGAGGCGAGTGTGCAGTGGAGAGTCAGGGTCGGGCTAGGTCACTGAGGGATGAAGGAGGCGAGTGTGCAGTGGAGAGTCAGGGTCGGGCTAGGTCACTGAGGGATGAAGGAGGCGAGTGTGCAGTGGAGAGTCAGGGTCGGGCTAGGTCACTGAGGGATGAAGGAGGCGAGTGTGCAGTGGAGAGTCAGGGTCGGGCTAGGTCACTGAGGGATGAAGGAGGCGAGTGTGCAGTGGAGAGTCAGGGTCGGGCTAGGTCACTGAGGGATGAAGGAGGCGAGTGTGCAGTGGAGAGTCAGGGTCGGGCTAGGTCACTGAGGGATGAAGGAGGCGAGTGTGCAGTGGAGAGTCAGGGTCGGGCTAGGTCACTGAGGGATGAAGGAGGCGAGTGTGCAGTGGAGAGTCAGGGTCGGGCTAGGTCACTGAGGGATGAAGGAGGCGAGTGTGCAGTGGAGAGTCAGGGTCGGGCTAGGTCACTGAGGGATGAAGGAGGCGAGTGTGCAGTGGAGAGTCAGGGTCGGGCTAGGTCACTGAGGGATGAAGGAGGCGAGTGTGCAGTGGAGAGTCAGGGTCGGGCTAGGTCACTGAGGGATGAAGGAGGCGAGTGTGCAGTGGAGAGTCAGGGTCGGGCTAGGTCACTGAGGGATGAAGGAGGCGAGTGTGCAGTGGAGAGTCAGGGTCGGGCTAGGTCACTGAGGGATGAAGGAGGCGAGTGTGCAGTGGAGAGTCAGGGTCGGGCTAGGTCACTGAGGGATGAAGGAGGCGAGTGTGCAGTGGAGAGTCAGGGTCGGGCTAGGTCACTGAGGGATGAAGGAGGCGAGTGTGCAGTGGAGAGTCAGGGTCGGGCTAGGTCACTGAGGGATGAAGGAGGCGAGTGTGCAGTGGAGAGTCAGGGTCGGGCTAGGTCACTGAGGGATGAAGGAGGCGAGTGTGCAGTGGAGAGTCAGGGTCGGGCTAGGTCACTGAGGGATGAAGGAGGCGAGTGTGCAGTGGAGAGTCAGGGTCGGGCTAGGTCACTGAGGGATGAAGGAGGCGAGTGTGCAGTGGAGAGTCAGGGTCGGGCTAGGTCACTGAGGGATGAAGGAGGCGAGTGTGCAGTGGAGAGTCAGGGTCGGGCTAGGTCACTGAGGGATGAAGGAGGCGAGTGTGCAGTGGAGAGTCAGGGTCGGGCTAGGTCACTGAGGGATGAAGGAGGCGAGTGTGCAGTGGAGAGTCAGGGTCGGGCTAGGTCACTGAGGGATGAAGGAGGCGAGTGTGCAGTGGAGAGTCAGGGTCGGGCTAGGTCACTGAGGGATGAAGGAGGCGAGTGTGCAGTGGAGAGTCAGGGTCGGGCTAGGTCACTGAGGGATGAAGGAGGCGAGTGTGCAGTGGAGAGTCAGGGTCGGGCTAGGTCACTGAGGGATGAAGGAGGCGAGTGTGCAGTGGAGAGTCAGGGTCGGGCTAGGTCACTGAGGGATGAAGGAGGCGAGTGTGCAGTGGAGAGTCAGGGTCGGGCTAGGTCACTGAGGGATGAAGGAGGCGAGTGTGCAGTGGAGAGTCAGGGTCGGGCTAGGTCACTGAGGGATGAAGGAGGCGAGTGTGCAGTGGAGAGTCAGGGTCGGGCTAGGTCACTGAGGGATGAAGGAGGCGAGTGTGCAGTGGAGAGTCAGGGTCGGGCTAGGTCACTGAGGGATGAAGGAGGCGAGTGTGCAGTGGAGAGTCAGGGTCGGGCTAGGTCACTGAGGGATGAAGGAGGCGAGTGTGCAGTGGAGAGTCAGGGTCGGGCTAGGTCACTGAGGGATGAAGGAGGCGAGTGTGCAGTGGAGAGTCAGGGTCGGGCTAGGTCACTGAGGGATGAAGGAGGCGAGTGTGCAGTGGAGAGTCAGGGTAGGGCTAGGTCACTGAGGGATGAAGGAGGCGAGTGTGCAGTGGAGAGTCAGGGTCGGGCTAGGTCACTGAGGGATGAAGGAGGCGAGTGTGCAGTGGAGAGTCAGGGTCGGGCTAGGTCACTGAGGGATGAAGGAGGCGAGTGTGCAGTGGAGAGTCAGGGTCGGGCTAGGTCACTGAGGGATGAAGGAGGCGAGTGTGCAGTGGAGAGTCAGGGTCGGGCTAGGTCACTGAGGGATGAAGGAGGCGAGTGTGCAGTGGAGAGTCAGGGTAGGGCTAGGTCACTGAGGGATGAAGGAGGCGAGTGTGCAGTGGAGAGTCAGGGTCGGGCTAGGTCACTGAGGGATGAAGGAGGCGAGTGTGCAGTGGAGAGTCAGGGTCGGGCTAGGTCACTGAGGGATGAAGGAGGCGAGTGTGCAGTGGAGAGTCAGGGTCGGGCTAGGTCACTGAGGGATGAAGGAGGCGAGTGTGCAGTGGAGAGTCAGGGTCGGGCTAGGTCACTGAGGGATGAAGGAGGCGAGTGTGCAGTGGAGAGTCAGGGTCGGGCTAGGTCACTGAGGGATGAAGGAGGCGAGTGTGCAGTGGAGAGTCAGGGTCGGGCTAGGTCACTGAGGGATGAAGGAGGCGAGTGTGCAGTGGAGAGTCAGGGTCGGGCTAGGTCACTGAGGGATGAAGGAGGCGAGTGTGCAGTGGAGAGTCAGGGTCGGGCTAGGTCACTGAGGGATGAAGGAGGCGAGTGTGCAGTGGAGAGTCAGGGTCGGGCTAGGTCACTGAGGGATGAAGGAGGCGAGTGTGCAGTGGAGAGTCAGGGTCGGGCTAGGTCACTGAGGGATGAAGGAGGCGAGTGTGCAGTGGAGAGTCAGGGTCGGGCTAGGTCACTGAGGGATGAAGGAGGCGAGTGTGCAGTGGAGAGTCAGGGTCGGGCTCGGTCACTGAGGGATGAAGGAGGCGAGTGTGCAGTGGAGAGTCAGGGTCGGGCTAGGTCACTGAGGGATGAAGGAGGCGAGTGTGCAGTGGAGAGTCAGGGTCGGGCTAGGTCACTGAGGGATGAAGGAGGCGAGTGTGCAGTGGAGAGTCAGGGTCGGGCTAGGTCACTGAGGGATGAAGGAGGCGAGTGTGCAGTGGAGAGTCAGGGTCGGGCTAGGTCACTGAGGGATGAAGGAGGCGAGTGTGCAGTGGAGAGTCAGGGTCGGGCTAGGTCACTGAGGGATGAAGGAGGCGAGTGTGCAGTGGAGAGTCAGGGTCGGGCTAGGTCACTGAGGGATGAAGGAGGCGAGTGTGCAGTGGAGAGTCAGGGTCGGGCTAGGTCACTGAGGGATGAAGGAGGCGAGTGTGCAGTGGAGAGTCAGGGTCGGGCTAGGTCACTGAGGGATGAAGGAGGCGAGTGTGCAGTGGAGAGTCAGGGTCGGGCTAGGTCACTGAGGGATGAAGGAGGCGAGTGTGCAGTGGAGAGTCAGGGTCGGGCTAGGTCACTGAGGGATGAAGGAGGCGAGTGTGCAGTGGAGAGTCAGGGTCGGGCTAGGTCACTGAGGGATGAAGGAGGCGAGTGTGCAGTGGAGAGTCAGGGTCGGGCTAGGTCACTGAGGGATGAAGGAGGCGAGTGTGCAGTGGAGAGTCAGGGTAGGGCTAGGTCACTGAGGGATGAAGGAGGCGAGTGTGCAGTGGAGAGTCAGGGTCGGGCTAGGTCACTGAGGGATGAAGGAGGCGAGTGTGCAGTGGAGAGTCAGGGTAGGGCTAGGTCACTGAGGGATGAAGGAGGCGAGTGTGCAGTGGAGAGTCAGGGTCGGGCTAGGTCACTGAGGGATGAAGGAGGCGAGTGTGCAGTGGAGAGTCAGGGTCGGGCTAGGTCACTGAGGGATGAAGGAGGCGAGTGTGCAGTGGAGAGTCAGGGTCGGGCTAGGTCACTGAGGGATGAAGGAGGCGAGTGTGCAGTGGAGAGTCAGGGTCGGGCTAGGTCACTGAGGGATGAAGGAGGCGAGTGTGCAGTGGAGAGTCAGGGTCGGGCTAGGTCACTGAGGGATGAAGGAGGCGAGTGTGCAGTGGAGAGTCAGGGTCGGGCTAGGTCACTGAGGGATGAAGGAGGCGAGTGTGCAGTGGAGAGTCAGGGTCGGGCTAGGTCACTGAGGGATGAAGGAGGCGAGTGTGCAGTGGAGAGTCAGGGTCGGGCTAGGTCACTGAGGGATGAAGGAGGCGAGTGTGCAGTGGAGAGTCAGGGTCGGGCTAGGTCACTGAGGGATGAAGGAGGCGAGTGTGCAGTGGAGAGTCAGGGTCGGGCTAGGTCACTGAGGGATGAAGGAGGCGAGTGTGCAGTGGAGAGTCAGGGTCGGGCTAGGTCACTGAGGGATGAAGGAGGCGAGTGTGCAGTGGAGAGTCAGGGTCGGGCTAGGTCACTGAGGGATGAAGGAGGCGAGTGTGCAGTGGAGAGTCAGGGTCGGGCTAGGTCACTGAGGGATGAAGGAGGCGAGTGTGCAGTGGAGAGTCAGGGTCGGGCTAGGTCACTGAGGGATGAAGGAGGCGAGTGTGCAGTGGAGAGTCAGGGTCGGGCTAGGTCACTGAGGGATGAAGGAGGCGAGTGTGCAGTGGAGAGTCAGGGTCGGGCTAGGTCACTGAGGGATGAAGGAGGCGAGTGTGCAGTGGAGAGTCAGGGTCGGGCTAGGTCACTGAGGGATGAAGGAGGCGAGTGTGCAGTGGAGAGTCAGGGTCGGGCTAGGTCACTGAGGGATGAAGGAGGCGAGTGTGCAGTGGAGAGTCAGGGTCGGGCTAGGTCACTGAGGGATGAAGGAGGCGAGTGTGCAGTGGAGAGTCAGGGTCGGGCTAGGTCACTGAGGGATGAAGGAGGCGAGTGTGCAGTGGAGAGTCAGGGTAGGGCTAGGTCACTGAGGGATGAAGGAGGCGAGTGTGCAGTGGAGAGTCAGGGTCGGGCTCGGTCACTGAGGGATGAAGGAGGCGAGTGTGCAGTGGAGAGTCAGGGTCGGGCTAGGTCACTGAGGGATGAAGGAGGCGAGTGTGCAGTGGAGAGTCAGGGTCGGGCTAGGTCACTGAGGGATGAAGGAGGCGAGTGTGCAGTGGAGAGTCAGGGTCGGGCTAGGTCACTGAGGGATGAAGGAGGCGAGTGTGCAGTGGAGAGTCAGGGTCGGGCTAGGTCACTGAGGGATGAAGGAGGCGAGTGTGCAGTGGAGAGTCAGGGTCGGGCTAGGTCACTGAGGGATGAAGGAGGCGAGTGTGCAGTGGAGAGTCAGGGTCGGGCTAGGTCACTGAGGGATGAAGGAGGCGAGTGTGCAGTGGAGAGTCAGGGTCGGGCTAGGTCACTGAGGGATGAAGGAGGCGAGTGTGCAGTGGAGAGTCAGGGTAGGGCTAGGTCACTGAGGGATGAAGGAGGCGAGTGTGCAGTGGAGAGTCAGGGTCGGGCTAGGTCACTGAGGGATGAAGGAGGCGAGTGTGCAGTGGAGAGTCAGGGTAGGGCTAGGTCACTGAGGGATGAAGGAGGCGAGTGTGCAGTGGAGAGTCAGGGTCGGGCTAGGTCACTGAGGGATGAAGGAGGCGAGTGTGCAGTGGAGAGTCAGGGTCGGGCTAGGTCACTGAGGGATGAAGGAGGCGAGTGTGCAGTGGAGAGTCAGGGTCGGGCTAGGTCACTGAGGGATGAAGGAGGCGAGTGTGCAGTGGAGAGTCAGGGTCGGGCTAGGTCACTGAGGGATGAAGGAGGCGAGTGTGCAGTGGAGAGTCAGGGTCGGGCTAGGTCACTGAGGGATGAAGGAGGCGAGTGTGCAGTGGAGAGTCAGGGTCGGGCTAGGTCACTGAGGGATGAAGGAGGCGAGTGTGCAGTGGAGAGTCAGGGTCGGGCTAGGTCACTGAGGGATGAAGGAGGCGAGTGTGCAGTGGAGAGTCAGGGTCGGGCTAGGTCACTGAGGGATGAAGGAGGCGAGTGTGCAGTGGAGAGTCAGGGTCGGGCTAGGTCACTGAGGGATGAAGGAGGCGAGTGTGCAGTGGAGAGTCAGGGTCGGGCTAGGTCACTGAGGGATGAAGGAGGCGAGTGTGCAGTGGAGAGTCAGGGTCGGGCTAGGTCACTGAGGGATGAAGGAGGCGAGTGTGCAGTGGAGAGTCAGGGTCGGGCTAGGTCACTGAGGGATGAAGGAGGCGAGTGTGCAGTGGAGAGTCAGGGTAGGGCTAGGTCACTGAGGGATGAAGGAGGCGAGTGTGCAGTGGAGAGTCAGGGTCGGGCTAGGTCACTGAGGGATGAAGGAGGCGAGTGTGCAGTGGAGAGTCAGGGTCGGGCTAGGTCACTGAGGGATGAAGGAGGCGAGTGTGCAGTGGAGAGTCAGGGTCGGGCTCGGTCACTGAGGGATGAAGGAGGCGAGTGTGCAGTGGAGAGTCAGGGTCGGGCTAGGTCACTGAGGGATGAAGGAGGCGAGTGTGCAGTGGAGAGTCAGGGTCGGGCTAGGTCACTGAGGGATGAAGGAGGCGAGTGTGCAGTGGAGAGTCAGGGTCGGGCTAGGTCACTGAGGGATGAAGGAGGCGAGTGTGCAGTGGAGAGTCAGGGTAGGGCTAGGTCACTGAGGGATGAAGGAGGCGAGTGTGCAGTGGAGAGTCAGGGTAGGGCTAGGTCACTGAGGGATGAAGGAGGCGAGTGTGCAGTGGAGAGTCAGGGTCGGGCTAGGTCACTGAGGGATGAAGGAGGCGAGTGTGCAGTGGAGAGTCAGGGTCGGGCTAGGTCACTGAGGGATGAAGGAGGCGAGTGTGCAGTGGAGAGTCAGGGTCGGGCTAGGTCACTGAGGGATGAAGGAGGCGAGTGTGCAGTGGAGAGTCAGGGTCGGGCTCGGTCACTGAGGGATGAAGGAGGCGAGTGTGCAGTGGAGAGTCAGGGTCGGGCTAGGTCACTGAGGGATGAAGGAGGCGAGTGTGCAGTGGAGAGTCAGGGTCGGGCTAGGTCACTGAGGGATGAAGGAGGCGAGTGTGCAGTGGAGAGTCAGGGTCGGGCTAGGTCACTGAGGGATGAAGGAGGCGAGTGTGCAGTGGAGAGTCAGGGTAGGGCTAGGTCACTGAGGGATGAAGGAGGCGAGTGTGCAGTGGAGAGTCAGGGTCGGGCTAGGTCACTGAGGGATGAAGGAGGCGAGTGTGCAGTGGAGAGTCAGGGTCGGGCTCGGTCACTGAGGGATGAAGGAGGCGAGTGTGCAGTGGAGAGTCAGGGTAGGGCTAGGTCACTGAGGGATGAAGGAGGCGAGTGTGCAGTGGAGAGTCAGGGTCGGGCTAGGTCACTGAGGGATGAAGGAGGCGAGTGTGCAGTGGAGAGTCAGGGAAGGGCTAGGTCACTGAGGGATGAAGGAGGCGAGTGTGCAGTGGAGAGTCAGGGTCGGGCTAGGTCACTGAGGGATGAAGGAGGCGAGTGTGCAGTGGAGAGTCAGGGTCGGGCTCGGTCACTGAGGGATGAAGGAGGCGAGTGTGCAGTGGAGAGTCAGGGTCGGGCTAGGTCACTGAGGGATGAAGGAGGCGAGTGTGCAGTGGAGAGTCAGGGTCGGGCTAGGTCACTGAGGGATGAAGGAGGCGAGTGTGCAGTGGAGAGTCAGGGTCGGGCTAGGTCACTGAGGGATGAAGGAGGCGAGTGTGCAGTGGAGAGTCAGGGTCGGGCTAGGTCACTGAGGGATGAAGGAGGCGAGTGTGCAGTGGAGAGTCAGGGTCGGGCTAGGTCACTGAGGGATGAAGGAGGCGAGTGTGCAGTGGAGAGTCAGGGTCGGGCTAGGTCACTGAGGGATGAAGGAGGCGAGTGTGCAGTGGAGAGTCAGGGTAGGGCTAGGTCACTGAGGGATGAAGGAGGCGAGTGTGCAGTGGAGAGTCAGGGTCGGGCTAGGTCACTGAGGGATGAAGGAGGCGAGTGTGCAGTGGAGAGTCAGGGTCGGGCTAGGTCACTGAGGGATGAAGGAGGCGAGTGTGCAGTGGAGAGTCAGGGTCGGGCTAGGTCACTGAGGGATGAAGGAGGCGAGTGTGCAGTGGAGAGTCAGGGTCGGGCTAGGTCACTGAGGGATGAAGGAGGCGAGTGTGCAGTGGAGAGTCAGGGTCGGGCTAGGTCACTGAGGGATGAAGGAGGCGAGTGTGCAGTGGAGAGTCAGGGTCGGGCTCGGTCACTGAGGGATGAAGGAGGCGAGTGTGCAGTGGAGAGTCAGGGTCGGGCTAGGTCACTGAGGGATGAAGGAGGCGAGTGTGCAGTGGAGAGTCAGGGTCGGGCTCGGTCACTGAGGGATGAAGGAGGCGAGTGTGCAGTGGAGAGTCAGGGTCGGGCTAGGTCACTGAGGGATGAAGGAGGCGAGTGTGCAGTGGAGAGTCAGGGTCGGGCTAGGTCACTGAGGGATGAAGGAGGCGAGTGTGCAGTGGAGAGTCAGGGTCGGGCTAGGTCACTGAGGGATGAAGGAGGCGAGTGTGCAGTGGAGAGTCAGGGTCGGGCTCGGTCACTGAGGGATGAAGGAGGCGAGTGTGCAGTGGAGAGTCAGGGTCGGGCTAGGTCACTGAGGGATGAAGGAGGCGAGTGTGCAGTGGAGAGTCAGGGTCGGGCTAGGTCACTGAGGGATGAAGGAGGCGAGTGTGCAGTGGAGAGTCAGGGTCGGGCTAGGTCACTGAGGGATGAAGGAGGCGAGTGTGCAGTGGAGAGTCAGGGTCGGGCTAGGTCACTGAGGGATGAAGGAGGCGAGTGTGCAGTGGAGAGTCAGGGTCGGGCTAGGTCACTGAGGGATGAAGGAGGCGAGTGTGCAGTGGAGAGTCAGGGTCGGGCTCGGTCACTGAGGGATGAAGGAGGCGAGTGTGCAGTGGAGAGTCAGGGTCGGGCTAGGTCACTGAGGGATGAAGGAGGCGAGTGTGCAGTGGAGAGTCAGGGTCGGGCTAGGTCACTGAGGGATGAAGGAGGCGAGTGTGCAGTGGAGAGTCAGGGTCGGGCTAGGTCACTGAGGGATGAAGGAGGCGAGTGTGCAGTGGAGAGTCAGGGTCGGGCTAGGTCACTGAGGGATGAAGGAGGTGAGTGTGCAGTGGAGAGTCAGGGTCGGGCTAGGTCACTGAGGGATGAAGGAGGCGAGTGTGCAGTGGAGAGTCAGGGTCGGGCTAGGTCACTGAGGGATGAAGGAGGCGAGTGTGCAGTGGAGAGTCAGGGTCGGGCTAGGTCACTGAGGGATGAAGGAGGCGAGTGTGCAGTGGAGAGTCAGGGTCGGGCTAGGTCACTGAGGGATGAAGGAGGCGAGTGTGCAGTGGAGAGTCAGGGTCGGGCTAGGTCACTGAGGGATGAAGGAGGCGAGTGTGCAGTGGAGAGTCAGGGTCGGGCTAGGTCACTGAGGGATGAAGGAGGCGAGTGTGCAGTGGAGAGTCAGGGTCGGGCTAGGTCACTGAGGGATGAAGGAGGCGAGTGTGCAGTGGAGAGTCAGGGTCGGGCTAGGTCACTGAGGGATGAAGGAGGCGAGTGTGCAGTGGAGAGTCAGGGTCGGGCTAGGTCACTGAGGGATGAAGGAGGCGAGTGTGCAGTGGAGAGTCAGGGTCGGGCTCGGTCACTGAGGGATGAAGGAGGCGAGTGTGCAGTGGAGAGTCAGGGTAGGGCTAGGTCACTGAGGGATGAAGGAGGCGAGTGTGCAGTGGAGAGTCAGGGTCGGGCTAGGTCACTGAGGGATGAAGGAGGCGAGTGTGCAGTGGAGAGTCAGGGTCGGGCTAGGTCACTGAGGGATGAAGGAGGCGAGTGTGCAGTGGAGAGTCAGGGTCGGGCTAGGTCACTGAGGGATGAAGGAGGCGAGTGTGCAGTGGAGAGTCAGGGTCGGGCTAGGTCACTGAGGGATGAAGGAGGCGAGTGTGCAGTGGAGAGTCAGGGTCGGGCTAGGTCACTGAGGGATGAAGGAGGCGAGTGTGCAGTGGAGAGTCAGGGTAGGGCTAGGTCACTGAGGGATGAAGGAGGCGAGTGTGCAGTGGAGAGTCAGGGTAGGGCTCGGTCACTGAGGGATGAAGGAGGCGAGTGTGCAGTGGAGAGTCAGGGTCGGGCTAGGTCACTGAGGGATGAAGGAGGCGAGTGTGCAGTGGAGAGTCAGGGTCGGGCTAGGTCACTGAGGGATGAAGGAGGCGAGTGTGCAGTGGAGAGTCAGGGTCGGGCTAGGTCACTGAGGGATGAAGGAGGCGAGTGTGTAGTGGAGAGTCAGGGTCGGGCTAGGTCACTGAGGGATGAAGGAGGCGAGTGTGCAGTGGAGAGTCAGGGTCGGGCTAGGTCACTGAGGGATGAAGGAGGCGAGTGTGCAGTGGAGAGTCAGGGTCGGGCTAGGTCACTGAGGGATGAAGGAGGCGAGTGTGCAGTGGAGAGTCAGGGTCGGGCTAGGTCACTGAGGGATGAAGGAGGCGAGTGTGCAGTGGAGAGTCAGGGTCGGGCTAGGTCACTGAGGGATGAAGGAGGCGAGTGTGCAGTGGAGAGTCAGGGTCGGGCTAGGTCACTGAGGGATGAAGGAGGCGAGTGTGCAGTGGAGAGTCAGGGTCGGGCTAGGTCACTGAGGGATGAAGGAGGCGAGTGTGCAGTGGAGAGTCAGGGTCGGGCTAGGTCACTGAGGGATGAAGGAGGCGAGTGTGCAGTGGAGAGTCAGGGTCGGGCTAGGTCACTGAGGGATGAAGGAGGCGAGTGTGCAGTGGAGAGTCAGGGTCGGGCTAGGTCACTGAGGGATGAAGGAGGCGAGTGTGCAGTGGAGAGTCAGGGTCGGGCTAGGTCACTGAGGGATGAAGGAGGCGAGTGTGCAGTGGAGAGTCAGGGTCGGGCTAGGTCACTGAGGGATGAAGGAGGCGAGTGTGCAGTGGAGAGTCAGGGTCGGGCTAGGTCACTGAGGGATGAAGGAGGTGAGTGTGCAGTGGAGAGTCAGGGTCGGGCTAGGTCACTGAGGGATGAAGGAGGCGAGTGTGCAGTGGAGAGTCAGGGTCGGGCTAGGTCACTGAGGGATGAAGGAGGCGAGTGTGCAGTGGAGAGTCAGGGTCGGGCTAGGTCAGTGAGGGATGAAGGAGGCGAGTGTGCAGTGGAGAGTCAGGGTCGGGCTAGGTCACTGAGGGATGAAGGAGGCGAGTGTGCAGTGGAGAGTCAGGGTCGGGCTAGGTCACTGAGGGATGAAGGAGGCGAGTGTGCAGTGGAGAGTCAGGGTCGGGCTAGGTCACTGAGGGATGAAGGAGGCGAGTGTGCAGTGGAGAGTCAGGGTCGGGCTCGCCTCCTTCATCCCTCAGTGACCTCACTCTGCCCTGACACGCGCCCAGTGGGCGGGCTCTGCACCCGCCGTTTCTGGTCACACCTCCCGGAGGCCCCGCCCCTGCTCAGACCCACGTGACCCTCCGCGCGCCAGCGGTCCGCACGGCGCATGCTCAGGCCACACCCTGGGACTGTCAATCATCCTCCCCTGCGCATGCACACTGTGCCCCGGAGGCCGCCGCGCGGGGCTTTCTTTGTCAAGTCAGTGTTGGTTAAGCGCCGTGATCAGAGAGGGAAAGTGAATTTTCCCCGAGATCTGACTGAGATCAGAGTGGGGGAGAGAATAAAGAGAAAGACAAACCTGAGAGTCCGCGGATCCGGGCCCCAAGCCGAGCTTCTTCAGTTTTACGTATCGCACGCGAGGAACACGTGACCCGGGCCCACGGCCTGATTGACGTGAGCTTCCGACCAATAGGGAGCGAGCGGGGCGGGGCTGGAGGAGCGAGCCGGCGGTGGGTCCTCCAACCAATCGGGGAGCCCGAGGGGCGGGACTAGCGCCGGCTGATTGTCTGATCCGCGGGGCAGCGAGTTTCTCCAGTCCCTTGTTCAGGGCCCGGGGCCAGGGGAGGCTGTGGGCCTTTATTCCCCTTATTGGACACAAGGCTCTTTGTCTCACAACACACTGTCTCAGATTTTAATAGAGTCCAAAAATGTGTGGGTTAGGTTGATTTGGCTATGATAAATTGACCCTTAGTGTTAGGGGGGGATTAAATATGTGGGGTTATGGGGATAGGATGGGATATGTTAGGGGGAATTAAATACGTGGGGTTACGGGGGTAGGGTGGGATATGTGTACTGTTGGGATTAAAGCAGGGACAGGGTACTGGATTTGGATGATCAGCCATGATCGTATTGAATGGTGGAGCAGGCTCGACGGGCCGAATGGCCCACTCCTGCTCCTAGATTCTATGTTTCTATGAATAACAGCAGATAAACCCCGTGCTCTGTGGCACAAACTTTCTAATATTTTACAGAATCATAGAATGGTTCCAGCACAGAAGGAGGCCATTCAGCCCGTCGAGCCCGTGCCGGCTCTCTGCAAGAGCACTTCAGCTAGTCCCACTCCCCCGCCCTTTCCCCGTAGCCCTGCAAATTTCTTTCCTTCAGGTACTTATCCAATTCCCTTTTGAAAGCCGTGATTGAATCTGCCTCCACCACCCTTTCAGGCAGTGCATTCCAGATCCTAACCACTCGCTGCGTAAAAAAGTTTCCCCTTACGCCATTAATCTAGTCTCATACTCTCTCTTTGTCCCTCTTATTCCCTTTTAAATCTCCTCTGTACATTCTATATTCAGCTTGGTTCTCTACTGTATTCTGTCATAAGCTTCATTTTCTGTCTCATTTTAACCTCTCTATATCTTTTGTCATCGAGAGAGCTCTAGCTTTGGATGCCCCTCCTTGCCCCCTTGTGGGAATGTGTCTACTCTGTACTCGGACTATGTCCTGGTTGAAGGCCTCCCATTGTTCAATTACTGTTTTGCCGACCAATTTTTGATTCCAATCCACCTGGGTCAGATCCCTTTTTAACTCCTTCAAGTTAGCACTCCTCCGGTTAAGTATTTTTATGCTTGATTGTTCCTTGTTCTTTTCTGTAACTATTCTAAACCTGATGACATTATGATCAGTGTTCCTCAAATGCTCCCACACTGAAACATGCTCCACTTGCCCCATTTCATTCCCCAGAACTAGATCCAGCTCTGCTTCTTTCCTCGTTGGGCTGGAAACAGTGTTTAAGAAAGTTCTCTTGTACACATTTCAGTAATTTCTCCCCCTCTATGTCCTTTACACTGTTACTATCGCAGTCTATATTAGGATAATTGAAGTCTTCCATTATCACTACGCCGTTGTTCCTGTATCTTTCTGTAATTTGTCTGCAAACTTGCTTCTCTCTCTCCTTCCCATTGTTTGGCGACCTATAGTATACACCCAGTAGCATAATAGCTCCTCTATTGTTCCTTAAATCGAACCAAATAGATTCTGTTTTTGACCTCTCACATAGAATCATAGAATGGTTACAGCACAGAAGGAGGCCATTTGGCCCGTCGAGCCCATGCTGGCTCTGTGCAAGTGTACTTCAGCTAGTCAGACTCCCCCACCCTTTCCCCGTAGCCCTGGAAAAAAATTTCCTTCAGGTACTTATCTAATTCCCTTTTGAAAGCCATGATTGAATCTGCCTCCACCACCCTTTCAGGCAGTGCATTCCAGATCATAACTACTCGCTGCGTAAAAAAGTTTTTCCTCATGTCGCCTTTGGTTCTTCTGCCAATCACCTTAAATCTGTGTCCTCTGGTTCTCGACCCTTCCGCCAATGGGAACAGTTTCTCTCTATCTACTCTGTCGAGACCCCTCGTGATTTTGAACACCTCTATCAAATCTCCTCTCAACCTTCTCTGTTCTAAGGAGAACAACCCCAGCTTCTCCAGTCTATCCACGTAACTGAAGTCCCTCATCCCTGGAACCATTATTGTAAATCTTTTCTACACCATCTCCAAGGCCTTCACATCCTTCCTAAAGTACAGTGTCCAGAATTGGGCTCAATACTCCAGTTGAGGCAGAACCAGTGTTTTATAAAGGTTCATCATAACTTCCTTGCTTTTGTACTCTATGCCACTATTTATGAAACCCAGGATCCTGTATGCTTTTTTAACTGCTTTCTCAACCTGCCCTGCCACCTTAATGATTTGTGCACATATACCCCCAGGTCTCTCTGTTCATACACCCCCTTTAGAATTGTACCCTTTAGTTTATATTGCCTCTCCTCATTCTTTCTACCAAAATGTATCAATTCGCATCTTTCTGCATTAAATTTCATCTGCCATGTGTCCGCCCATTCCACCAGCCTGTCTATGTCCTCTTGAAGTCTATCACTATCCTCCTCACTGTTGCCTATACTTCCAAGTTTTGTGTCATCTGCAAGTTTTGAAATTGTGCCCAAGTGCAAGTCATTAATATATATCAGGAAAAGCAGTGGTCCTAGTCCCTCTCCAGTGCTATAATAGTTTATTTGATCAATACTGCACCCCTCCTTTTCTCCTTTCCTATCTTTCCTGAATACCTTGTAGCCAGGAATATCGAGTCCATCCCGTTGTTTGAGCCAGCTCTCTGTTATTACCACTATATCATAGTCCCATGTGGGTACTTGTGCCTGCAGTTCACCAATGTTATGTACCACGCTCCGTGCATTTACACACATGCACTCCAACTCCATCTTAGAATGCCTCAAACCTGGCCCCTGTCTGATCCCTCCTATGTCTGAATATTAAAAATCATTTATATAGTGATTTTGTTTATTGCTCCTCCGGCCCCAACTTCAATGGGATGACAAAAGATCTGTCCACCAATTGGGGATGTAAATTGTGGTGAATTAACCCAGAATCCTCCGCGAGGTGTAAAGTGCCCCATCAGTGACGACAGGAGCCCAGTGCGCCGGCGCAGTAACTGGGTGTGCTCTGAGCATGCGCAGTGCGTGTGGTGGGGATGGATTGAGCGGAACAGGCGGGACAGCGGCCGGGAGCGGGAGGAGACTGTGGTCGCAGGGGATGGATTGGACCAGCGCGTGAGTTTAAAAGCTTTATAAACACCTGGTGTAGGCCTGAGGCCCCGAATAAGAGCCCACAGGCCCCGTGTTTCCCCGGTTACAGGCCCGGTCAGTGACCGCCCGGGTGATCCGGGTCACTGGCCGCCATCTTGGACAAGACGGGTCTCACGGCGCATGCGCGGTACATTGGCCAGGAACAAAGAGTGGGCGGGGCTTCAGGGTCTCTGTCAGTTTGATTGGACCACATGTTTCTCCCATATTAGTGGCCCCTGAAAGGGAGCCTTGTTGGGCTGATTCTTGTTTGGTGACCCTGGGGCAACCCAGTCTCACCCTATTGGTCCATCCAAAAAGGCCCAGTGACCAGCAGAGACAATCATTGACTCATTGATTTTATTCTCACTCTGCACACAGCGGGTGTGGAACTGAACCCAACCAGAGTAGAGGGAGGGGGAAACTGGGAGTGGAGGAAAGAAATGTTGGAGATGGTGCGATGGGTTTGGATTTCAGCACAGGGAGGAGGGAGAGTGTGTGGGACGGGGATTTACAGCTTTGGGGGAACAAGAGAGGAAAGAATGTTCCATAGAAACTAGAATTGTCTGTTCTGAATTTCTAACCTGTAATTAGTGATGATTTTGTAAATTCTTTTTACAGGGTATTAGAAGGGGAAAATATGCAAACGGGAAACTGAAACCAAACATCATGTGAAGAGCTGACAGATTCACTCGATTGATCAGGACCTGAATATCATCGCGCTTTGAATGTGGAAGGAGAAATGTTTGTCTGTTCTGTCTGTGGGAAAAGATTTCAAACATCAGTGTGACTGGAAAAGCATCGAGACACACACACCCGAGTGAGAGTATTCCAGTGCACTGACTGTGGAAAGAGCTTTAACCAGTTACAGAGCCTGAAAAAACATCGCACCGTTCACAGCGGGGAGAAACCGTACACGTGTTCTGTGTGTGGACGAGGCTTCAACCGATCGTCCAACCTCGAGAGACACAAGGACACCCGCACCACGGAGAAACCATGGAAATGTGGGGACTGTGGGAAGGGATTCAGTTAACAGTCCCAGCTGGAGACCGGGGATAGGCTGTTCACCTGCTCTCTCTCGGAAGGGATTTACTCAGTTGTCTAGCATGCTGACACACCAGTGAGCTCGCAATAGGGAGAGGCCGTTCTCCTGCTCCGTGTGTGGGAAGGGATTCACTTGTTCATCCCACCTCACTGCACACCAACTTGATCACGCTGATGAGAGACCTTTTAAATGCTCTGACTGTGGGAACAGCTTTAAAACCTCTGAGGAACTGATTAAACACCAGGGAGTTCACACTGACGAGAGACCGTTCTGTTGCTCTCACTGCGGGAAGAGGTTCCAGCAGTCATTCCGTCTGGCTGAACACCAGCTCCTTCACACTCATGAGAGTCCATTCAGTTGCTCTCACTGTGGGGAGAGGTTCACCCAGTCATTGCAACTCGCTGAACACCAGCAAGTTCACATCAAGGAGAGACCGTTCAACTGCTTCGTGTGTGGGAAGGGATTCACTCGTTTAGCCCAACTTATGTCACATGAGGACATTCACACTACGGAATGGCCGTTCTACTGCTCCGTGTGTGGGAAGGGATTCACTCGTTTCGTCCGCCTTTTGACACAGGGGCGAGGCCGTTCCCATGTTCAGTGTGTGGGAAGAGATTTACTCGTTCAAGCCACCTCTTGATACACCAGCGAGTTCACACCGGGGAGAGGCCATTCACCTGCTCCGTGTGTGGGAAGAGTTTCAGTCTGTCATCCAGCTGCCAGAGACACGAACTCACTCACACTGGTGAGAGGCCGTTCACCTGTTCCGTCTGTGGGAAGAGTTTCCCTTGTTCATCCCACCTCTTGATACACCAGCGAGTTCACACTGGGGAGAAGCCGTTCACCTGCTCCGTGTGTGGGAAGAAATTCGCTCAGTCATCCAACCTGCTGAGACACCAGCAAGTTCACTCTGATAAGAGACCTTTTAAATGTTCTGACTGTGAGAAGAGCTTTAAAAGCAGTAATGCTCTGCTGACACACCAACGCAATCACACTGGGGAGAATCTGTTCACCTGCTCTGTGTGTCAGAAGGGATTTACTGATTCAGCCCACCTGCTGAGACACCAGCGAGTTCACACTGGGGAGAGGCCGTTCACCTGCTCCGTGTGTGGGAAGAGATTCCTTGAATCATCCGACCTACTGAGACACCAGCGCACTCACACTGAGGAGAGTTCATTCACCTGCTCCGAGTGTGGGAAGGGATTCACTCACTCATCCAGCCTGCTGGCACACCGGCGAATTCACACTGGGGAGAGGCCGTTCACCTGCTCCGTGTGTGGGAAGAGATTCGCTCAGTCATCAACACTGAAGGCACATCAGCAAGTTCACTCTGATAAGAGACCTTTTAAATGTTCTGACTGTGAGAAGACCTTTAAAAGCAGCAAAGAGCTGCTGAGACACCAACGCACTCACAGCGCGGAGCAGCCGTTCACCTGCTCCGTGTGTGGGAAGGGATTCACTCTGTCATCCCACCTACTGATCCACCAGCGAGTTCACACTGGGGAGAGGCCGTTCACCTGCTCCGTGTGTGGGAAGAGATTCGCTCGGTCATCAACCCTGAAGGCACACCAGCAAGTTCACTCTGATAAGAGACCTTTTAAATGTTCTGACTGTGAGAAGACCTTTCAAAGAAGCAATGTTCTGCTGACACACCAACGCACTCACACCGGGGAGAGGCCGTTCACCTGCTCCGTGTGTCAGAAGGGATTCACTAATTCATCCCACCGACTGACACACCAGCTTGTTCACTCTGATAAGAGACCTTTTAAATGTTCTGACTGTCAGAAGAGCTTTAAAAGAAGCAATGATCTGCTGAGACACCAGCGAGTTCACACTGGGGAGAATCCGTTCACCTGCTCCGTGTGTCAGAAGAGATTCAGTGAGTCATCCCACCTAAAGGTACACCAGCGAGTTCACACTGGGGAGAGGCCGTTCACCTGCTCCGTGTGTGGGAAGAGATTCGCTCAGTCATCAACCCTGAAGGCACACCAGCTTGTTCACTCTGATAAGAGACCTTTTAAATGTTCTGACTGTCAGAAGAGCTTTAAAAGAAGCAATGATCTGCTGAGTCACCAACGCACTCACACCGGGGCGAATCCGTTCACCTGCTCCGTGTGTCGGAAGAGATTCAGTGAGTCATCCCACCTAAAGATACACCAGCGAGTTCACACTGGGGAGAGGCCGTTCACCTGCTCCGTGTGTGGGAAGGGATTCATTCAGGCATCCAACCTGCGGACACACCAGCAAGTTCACAAGTTACTGCCGAAATTGGATTCTGCTGTTATTGCTGCTGATAATCACATCCAGGACTGAACCATGATCATTCTGACAGTTGGGGTTTGTTTCTGTTGATGTTAATGACCCCTATAACTGGGCTGGAGATTAAGATTCTGGATCAATGCCAAATAGATTGGCATTGTTTCAAACACACAGTGTGTCGAGTATTTGTTTCCTCCAAGATAAGAGATTAATTGATGTCCTGTTACTGACTCTTCTATTTTTGGGCCTTTTCTCCTTTCTAACTCTAGATTATTTCAGTTCTCATACCTTCGGTTACTCTCATGGACAAGTCCCAGCTCCCCATACCTTCCAGACTGCCTCTCCTAGCCTTGGTATCCAGGGAAGGTATCGGTAACACGCCCGGGATCACTAAACACAAAACCCAGTCTGTTAATCACTTTCAGCTACTGGACTTAGCGTGTGCCCCACAGCATCTCTCTCACCTTCGATGTGTGAATAGAGCATCACGCCTGCAAACCTGGTTTTAAATTTAAATGCACTCAGTAAATGTATTGAACAAGAGATGAACAAGTAAACAGATCACGGCCCATCCTCCAGCTCTATATTGTAGGCCGATGAGACTCTGTTAAGGTGCCATGTGCTGCTGGACCGCTCTGCATTTTGCCTGTAATGGAAAATAACTGAAGATTTGTCCCAGTGTAACCTTTGCTGTCATGAAATGAGTGTGTCTTTTAATGAGCCTCGCGTCCTTGCTCATGTCGGCTGCAATTGTGTAGAAAGGGGATGTGTAAAGAGATGGTCTGTGTATGGAGATGTGAAAGAAGGAAACGGTGTGTGTGTGTGATAGTGACACAGCCTTGTGGTCACAGTCAGAACAATGCACAGATATCCTTGTGGTTATGGTTTGGGCAGGGCCAGGTCAATAATGTAGTAAACAAGTTAAATATAAATATCGCCAGTGTAGTCGCAGCTTGTTAGAACAGACCTGGGGAGAAGAGAGCTCTGAATCCACTGTATTATCCCTGTTCTCCGGATCGGGTAACTATACTCTGTCTGTATCTTTGTAGCGCTGTTAATAAAGTCAGTAAAAGACAATCTGTTGTGTGAGCTTGATTATCTGGTGTCTGAAACCACAAGACTCAATTTTTAGAGTCAACAAGATGAACAAGTAAACACATCACGGCCCAATACTCCAGCTCTATATTCACAGGAGAAAGTCTGTTATCACACTCCTCGAGTGGACAGAATAAAGAAAGATCCCAACTCGAAGAACCTCCAGAATCATTTGTAAATATCTTTCACATCCTGACTGATATCAGTTGTCAGTGTAGGTTCCATTGAAGTCAATAGAAGATGAGAGAGGGGCTGGAGAGCAGGAGTGAAAGCAGCTCCACACCCTTTTCAATGGGAAATATCCGAGCACAAAAGGTGCAGCAGGGAAATGGAGCCACAGAGGGGCTCGGCGGGGAGAGGTCCCTCTTCACCCACATTAAAATTTAGATTCCTGGGGCATTGGGACCAGTTCTGGGGGATGTGGGACCTGTACAGGCTGGGCGGTTTGCACCTCAACAGGGCCGGGAGCAATATTCTTGCGGGGTTGGGGTTTGCCAGTGCTGTTCGGGAGGGTTTAAACTAATTTGGCAGGGGGATGGGCACCAGGATGTAGCATTAGAAAGGAGAAACATGGTGCACAGAAGAGTACGAGATACAGATAGCACTAGAGTAAAAGATAGTACAGTATTGGGTGGGGTCAGACTAAGAGAAAATACAAGAAGGTCTAAGATAGGTTTACAGAGTATGTATGTAACCTTGGGCTGATACGTTGCAGGTAACATTTGCGCCACAGAAGTGCCAGGCAATGACTATCTCCAACAAGCGAGAGTCTAATCACCGCCCCTTGACATTCAATGGCATTACCATCGCCGAATCCCCCACCATCAACATCTTGTGGGGGTCACCACTTACCAGAAATTTAACTGGAATAGCCACATAAATACTGTGGCAACAAGAGCAGGTCAGAGGCTGGGTATTCTGTGGCGAGTGTCTCGCCTCCTGACTCCCCAAAGCCTTTCCACCATCTACAAGGCACAAGTGAGGAGTGTGATGGAATACTCTCCACTTGCCTGGACGAGTGCAGCTCCAACAACACTCAAGATGCTCGACACCATCCAGGTCTGTAAAGCAGCCCACTTGATTGGCATCCCATCTACCACCTTAAACATTCACTTCCTCCACCATCAGCGTACCGTGGCTGCAGTGTGTACCATCTACAAGATGCACTGCAACAACTCACCAAGGCTTCTTCGGCAGCACCTCCCAATCGCGCGACCTCTTCCACCTAGAAGGACAAGGGCAGCAGGTGCATGGGAACACCACCACCTCCAAGTTCCCCTCCAAGTCACACACCATCCTGGCTTAGAAGTATTTCGCCGATCTTTCATCATCACTCTGTCAAAATCCTGGAACTCCCTCCCTAACAGCACTGTGGCAGTACCTTCACCACACGGACTGCAGCGGTTCAAGAAGGCGGCTCACCACCACCTTCTCAAGGGCAATTAGGGATGGGCAATAAATGCTGGCCTTGCCACATCCCATAAACAAATAAAAAAAAGGAGGGTCAATTTCAATTAGTTAAGAACGGACCTGGCCTGGATAAATTGGAATCAAAGATTGGCAGCAAAACGGTCATTGAACAATGGGCTGCCTTTGAAGAGGAGATGGTTTGAGTACAGTAGAGGTACATTCCCACGAGGGGGAAAGGTAGGTCAACCAAAGCCAGAGCTCCCTGGATGACAAAAGAGATAGAGATGAAGATAAAGCAGAAAAAAGGGGCATATGACAGATGTCAGGTTGAGAATGCAAGTGAGAACCAGGGTGAATACAGAAAGTTCAGAGGGGAAGTGAAAAAGGAAATAAGAGGGGAAAAGAGGGAGAATGAGAATAGACTGGCAGCTAACATAAAAAGGAATCCAAAAGTCTTCAATAGGCATATAAATAGTAAACGGGTCGTAAGGGTGGGGCCAATTCGGAACCAAAAATTAGACTAAATGCATGGAGACAGAGGGCATGGCTGAGGTACTAAATGAGTACTTTGCATCTGTCTTTACCAAGGAAGAAGATGCTGCCAAAGTCAAAGTGAAAGAGGAGGTCGTTGAGATATTCGATGGGATAAAAATTGATACAGAGGAGGTACTAGAAAGGCTGGCTGTACTTAAAGCAGATAAGTCACCAGGACCGGATGGGATGCATCCTAGGATGCTGAGGGAAGTAAAGGTGGACATTGCGGAGGTACTGGCCATAATATTCCAATCCTCCATGGATACGGAGGTGGTGCCAGAGAACTGGAGAATTGCAAATGTTACAACCTTGTTCAAAAAATGGTGTCAGGATAAACCCAGCAACTACAGGGCAGTCATCTTAACCTTGGTGGTGGGGAAGCTTTTAGAAACGATAATCCGGGACAAAATTAACAGTCGCTTGGACAAGTGTGGATTAATTAAGGGAAGCCAGCACAGATTTGTTAAAGACAAATCGTGTTTGACTAACTTGATTGAATTTTTAAAGAGGTAACAGAGAGGGTTGATGAGGGCAATGCAGTTGATGGGGTGCACGTGGAATTCTAAAAGGGGTTTGATAAAGTGCCACGTAATAGGTTTGCCAGCAAAATTGAAGCCCATGGAATAAAAGGGACAGTGGCAGCATGGATACGAAATTGGCTAAGTGACAGGAAACAGAACGTAGTGGTGAATGGTTGCTTTTTGGACTGAAGGAAGGTATACAGTGATGTTCCCCAGGGGTTGGTACTAGGACCACTGCTTTTCTTGATATATATTAATGATTTGGATTTAGGTGCACAGGGCACTATTTCAAAATTTGCAGATGACACAAAACTTGGAAGAATAGTGAACAGTGAGGAGGATGGGGAGAGACTTCAAGAGGACATAGACAGGCTGGTGGAATGGCCTGACACGTGGCAGATGAAGGTTAACACAGAAAAGTGCACAGGCTAAACTAAAGGGTACAATTCTAAAGGGGGTGCATGAACAGAGAGACCTGTGAGTGTATGTGCACAAATCGTTGAAGGTGGTAGGACCGGTAGAGAAAGTGGTTACAAAAGCATCCTGGGCTTCATAAATAGAGGTATAAAGTACAGAAGCAAGGAAGTTATGATGAACCTTCATAAAACACTGGTTCAGCCTCAACTGGGGTATTGTGTCCAATTCTGGGCACCGCACTTTAGGAAGGTTGTGAAGACTTGCGAGAGGGTGCAGAGAAGATTTACAAGAATGGTTCCAGGGATAAGGGACTTCAGTTATGTGGATAGACTGGAGATGCTGGGGTTGTTTTCGTTAGAGCAGAGAAAATTGCGAGCAGATTTGATAGAAATGTAATCAATTTAATCAAGGAAAAAATTAACGGGCTCTTGGAGAGGTTTAAGCTAATTAAGGAGAGCCAACACGGATTTGTAAAAGGCAGATCGTGTTTGACTAATCATTGAATTTTTTGATGAAGCAACAGAGTGGATTGATGAAGAGAATGCAATGGATGTTGTCTACATGGATTTTTGAAAGGCATTTGACAAAGTACCACATAGAAGGCTGGTTAACAAAATTGAGGCTCATGGAATAGGTGGGTCAGTGGCAGCTTGGATAAGGAATTGGCTTAAGGACAGAAAACAGCGAGTTGTAGTAAATGGCTGTTTTTCAGACTGGAGGATGGTAGACTGTGGTGTTCCCAAAGGGTCAGTGCTGGGGCCACTGCTTTTTTTATATATATATAAATGACCTGGATATTGGAATACAGAATAGAATTTCTAAATTTGCCAATGACACCAAACTTGAGAAGTGTGAGGTGATGCATTTTGGCAGAAGGAACAGGGAGAAGCAATATACACTTAATGGCACAGTTTTAAAGAGTGTGCAGGGACAGAGGGACCTGGGAGTTAATGTGCATAGGTCCCTGAAGGTGGCAGGATATATTGAGAGAGTGGTTAACAAAGCATATGGGACCTTGGGCTTCATAAATAGAGGTATTGAGTACAAAAGTAGAGAAGTTATGCTGAACCTTATAAAGCGCTGGTTAGGCCACAACTAGAGTATTGCGTCCAGTTCTGGTCACCACACTTTTGGAAGGATGTGAAGGCCCTTGAGAGGGTGCAGAGGAGATTTACCAGAATAGTTCTGGGGATGGGGGATCTTAGCTACAAGGACAGGTTGGAGAAGCTGGATTTGTTTTCATTGGAGCAAAGGAGGTTGAGGGGTGATTTGATAGAGGTGTACAAGATTATGACGGGTTTGAATAGGCTAGACGGAGAAAGGCTGTTCCCACTAGTTGATGATACAAGGACTAGGGGACACAGATTTAAGGATTTGGGCAAGAGATACAGGGGGGATGTGAGGAAAAACTTTTTTACACAGCAAGTGGTGATGACCTGGAATTCACTGCCGACGGAAGTGGTGGAAGCGGAGACACTCAATGTTTTCAAGGGGAGACTGGATAGGCACTTGAAGGAAATAAACTTGCAGGGCTACGGGGATAGAGCGGGGGAATGGGACTGACTGGATTGCTCTACAGAGAGCTGGCACGGACTCGATGGGCCAAATGGCCTCCTTCTGTGCCGTTATGACTCTCGGTGTTCAAAATCACGAGGGGTCTGGACGGAGTAGATAGAGAGAAACTGTTCCCATTAACGGAAGGGTCGAGAACCAGAGGAAACAGATTTAAGGTGATTGGCAGAAGAACCAAAGGCGACCTGAGTAAAAACTTTTTACGCAACGAGTGGTTAGGTTCTGGAATGCACTGCCTGAAAGAGTGGTGAAGGCAGATTCAATCGTGGCTTTCAAAAGGGAATTGGATAAGTACCTGAAGGAAAAAAATTGCAGGGCTACGGGGAAAGGGCGGGGGAGTGGGACTAGCTGGGACTTGCAGAGAGCCGGCACGGGCTCGACGGGCCGAATGGCCTCCTTCTGTGATGTCACCTACCTATGATTCTCAGATTCAAATTTGGGCTTTCAATGGCGGAGCTGTTACCCAACATGCCCCGCGACACAGACCGCAGGTGCTCAGCGCGCAGGCGCAGTGCGGGTCTGTAGTTGGAGCATGCGCAGTGTGACATTGATTAGTGCGGCGCGAGTGCTGGAGACGGAGACGGACTCAGCCTGGAGACACAGTTTTACAGCAGGCATAAGGCGGCGGGGCGAGAGGATTAATGGACACAGCGGGTGGTCGTTGAGGTTTCTTAAGCGCCTAATGTAGGCAGCAAACCCGAATAAGAATCTACAGATTCCGCGTTTGCAGCTACGGGGCTTTTCCGGAAAACAGGCCCAATTATCGGTCGCCAGCTTTGTAAAGGAAAGCGGGAGGGATTTGCTGTGCTGCCATCTTGATTCAGTGAGTTGCAGCGCGTGTACGCGGCCATCTTGGTACAGGAACAGAGAGTGGGCGGGGCTTCAGGGTCCCAGTGACCAGGAGAGACAATCATTGACTCATTGATTTTTTATTCTCACTCTGCACACAGCGGGTGTCTCATCATCTCTCCTGAAGGCGCTGGGATGTGCCGGGGTTGCAGTTTACATCCCACAGAATTGTAACAGAAGGGCCCCAGATTTAGGTCCCCTTGTTCTCAGAACTGATCCCCGAGACCAACCAATGTGGAGTGTAGAGGGAGTTCTGATGAAAAGACGACCGACCTGAAACGTTAACTCTGTTTCTCTCTTCACAGCTGGTGCCTGAGTATTTACAGCAGTTTCTGTTTTTACTTCAGATTTCCAGCAGCCGCAGTATTTTACTTTTTTACAAGTGTAGAACTGAACCCAGCCAGAGTCAGCACCTTCAGGGGAGGAGAGGGAGGGGAACCAGTGAGTGTAGAACTGAACCCAGCCAGAGTCAGCACCTTCAGGGGAGGAGAAGGAGGGGAACCAGTGAGTGTCGACTGAACCCAGCCAGAGTCAGCACCTTCAGGGGAGGAGAGGGAGGGGAACCAGTGAGTGTAGAACTAAACCCAGCCAGAGTCAGCACCTTCAGGGGAGGAGAGAGAGGAACCAGTGAGTGTAGAACTGAACCCAGCCAGAGTCAGCACCTTCAGGGGAGGAGAGGGAGGGGAACCAGTGAGTGTAGAACTGAACCCAGCCAGAGTCAGCACCTTCAGGGGAGGAGAGGGAGGGGAACCAGTGAGTGTAGAACTGAACCCAGCCCGAGTCAGCACCTTCAGGGGAGGAGAGGGAGGGGAACCAGTGAGTGTAGAACTGAACCCAGCCAGAGTCAGCAACTTAAGGGAGGAGAACCAGTGAGTGTAGAACTGAACCCAGCCAGAGTCAGCACCTTCAGGGGAGGAGAGGGAGGGGAACCAGTGAGTGTAGAACTGAACCCAGCCAGAGTCAGCACCTTCAGGGGAGGAGAGGGAGGGGAACCAGTGAGTGTAGAACGGAACCCAGCCAGAGTCAGCACCTTCAGGGGAGGAGAGGGAGGGGAACCAGTGAGTGTAGAACTGAACCCAACCAGAGTCAGCACCTTCAGGGGAGGAGAGGGAGGGGAACCAGTGAGTGTAGAACAGAACCCAGCCAGAGTCAGCACCTTCAGGGGAGGAGAGGGAGGGGAACCAGTGAGTATACAACAGAACCCAGCCAGAGTCCGCACCTTCAGGGGAGGAGAGGGAGGGGAACCAGTGAGTGTAGAACTGAACCCAGCCAGAGTCAGCACCTACAACGAGAAGGATAAAGGTGTTGGAGATGGTGGGATGAGCTTAGATTTCAGCACAGGGAGGCGGGAGAAAGTGTGGGACAGGGATTTACAGCTTTGGGGAAACAAGAGAGGCAAGTGTGTTCCATAGAAACTAGAATTTATATCCTGTACTTACAGTGATGACTTTTGTAAACTCCTTTTACAGGCTGTGAGAAGGGCAGCATTTACAGACCGCAAACTCAGACTAAACATCACATCAAGATCTGACAGAGTCACTCCATTCATCAGGACCTGAATATCATCGCCCTTTGAATGTGGAAGGAGAAATGTTTGTCTGTTCTGTCTGTGGGGAAAGATTTCAAACATCAGTGTGATTGGAAAAGCACCGAGACACACACACCCGAGTGAGAGTGTTCCAGTGCACTGACTGTGGAAAGAGCTTTAACCAGTTACACAGCCTGAAAAAACATCGCACCGTTCACAGCGAGGAGAAACCGTACACGTGTTCTGTGTGTGGACGAGGCTTCAACCGATCGTCCAACCTGGAGAGACACAAGGACACCCGCACCATGGAGAAACCCTGGAAATGTGGGAACTGTGGGAAGGGATTCAATTATGCATCACTGCTGGAAACTCATCGACGCAGTCACACTGGGGAGAAGCCATTCACCTGCTCCGAGTGTGGGAAGGGGTTCACTAAGTCCTCCAACCTCACTTCACACCAACTTGTTCACACTGATAAGAGACCTTTTAAATGTTCTGACTGTGAGAAGAGCTTTAAAAGCACAAGGGATCTTCTGACACACCAGCGAGTTCACACCGGGGAGAGGCCGTTCACCTGCTCCGTGTGTGGGAAGAGATTCACTCTGTCATCCAGCCACCAGAGACACCAACTCACTCACACTGGGGAGAGGCCATTCACCTGCTCCGTGTGTGGGAAGGGATTCGCTCAGTCACCAGCAAGTTCACTCTGATAAGAGACCTTTTAAATGTTCTGACTGTGAGAAGAGCTTTAAAAGAAGTAATGATTTGATGACACACCAACGCACTCACACTGGGGAGAATTTGTTCACCTGCTCCGCGTGTGGGAAGTGATTTACTGATTCATCCCGCCTGCTGACACACCAGCGCACTCACACTGGGGAGAGGCCGTTCAAATGCTCCGTGTGTCAGAAGAGATTCAGTGATTCATCCCACCTAAAGAGACACCAGCGAGTTCACACCTGGAGAGAGGCCATTCACCTGCTCCGTGTGTGGGAAGGGATTCACTCAGTCATCCCACCTGCGGACACACTAGCAAGTTCACACGTTACTGCCAAAATTGGATTCTGCTGTTATTGCTGCTGATAATCACATCCAGGACTGAACCATGTTCATTCTGACAGTTGGGGTTTGTTTCTGTTGATGTTAATGACCCTATAACTGGGCTGGAGATTAATATTTTGGATCAAAGCCAAATAAATCGTCATTGTTTCAAACACACAGTGTGTCGAGTATTTGTTTCCTCCAAGATAAGAGATTAATTGATGTCCTGTTACCGACTGCTCCATTTTTGGGCCTTTTCTCCTCTCTAACTCTAGATTATTTCAGTTCTCATACCTTCGGTTACTCTCATGGACAAGTCCCAGCTCCCCATACCTTCCAGACTGCCTCTCCTAGCCTTGGTATCCAGGGAAGGTATCGGTAACACGCCCGGGATGACTAGACACAAAACCCAGTCTGTTAATCACTTTCAGCTACTGGACTTAGCGTGTGACCCACAGCATCGCTCTCACCTTCGATGTGTGAATAGAGCATCACGCCTGCAAACCTGGTTTATATTTAAATGCAGTCAGTAAATGTATTGAACAAGACATGAACAAGTAAACAGATCACGGCCCAATCCTCCAGCTCTCTATGGTAGGCCGAAGAGACTCTGTTAAGGTGCCATGTGCTGCTGGACCGCTCTGCATTTTGCCTGCAATGGAAAATAACTGAAGATTTGTCCCAGTGTAACCTTTGCTGTCATGAAATGAGTGTGTCTTTTAATGAGCCTCACGTCCTTGCTCATGTCGGCTGCAATTGTGTAGAAAGGGGATGTGTAAAGAGATGATCTGTGTATGGAGATGTGAAACAAGGAACCGGTGTGTGTGTGATAGTGACACAGCCTTGTGGTCACAGTCAGAACAATGCACAGATATCCTTGTGATTATGGTTTGGGCAGGGCCAGGTCAATAATGTAGTAAACAAGTTAAATATAAATATCGCCAGTGTAGCTGCAGCTTGTTAGAACAGACCTGGGGAGAAGAGAGCTCTGAATCCACTGTATTATCCCTGTTCTCCGGATCGGGTAACTATACTCTGTCTGTATCTTTGCAGTGCTGTTAATAAAGTCAGTAAAAGACAATCTGTTGTTGTGAGCTTGATTATCTGGTGTCTGAAACCACAAGACTCAATTTTTAGAGTCAACAAGATGAACAAGTAAACACATCACGGCCCAATACTCCAGCTCTATATTCACAGGAGAAAGTCTGTTATCACACTCCTCGAGTGGACAGAATAAAGAAAGAACCCAACTCGAAGAACCTCCAGAATCATTTGTAAATATCTTTCAAATCCTGACTGATATCAGTTGTCAGTGTAGGTTCCATTGAAGTCAATAGAAGATGAGAGAGGGGCTGGAGAGCAGGAGTGAAAGCAGCTCCACACCCTTTTCAATGGGAAATATCCGAGCACAAAAGGTGCAGCAGGGAAATGGAGCCACAGAGGGGCTCGGCGGGGAGAGGTCCCTCTTCACCCACATTATAATTTAGATTCCTGGGGCATTGGGACCAGTTCTGGGGGATGTGGGACCTGTACAGGCTGGGCGGTTTGCACCTCAACAGGGCCGGGAGCAATATTCTCGCGGGGTTGGGGTTTGCCAGTGCTGTTCGGGAGGGTTTAAACTAATTTGGCAGGGGGATGGGCACCAGGATGTAGCATTAGAAAGGAGAAACATGGTGCACAGAAGAGTACGAGATACAGATAGCACTAGAGTAAAAGATAGTACAGTATTGGGTGGGGTCAGACTAAGAGAAAATACAAGAAGGTCTAAGATAGGTTTACAGTGCATGTATGTAACCTTGGGCTGATAAGTGGCAGGTAACATTTGCGCCACAGAAGTGCCAGGCAATGACTATCTCCAACAAGCGAGAGTCTAATCACCGCCCCTTGACATTCAATGGCATTACCATCGCCGAATCCCCCACCATCAACATCTTGTGGGGGTCACCACTTACCAGAAATTTAACTGGACCAGACACATAAATACTGTGGCAATAAGAGCAGGTCAGAGACTGGGTATTCTGCGGTGAGTGTTTCACCTCCTGACTCCCCAAAGCCTTTCCACCATCTACAAGGCACAAGTGAGGAGTGTGATGGAATACTCTCCACTTGCCTGGACGAGTGCAGCTCCAACAACACTCAAGATGCTCGACACCATCCAGGTCTGTAAAGCAGCCCGCTTGATTGGCATCCCATCTACCACCTTAAACATTCACTTCCTCCACCATCAGCGTACCGTGGCTGCAGTGTGTACCATCTACAAGATGCACTGCAACAACTCACCAAGGCTTCTTCGGCAGCACCTCCCAATCGCGCGACCTCTTCCACCTAGAAGGACAAGGGCAGCAGGTGCATGGGAAAACCACCACCTCCAAGTTCCCCTCCAAGTCACACACCATCCTGGCTTAGAAGTATTTCGCCAATCCTTCATCGTCACTCTGTCAAAATCCTGGAACTCCCTCCCTAACAGCACTGTGGCAGTACCTTCACCACACGGACTGCAGCGGTTCAAGAAGGCGGCTCACCACCACCTTCTCAAGGGCAATTAGGGATGGGCAATAAATGCTGGCCTTGCCACATCCCATAAACAAATAAAAAAAAGGAGGGTCAATTTCAATTAGTTAAGAATGGACCTGGCCTGGGCAAATTGGAATCAAAGATTGGCAGCAAAACTGTCATTGAACAATGGGCTGCCTTTGAAGAGGAGATGGTTTGAGTACAGTAGAGGTACATTCCCACGAGGGGGAAAGGTAGGTCAACCAAAGCCAGAGCTCCCTGGATGACAAAAGAGATAGAGATGAAGATAAAGCAGAAAAAAGGGGCATATGACAGATGTCAGGTTGAGAATGCAAGTGAGAACCAGGGTGAATACAGAAAGTTCAGAGGGGAAGTGAAAAAGGAAATAAGAGGGGAAAAGAGGGAGAATGAGAATAGACTGGCAGCTAACATAAAAAGGAATCCAAAAGTCTTCAATAGGCATATAAATAGTAAACGGGTCGTAAGGGTGGGGCCAATTCGGAACCAAAAATTAGACTAAATGCATGGAGACAGAGGGCATGGCTGAGGTACTAAATGAGTACTTTGCATCTGTCTTTACCAAGGAAGAAGATGCTGCCAAAGTCATAGTGAAAGAGGAGGTCGTTGAGATATTCGATGGGATAAAAATTGATACAGAGGAGGTACTAGAAAGGCTGGCTGTACTTAAAGCAGATAAGTCACCAGGACCGGATGGGATGCATCCTAGGATGCTGAGGGAAGTAAAGGTGGACATTGCGGAGGTACTGGCCATAATATTCCAATCCTCCATGGATACGGAGGTGGTGCCAGAGAACTGGAGAATTGCAAATGTTACAACCTTGTTCAAAAAAGGGTGTCAGGATAAACCCAGCAACTACAGGGCAGTCATCTTAACCTTGGTGGTCGGGAAGCTTTTAGAAATGATAATCTGGGACAAAATTAACAGTCGCTTGGACAAGTGTGGATTAATTAAGGGAAGCCAGCACAGATTTGTTAAAGACAAATCGTGTTTGACTAACTTGATTGAATTTTTAAAGAGGTAACAGAGAGGGTTGATGAGGGCAATGCAGTTGATGGGGTGCACGTGGAATTCTAAAAGGGGTTTGATAAAGTGCCACGTAATAGGTTTGCCAGCAAAATTGAAGCCCATGGAATAAAAGGGACAGTGGCAGCATGGATACGAAATTGGCTAAGTGACAGGAAACAGAACGTAGTGGTGAATGGTTGCTTTTTGGACTGAAGGAAGGTATACAGTGATGTTCCCCAGGGGTTGGTACTAGGACCACTGCTTTTCTTGATATATATTAATGATTTGGATTTAGGTGCACAGGGCACTATTTCAAAATTTGCAGATGACACAAAACTTGGAAGAATAGTGAACAGTGAGGAGGATGGGGAGAGACTTCAAGAGGACATAGACAGGCTGGTGGAATGGCCTGACACGTGGCAGATGAAGGTTAACACAGAAAAGTGCACAGGGTAAACTAAAGGGTACAATTCTAAAGGGGGTGCATGAACAGAGAGACCTGTGAGTGTATGTGCACAAATCGTTGAAGGTGGTAGGACCGGTTGAGAAAGTGGTTACAAAAGCATCCTGGGCTTCATAAATAGAGGTATAAAGTACAGAAGCAAGGAAGTTATGATGAACCTTCATAAAACACTGGTTCAGCCTCAACTGGGGTATTGTGTCCAATTCTGGGCACCGCACTTTAGGAAGGATGTGAAGGCTTGAGAGAGGGTGCAGAAAAGATTTACAAGAATGGTTCCAGGGATAAGGGACTTCAGTTATGTGGATAGACTGGAGATGCTGGGGTTGTTTTCCTTAGAGCAGAGAAAATTGCGAGGAGATTTGATAGAAATGTAATCAATTTAATCAAGGAAAAAATTAACGGGCTCTTGGAGAGGTTTAAGCTAATTAAGGAGAGCCAACACGGATTTGTAAAAGGCAGATCGTGTTTGACTAATCATTGAATTTTTTGATGAAGCAACAGAGTGGATTGATGAAGAGAATGCAATGGATGTTGTCTACATGGATTTTCGAAAGGCGTTTGACAAAGTACCACATAGAAGGCTGGTTAACAAAATTGAGGCTCATGGAATAGGTGGGTCAGTGGCAGCTTGGGTAATGAATTGGCTTAAGGACAGAAAACAGCGAGTTGTGGTAAATGGCTGTTTTTCAGACTGGAGGATGGTAGACTGTGGTGTTCCCAAAGGGTCAGTGCTGGGGCCACTGCTTTTTATATATATATATATATAAATGACCTGGATATTGGAATACAGAATAGAATTTCTAAATTTGCCAATGACACCAAACTTGAGAAGTGTGAGGTGATGCATTTTGGCAGAAGGAACAGGGAGAAGCAATATACACTTAATGGCACAGTTTTAAAGAGTGTGCAGGGACAGAGGGACCTGGGAGTTAATGTGCATAGGTCCCTGAAGGTGGCAGGATATATTGAGAGAGTGGTTAACAAAGCATATGGGACCTTGGGCTTCATAAATAGAGGTATTGAGTACAAAAGTAGAGAAGTTATGCTGAACCTTATAAAGCGCTGGTTAGGCCACAACTAGAGTATTGCGTCCAGTTCTGGTCACCACACTTTTGGAAGGATGTGAAGGCCCTTGAGAGGGTGCAGAGAGATTTACCAGAATAGTTCTGGGGATGGGGGATCTTAGCTACAAGGACAGGTTGGAGAAGCTGGATTTGTTTTCATTGGAGCAAAGGAGGTTGAGGGGTGATTTGATAGAGGTGTACAAGATTATGACGGGTTTGAATAGGCTAGACGGAGAAAGGCTGTTCCCACTAGTTGATGATACAAGGACTAGGGGACACAGATTTAAGGATTTGGGCAAGAGATACAGGGGGGATGTGAGGAAAAACTTTTTTACACAGCAAGTGGTGATGACCTGGAATTCACTGCCGACGGAAGTGGTGGAAGCGGAGACACTCAATGTTTTCAAGGGGAGACTGGATAGGCACTTGAAGGAAATAAACTTGCAGGGCTACGGGGATAGAGCGGGGGAATGGGACTGACTGGATTGCTCTACAGAGAGCTGGCACGGACTCGATGGGCCAAATGGCCTCCTTCTGTGCCGTTATGACTCTCGGTGTTCAAAATCACGAGGGGTCTGGACAGAGTAGATAGAGAGAAACTGTTCCCATTAACGGAAGGGTCGAGAACCAGAGGAAACAGATTTAAGGTGATTGGCAGAAGAACCAAAGGCGACCTGAGTAAAAACTTTTTACGCAACCAGTGGTTAGGTTCTGGAATGCACTGCCTGAAAGAGTGGTGAAGGCAGATTCAATCGTGGCTTTCAAAAGGGAATTGGATAAGTACCTGAAGGGAAAAAAATGCAGGGCTACTGGAAAGGGCGGGGGAGTGGGACTAGCTGGGACTTGCAGAGAGCCGGCACGGGCTCGACGGGCCGAATGGCCTCCTTCTGTGATGTAACCTACCTATGATTCTCAGATTCTAATTTGGGCTTTCAATGGCGGAGCTGTTACCCAACATGCCCCGCGATACAGACCGCAGGTGCTCAGCGCGCAGGCGCAGTGCGGGTCTGTAGTTGGAGCATGCGCAGTGTGACATTGATCAGTGCGGCGCGAGTGCTGGAGACGGAGACGGAGACGGACTCAGCCTGGAGACACAGTTTTGCAGCGGGAATAAGGCAGCGGGGCGAGAGGATTAATGGACACAGCGGGTGGTCGTGGAGGTTTCTTAAGCGCCTAATGTAGGCAGCAAACCCGAATAAGAATCTACAGATTCCGCGTTTGCAGCTACGGGGCTTTTCCGGAAAACAGGCCCAATTATCGGCCGCCAGCTTTGTAAAGGAAAGCGGGAGGGATTTGCTGTGCTGCCATCTTGATTCAGTGAGTTACAGCGCGTGTGCGCGGCCATCTTGGTACAGGAACAGAGAGTGGGCGGGGCTTCAGGGTCCCAGTGACCAGGAGAGACAATCATTGACTCATTGATTTTTTATTCTCACTCTGCACACACGGAGTTTCTCACCGTCTCTCCTGAAGGCGCTGGGAAGTGCCGGGGTTGCAGTTTACATCCCACAGAATTGTAACAGAAGGGCCCCAGATTTAGGTCCCCTTGTTCTCAGAACTGATCCCCGAGACCAACCAATGTGGAGTGTAGAGGGAGTTCTGATGAAAAGACGACCGACCTGAAACGTTAACTCTGTTTCTCTCTTCACAGCTGGTGCCTGAGTATTTACAGCAGTTTCTGTTTTTACTTCAGATTTCCAGCAGCCGCAGTATTTTACTTTTTTACAAGTGTAGAACTGAACCCAGCCAGAGTCAGCACCTTCAGGGGAGGAGAGGGTGGGGAACCAGTGAGTGCAGAACTGAACCCAGCCAGAGTCAGCACCTTCAGGGGAGGAGAGGGAATGGGAACCCGTGAGTGTAGAACTGAACCCAGCCAGAGTCAGCACCTTCAGGGGAGGAGAGGGAGGGGAACCAGTGAGTGTAGAACTGAACCCAGCTAGAGTCAGCATCTTCAGGGGAGGAGAGGGAGGGGAACCAGTGAGGGTAGAACTGAACCCAGCCAGAGTCAGCACCTTCAGGGGAGGAGAGAGAGGAACCAGTGAGTGTAGAACTGAACCCAGCCAGAGTCAGCACCTTCAGGGGAGCAGAGGAGAGGGAGGAGAACCAGTGAGTGTAGAACTGAACCCAGCCAGAGTCAGCACCTTCAGGGGAGGAGAGGGAGGGGAACCAGTGAGTGTAGAACTGAACCCAGCCAGAGTCAGCACCTTCAGGGGAGGAGAGGGAGGGGAACCAGTGAGTGAACTGACCCCAGCCAGAGTCAGCACCTTCAGGGGAGGAGAGGGAGAGGAACCAGTGAGTGTAGAACTGAACCCAGCCAGAGTCAGTACCTTCAGGGGAGGAGAGGGAGAGGAACCAGTGAGTGTAGAACTGAACCCAGCCAGAGTCAGCACCTTCAGGGGAGGAGAGGGAGAGGAACCAGTGAGTGTTGAACTGAACCCAGCCAGAGTCAGCACCTACAACGAGAAGGATAAAGGTGTTGGAGATGGTGGGATGAGCTTGGATTTCAGCACAGGGAGGCGGGAGAAAGTGTGGGACAGGGATTTACAGCTTTGGGGAAACAAGAGAGGCAAGTGTGTTCCATAGAAACTAGAATTTATATCCTGTACTTACAGTGATGACTTTTGTAAACTCCTTTTACAGGCTGTGAGAAGGGCAGCATTTACAGACCGCAAACTCAGACCAAACATCACATCAAGATCTGACAGAGTCACTCCATTCATCAGGACCTGAATATCATCGGCCTTTGAATGTGGAAGGAGAAATGTTTGTCTGTTCTGTCTGTGGGGAAAGATTTCAAACATCAGTGTGACTGGAAAAGCACCGAGACACACACACCCGAGTGAGAGTGTTCCAGTGCACTGACTGTGGAAAGAGCTTTAACCAGTTACACAGCCTGAAAAAACATCGCACCGTTCACAGCGAGGAGAAACCGTACACGTGTTCTGTGTGTGGACGAGGCTTCAACCGATCGTCCAACCTGGAGAGACACAAGGACACCCGCACCATGGAGAAACCCTGGAAATGTGGGGACTGTGGGAAGGGATTCAATTATGCATCACTGCTGGAAACTCATCGACGCAGTCACACTGGGGAGAGGCCATTCACCTGCTCCGACTGTGGGAAGGGATTCACTCGGCCATCCGACCTTCTGACACACAACCGACTTCACACTGGGGAGAAGCCATTCACCTGCTCCGAGTGTGGGAAGGGGTTCACTAAGTCCTCCAACCTCACTTCACACCAACTTGTTCACACTGATAAGAGACCTTTTAAATGTTCTGACTGTGAGAAGAGCTTTAAAAGCACAAGGGATCTTCTGACACACCAGCGAGTTCACACTGGGGAGAGACCGTTCACCTGCTCCGAGTGTGGGAAAGGATTCACTCAGTCGTTCAACCTGCTGACACACCAGCGAGTTCACACTGGAGAGAGGCCGTTCACCTGCTTTGTGTGTGGGAAGGGATTCACTCAGTCGTCCCACCTGCTGACACACAACCGACTTCACTCTGGGGAGAGGCCGTTCACCTGCTCCGTATGTGGGAAGGGATTCACTAACTCCTCCAGCCTCACTTCACACCAACTTGTTCACACTGATAAGAGACCTTTTAAATGTTCTGACTGTGAGAAGAGCTTTAAAAGCACAAGGGATCTTCTGACACACCAGCGAATTCACACTGGGGAGAGGCCGTTCACCTGCTCCGTGTGTGGGAAGGGATTCACTCAGTCATCCCAGTTTCTGATACACCAGCGAATTCACACTGGGGAGAGGCCGTTCACCTGCTCCGTATGTGGGAAGGGATTCACTAATTCCTCCCAGCTTCTGATACACCAGCGAAGTCACACTGGGGAGAGGCCGTTCACCTGCTCCGTGTGTGGGAAGGGATTCAAACTGTCATCCAACCGGCAGATGCACCGACGAGTTCACACTGGGGAGAGGCCGTTCACCTGCTCCGTGTGTGGGAAGGGATTCGTTCAGTCATCCACCCTGCTGAGACACCAGCGAGTTCACGACCGACTGCAGGGGTTGGATTCTGCTGTTATTGCTGCTGTTAATCACATCCAGGACTGAACCATGTTCATTCTGACAGTTGGGGTTTGTTTCTGCTGATGTTAATAACCCCTATAACTGGGCTGGAGTTTAATATTTTGAGATCTGTCAAATAGATTAGCTTTGTTTCTAACACACCGTGGGTCGAGTCCTTGATTTCTCGAAGATAAGGGGAGACTAATTGATGTCCTGTTAATGACTACTTCATTATTGGGCCTTTTTTCTTTTCTAACTCGAGATTATTTCAGTTCTCATACATTCGGTTACTCTCGTGCACTATCCCAGGAACCCCAAACCTTCCTGAGTGCCTCTCCTAGCCTTGGTATCAAGCGAAGGTATCGGTAACATGTCCATGTACCTGCCCTGGGAGTGTTTGATGGGACAGCGTAGAGGGAGCTTTACTCTGTATCTAACCCGTGCTGTACCTGCCCTGGGAGTGTTTGATGGGACAGTGTAGAGGGAGCTTTACTCTGTATCTAACCCGTGCTGTACCTGCCCTGGGAGTGTTTGATGGGACAGTGTAGTGGGAGCTTTACTCTGTATCTAACCCATGCTGTACCTGCCCTGGGTGTGTTTGATGGGACAGCGTAGTGGTAGCTTTACTCTGTATCTAACCCGTGCTGTACCTGCCCTGGGAGTGTTTGATGGGACAGTGTAGAGGTAGCTTTACTCTGTATCTAACCCGTGCTGTACCTGCCCTGGGAGTGTTTGATGGGACAGTGTAGAGGGAGCTTTACTCTGTATCTAACCCGTGCTGTACCTGCCCCGGGAGTGTTTGATGGGACAGTGTAGAGGGAGCTTTACTCTGTATCTAACCCGTGCTGTACCTGACTGGAGAGTGTTTCATGGGACAGTGTAGAGGGAGCTTTACTCTGTATCTAACCCGTGCTGTACCTGCCCTGGGAGTGTTTGATGGGACAGTGCAGAGGGAGCTTTACTCTGTATCTAACCCGTGCTGTACCTGCCCTGGGAGTGTTTGATGGGACAGTGTAGAGGGAGCTTTACTCTGTATCTAACCCGTGCTGTACCTGCCCTGGGAGTGTTTGATGGGACAGTGTTGAGGAAGCTTTACTCTGTATCTAACCCGTGCTGTACCTGCCCCGGGAGTGTTTGATGGGACAGTGTAGAGGGAGCTTTACTCTGTATCTAACCCGTGCTGTACCTGCCCTGGGAGTGTTTGATGGGACAGTGTTGAGGAAGCTTTACTCTGTATCTAACCCGTGCTGTACCTGCCCTGGGAGTGTTTGATGGGACAGTGTAGAGGGAGCTTTACTCTGTATCTAACCCGTGCTGTACCTGCCCTGGGAGTGTTTGATGGGACAGTGTAGAGGGAGCTTTACTCTGTATCTAACCCGTGCTGTACCTGCCCTGGGAGTGTTTGATGGGACAGTGTAGAGGGAGCTTTACTCTGTATCTAACCCGTGCTGTACCTGCCCTGGGAGTGTTTGATGGGACAGTGCAGAGGGAGCTTTACTCTGTATCTAACCCGTGCTGTACCTGCCCTGGGAGTGTTTGATGGGACAGTGTAGAGGGAGCTTTACTCTGTATCTAACCCGTGCTGTACCTGCCCCGGGAGTGTTTGATGGGACAGTGTAGAGGGAGCTTTACTCTGTATCTAACCCGTGCTGTACCTGACTGGAGAGTGTTTAAGGCAGACACTAGGGGGGGGGGCGATTTTCTCCGCCCCATGGCAGTGGGTTTGAAGGTGGGACAGTTGGCAAAATGGCAAAAACTGAGGGTGGGTTCGGAACCCGCCTCCGCGCAATTCTGCTGGCGGCGGGTTTGATGGGTGCGATTCGGTCCCGCCTCCATCAGTCGGGAGAGGTAGTTAAGACCCTTAAATAGTAGTTAAGGGCCTCTATAATCCTATTTTGACAGGCCTTCGTTATTTTACCACATTTTCAGCGTGTTGCACGACCCTCCTAAACCACACCAGCTGATCCTGGCGGGTTGACAAGTGGGTGGCCTCCTCACAGCTGCAGCTCCACCATTAAAACGGAGCTTTCATCAGGGAGCAGTTGCAGGTGGCAGAATTTTTGTTCCAAAGGTCTTTCAGCACTTTTAGCAGGCCTACCGAAGTCGGAGGTGCTGCAGCTTCTATCTCTCAACTGTGGGGCCTCCTTGGAAGACCCTCTCCCCGCTTGGACTGAGCGCTTCCCCAACGGCGGTATCTGCCAGCAGCATGGGAACCATTTATTTCCTTTCATCATGGACCTTAGAGTTGGATGAGGAGCAGCCACGGCAGCAGCAGAACAGGGCAGCTCAGCAGCAACAGCAGCAGGAGCCCCAACCTCCTGCTCACCCACCTGATGCTGCACAGGGCAGAAGGCACCAGCGCATGGAAGCACGTCGTGGAAGAAATGAACTCATCCTGGCCAGATTTGCATAGATTGTCCATTGTGGCACATGTGCTTGGCTCCTTCTTAACACATGATAGACAATGGACATGACTCTCTGGCCTCCTTTCACTCTGACCACGCAAATGTTGCGGAGCCCGTAATGTGGAGCTGCCTTAGCTGAAATAACAGAGGCCATCACGCCAACAGTTTGCCTCTCAAGATGGCGGCCGTTAACCCGGGCCTGTCACCGGGAGAAAGCCCCGCAGCTGCCGCCCCGCTCGGGGCAAACGCCCAGCCCGGAGGCTCTTGTTCGGGGCCTGAGGCCCACCCCGGGTGTTTGTGAAGCGGATAATGTTGAGTGTTTTAATAATGGGGCCTGGGGCCGCACTCGGGGTGTGTGCAGCCCGCGTCCCCCCGGGGTTTATTAACCCGCTCCCTGAGCTCTCTCACCTGATGTGTCAGCGGCTGCTGCCAAGGTCCGCGCATGCTCAGCTCACACTGTCCGGGTGATTGACGGGAGCTCCGGACCAATAGGAAGAGCGGGGCGGGGCTGGAGGACCGAGCGGGCAGCGGGTCCTCCAACCAATCGGAGGGTGTGAGGGGCGGGGCTTGTGGCACCCAGTGGGCGGGGCTCAGCCCGGAGCTCCGTCATTAACTGAAACTCTATCATTTTCAAACCTGATTTCTCTCAAACTCCAGGAGAAAACTGGACCTTTCTGTTGTGGCTTTAAACAGATGAACCCTGTGGTGTGGAGCAAACATTGCAACATTTGGTAGTGAAATGGATTCATTCAGGACAGACAGCAGGGATTATTTCAGGAAATAACACAGTGTAGTGAGAAAGGAAATGCAGTGGATGTTGTGTCGATGGATTGTCAAAAGGTGTTTGATAAGGTGCCGGACAGGAGGCTTGTTGATCAAATTAAGGCTCACGGTATTAAAGGGAGTGGGGCAGCGTGGATAGGAAGTTGGGTAAAGGGCAGAAAACAGAGAGTAGTGGTTAATGGATGTTCTTCAGACTGGAGGGATGTAAACAGTGGTGTCCCCAGGTCAGTGTTTGTTGTGCTGTCCTTAATATCTCTTTGTAACTTCATGCTTCCATCTGCACTACTTACTGTCTTCCCTAATTTAATGTCATCTGCAAACTTGGATATACAACTTTGTTTCTTCATCCAAGCCATTAATAAATATGGTGAAAAGTTGAGGCTCGAGAACAGATCCCTGGGGGACACCACTTGTCACAGCGAGCCAATCTGAGTACGTACCTTTCATCCCACTCTCTGTTCCCTACCTCCTGACCAATTCCTTACCGATCAAAAGGTTGCCTCCAATTCCGAGCACTCTCATTTTTGCCAATAATATTTTGTGCGAAACCTTATAGAAAGCCCTCTGGAAGTCCCTATAGACTACACCCTTTGACACTCCCTTATCTTTGTTATTAATGACTTAGAATGATAGAATCATACAGCAGAGGAGGCCATTCGGCCCATCGTGTCTGTGCCAGCTCTGTGTAAGAGCTATCCTATTGGTAGCCCAACAGATTTCTGCTTTTCAAGTATTTCTCCAATTCCCTTTTGAAAGTTACTATTGAATCTGCTTCCACCAGCCTTTCAGGCAGTGAATTCCAGGTCTCCACACCTTGTTGCCTAAAAAAAATGCTGCTCATTTCCCCCCTGGCTTTTTTGCCAATTATCTTAAATTACTTCCTCACTAAATTCAACTAGATCACTCAGATATGACTTACTTTTAACAAAGCCATGTTGACCCTCTCTGCTCAGCTCACATTTCTTCAAGTGCCCAGTCACTCTGTCCCCAATGACACTCGCTGGTGTGTCAGGAGGTTTGATAAAGCATTAAATCCCTTTCCACATTCAATGCAGGTGAACGGTCTCTCCCCAGTGTGAACTCGCTGGTGTGTCAGAAGGTTGGATGATTGAGTGAATCCCTTCCCACACACAGAGCAGGTGAATGGCCTCTCCCTGGTGTGACTGCGTCGATGAGTTTCCAGTTCAGACGGGTAATTGAATCCCTTCCCACAGTCCCCACATTTCCACGGTTTCTCCGTGGTGCGGGAGTCCTTGTGTCTCTCCAAGTTGGACGATCAGTTAAAGCCTCGTCCACACACAGAACACGTGTACGGTTTCTCCCCGCTGTGAATGGTGCGATGTTTTTTCAGGCTGTGTAACTGGTTAAAGCTCTTTCCACAGTCAGTGCCCTGGAACACTCTCACTCGGGTGTGTGTGTCTCGGTGCTTTTCCAGTCACACTGATGTTTGAAATCTTTTCCCACAGACAGACCAGACAAACATTTCTCCTTCCACATTCAAAGGCCGATGATATTCAGATCCTGATGAATGGAGTGACTCTGTCAGATCTTGATGTGATGTTTGGTTTGTGTTTCCCGTCTGCAAATCCTCCCCTTCTAATATCCTGTAAAAGGAGTTTACAAAAGTCATCACTGTAAGTACAGGATAGAAATTCAGAACAGACAATTCTAGTTTCTATGGAACATTCTTTCCTCTCTTGTTCCCCCAAAGCTGTAAATCCCCGTCCCACACACTCTCCCTCCTCCCTGTGCTGAAATCCAAACCCATCGCACCATCTCCAACATTTCTTTCCTCCACTCCCAGTTTCCCTCTACTCTGGTTGGGTTCAGTTCCACACCCGCTGTGTGCAGAGTGAGAATAAAATCAATGAGTCAATGATTGTCTCTCCTGGTCACTGGGACCCTGAAGCCCCGCCCACTCTCTGTTCCTGTACCAAGATGGCCGCGCATGCGCCCTGCTGCAGGTGGAACCGGTCTGTCTTTCCTCCACCAAGATGGCGGCGCGTAACCCGGGCCTGTCACCGAGAAAAAGCCTCACCGCTGCCGTCCGGCGGAACACAGACCGGGCCGCGGGATCTCATTCGGGCCTGAGGCCGTTCTCCAACTTTATAAACCCTGCGGCGCGGCCTACCCGCAGTTTATTAATCTCCCGACCCCGCTCCCGCCGACCTGCAGCTCCGCCCGGCGACCGCGCGAGGCTTTCTTTGTAAAGTCGGTGAGGGACACGTGACCCGGGCCCACGGCCTGATTGACGGGAGCTTCCGACCAATAGGGAGCGAGCGGGGCGGGGCTGGAGGAGCGAGCCGGCGGCGGGTCCTCCAACCAATCGGGGAGCCCGAGGGGCGGGACTAGCGCCGGCTGATTGTCTGATCCGCGGGGCAGCGAGTTTCTCCAGTCCCTTGTTCAGGGCCCGGGGCCAGGGGAGGCTGTGGGCCTTTATTCCCCTTATTGGACACAAGGCTCTTTGTCTCACAACACACTGGCTCAGGTTTTAATACAGACTTTTTAAATTCATGAATAAAAGCAGATAAACCCCGTGCTTCTGTGGAACAAACTTTTTAATATTTGGGAGTAAAAGTACAAGTTTTTTTCCCTCTGGGGAATTTATTATTAGTTTCAGAAACAACAACAACTTGTATTTATAAAGCGCCTTTAATGTAGTAAAACGTCCCAAGGCTCTTCACAGGATCGTTAGAAAACAAAATTGACACCGAGCCACATAAGGAGATATTCGGGCAGATGACCAAAAGCTTGGTCAAAGAGGTAGGTTTTAAGGAGCATCTTAAAGAAGGAGAGAGAGGTAGAGAGATGGAGAGGTTTAGGGAGGAATTCCAGAGCTTGGGCCCAGGCAGCTGAAGGCACGGCCACCAATGGTGGAGCGATTAAAATCGGGATGCTCAAGAGGCCGGAATTAGAGAAGTGCAGATATCTCGGGGGGGGTTGTGGGGCTGGAAGAGATGACAGAGATAGGGAGGGGCGAGGCCACGGAGGGATTTGAAAACAAGGATGAGAATTTTAAGGATGAGACACTTGAGGAAAAGCAGGGAGTGGGGGAGGGTCAAGCCCTTAAAGGGACAGGGTCGCTAATTCTGTTCTGCGACAGTTACTGGGACAGACTGTATCTCCCCCTCTCCTCCACACAGGGATTTGTGGTAGTTAAAGGGACAGTGATTCTCCTTGTTTTGCGAGATTGTAATTAAAGGGACACTACTCTGAGATGGCTGCGAACTTTTAGTGCCGCCAGCCTTTCTAAAACCTCTTCCTTTCTTTGAAGATCTGTGTGAACTCGCTGGTGACTCAGCAGGTTGGATGAACTCTGAAACCTCTTTGCACAGTCAGAACATTTAAAGGGTCTCTCATCGGTTCTGGGGCAGGAGGGATCTGGTTAACAGTGATCACAATATCATTAGGTTTAAAGTAGTTAAGGAAAGGGGCAAAGAAAAATCAGCGGTGAAAATACCCAGCTGGAAGAGAGCCAATTTCAGTGATTTGAGAAGGGATCGAGCACAGGTGGACTGGAAACAAAGATTGTCCAGGAAAACAGTGAATGACCAATGGCAGGCCTTCAAGGCTGAGATAGTTCGGGTACAAACCAAACATATTCCCATAAGGAGGAAAGATGGGGCATCCAAAGCTAGAGCTCCCTGGATGACAAAGGATATAGAGGTTAGAATAAAACAGAGAAAGGTTTATGACAAATGTCAGGTACAGAATACAGTCAAAAACCAGGAGAATACAGAGAGTGCGGGGGAAATTGAAACAGGATATAAGAAGGGCAAAGAGACAATATGAGAAAAGATTAGCAGGTAACATAAAAGAGAACCCAAAAATCTTCTATAAACATATGAAAAGTAAAAGGATAGTTAAAGGAATGGTGGGGCCGATTAGGGACCAAAAAGAAGCTCATCATACAGAGGCAGAGGGCATGGCTGAGGTACTGAATGAGTACTTAGCATCTGTCTTCACAAAAGAAGAGGATGAAGTTAATGTCGCAGTAGAGGAGGGGGAGTAGAGAAATTGGATAGGATAAAAATGGATAGAAAGGAGGTGCTCAATAGGTTGTCATCACTCAAAGTTAACAGGTCACGTGGTCCAGATGTGATGTATCCTAGGTTGCTGAGGGAAGCTAGGGTGGAGATAGCAGAAGCTCTGACCACAATCTTTCAATCTCCCTCAGATATATGAGAGTGGTGCCAGAAGACTGGAGGATTGCAAATGTTACACCCCTGTTTAAAAAAGGGGAGAGGGATAAACCTGGTAACTACAGGCCAATCAGTCTAATGTCAGTGGTGGGTGAACGACTAGAGACCATTGTCAAGGACAAAATTAATTCTCACTTGGAGAAGCATGGGTTAATAAGGGGCAGCCAGTATGGATTTGTTAAAGGTAAATTGTGTCTGACTAACCTGATTGAGTTCTTTGATGAAGTAACAGAGGGTTGATGAAGGTAGTGCAGCAGATGTTGTTTATATGGACTTTCAAAAGGCATTTGATAAAGTACCACAAAAGAGACTTACTTGGAGAATAGAAGCACAGGGAATTAAAGGGCTGATGGTAATTTGGGTATATAATTGGCTAAGGGAGAGGAGGCAGTGAGCAGTGCTGAGGGATGTTTTTCTGACTGGAGGGAAGTATGCAGTGGGTTCCCCCAGGGGTCGGGATTAGGACCATTGCTTTTCTTGTTATATATAAATGACCTGGACTTGGGTATAGGTGGACAATTTTGGAGTTTACGGATGATACAAAACTTGATAACATTGTAAATAGTGAGCAAAAAAGTAGCAGACTTCAGGAGGACATAGACAGACTGTGAAATGAGCAGACACATGGCAGATGCAATTAAATGTGAATATGTGTGAAATTATGCACTTATGGAGAAACAACATGGAGAGGCCGTATAATATAAATGGTGTAATATAGAACATAATATAATATAGAAGCACAACGTAAGCTCGAGGAACAGCATCTCATCTTTCGATTAGGCACTTTACAGCCTTCTGGACTCAACATTGAGTTCAACAATTTCAGACTATAACCCCCCCATTTTTTCAGGCGGCAGCTGTTGATTATTCTGCCATCCCCATTTGCAACATTTTATCTCTCCTGCCTTTAATCCTAACACAGACCGTTCCTTTAGTTCCTTCCTCCCCCCCCACCCCTTTCTCTGCCTCTGCACCTGCTTAAAACCTGTTACATCTCCAACTTTTACCAGTTCTGACGAAGGGTCACAGACCTGAAATGTTAACTCTGTTTCTCTCTCCACGGATGCTGCCTGGCCAGCTGAGTGTTTCCAGCATTTTCTGTTGTTATTTCATAATATAAATGATACTATTTTGAGGGGGTGCAAGAGCAGAGGGACCTGGGGGTCCATATTCACAAATCTTTGAAAGTGCCACGGCAAGTTGGTGAGGCGGTTCAGAAAGCGTATGGGATACTTGGCTTTGTAAATAGGGCCATTGAATACAAAAACAAGGAAGTTACACTAAACCTTTACAAATCACTAGTTAGGCCTCAGCTGGTGTCTTGTGTACAGTTCTGGGCACCACACTTTAGGAAGGATGTCAAGGCCTTGGAGAGGGTGCAGAGGAGGTTGACCAGGATGGTACCAGGGATGAGGGACTTCAGTTATGTGGAGAGATTGGAGAAGCTGGGATTGTTCCCCTTAGAGCAGAGAAGGTTAAGAGGAGACCTAATAGAGGTGTTCAAAATGATGAGGGGTATTGATTGAACAAGTAGGGAGAAACTGTTCACTCTGGCAAGTGGGTCGGTAACCAAAGGTCACAGATTTAAAATAGTTGCTAAAAGAACTAGAGGTGAATGAGGAGAATTGTTTTCACACAGAGGGTTGTTAAGATCTGGAACGCACCATCTGAAAGGATGCTGGAATCAGGTTCCACAGGAACTTTCAAACGGTGATTGGACGTGTACTTGAAGAGGACTAGTTTGCAGAGTTCTGGGGATAAAGCTGGGGTTTGGGACTAAATTGGACAGTTCTTTCAAAGAGCCGGCACAGACACGATGGGCCGAATCACCTCCTTCTGTGCTGTTAGATTCGATGATCAGTGTGAACACGCTGGTGTCTCTTAAGGCTCTTCGAGCTTTTAAAGCTCTTCCCACAGTCAGAACATTTAAAGGGTCTCTCGTCAGTGTGAACTCGCTGGTGTGACAGGAGGGTGGATGAATGAGTGAATCCCTTCCCACACACGGAGCAGGTGAACGGCCACTCTCCAGTGTGAACTCGCTGGTGTTTCTTCAACTCCCGGGAGCTTTTAAAGCCTTTCCCACAATCAGAACATTTAAACGGTCTCTCGTCAGTGTGAACAAGCTGGTGTGTCAGCAGGTTGGAGGACCGAGCGAATCCCTTCCCACACACGGAGCAGGTGAATGGCCTCTCTCCAGTGTGGAGGAGCCGGTGTCGCTTCAGCTCCCGGAAGCGTTTAAAGCTCTTCCCACAGTCAGAACATTTCAAGAGTCTCTCGTCAGTGTGAACAAGCTGGTGTGACAGCAGAGTGGATGAATCAGTGAATCCCTTCCCACATTCGGAGCAGGTGAACGGCCTCTCACCAGTGTGGAGGTGCTGGTGTCTCAGCAGGTTGGTTGACCGAGTGAATCCCTTCCCACACGCGGAGCAGGTGAACGGCCTCTCACCAGTGTGAGCTCGCTGGTGTCCCTTCAGCTCCCCGGGGCTTTTAAAGCTCATCCCACAGTGGGAACATTTAAATGGTCTTTCATCAGTGTGAGCAAGCTGGTGTCTCAGCAGGGTGGATGAACCAGTGAATCCCTTCCCACACACGGAGCAGGTGAACAGCCTCTCCCCAGTGTGAGCTCCCTGGTGTGTTGTCAGATCCCGGAAGATTTTAAAGCTCTTCCCACAGTCAGAACACGTAAATGGTCTCTCATCAGTGTGAACACGCTGGTGTCCCTTCAGATCCCCGGAACATTTAAAGCTCTTCCCACAGTCAGAGCATTTACACGGTCTCTCATCAGTGTGAACAAGCTGGTGTCTCAGCAGGGTGGATGACAGGGTGAATCCCTTCCCACACACAGAGCAAGTGAATGGACTGTCCCCGGTGTGACTGTGATGATGAACTTCCAACGCAGACGGGGAACTGAAGCCCTTCCCACCATCCCCACCTTGACTCAGATTCTCCCCGGTGTGACGGTGCACGTGTCTCGCCAGGTCAGGAGATTGGCTGAATCCGCGTGCACACACGGAACACGTGTGCGGTTTGTCATCGCTGCATTCGCTGCTTTCTCCTTCCATGTGCAAAGGCCGATGATATTCAGGTCCTGATCAATCGAGCGATTCAGATCTTGATGTGATGTTTGGTCTGAGCTTCCTGTCTGTAAATGCTCCACTTCTAAAATCCTGTAAAATGAGTTTAGAAAGGGGTAAGAGGGAGAATGCTGTCTCATGTTCCTCTTTCCCAAACCCAGGGGCAGTGAAGCTGATTTCAAGGCTCCAGCTGCTGCACAGGTTACATCAGCTGCACAGGTTAACATCAGCAGAAACAAACCCCAACTGTCAGAATAAACATGGTTCAGTCCTGGATGTGATTAACAGCAGGAAAAGTAGCAGACTCCAACACCTGCAGTCACTTGTGAACTCACTGGTGTCTCAGCAGGTGGGATGACCGAGTGAATCCCTTCTCACGCACTTGGCAGGTGAACTGCCTCTCCCCAGTGTGAACTCGCTGGTGTGTCAACAGGTTGGATGAGTGAGTGAATCCCTTCCCACACTCGGAGCAGGTGAACAGTGTGACTGCGCCGATGATTTTCCAGCTGGGTTGGCTAAGTGGATCCCTTCCCATAGTCCCCACATTTCCACGGTTTCTCCATGGTGCGGGTGTCCTTGTGTCTCTCCAGGTTGGACGATCAGTTGAAGCCTCGTCCACACACAGAACACGTGTACGGTTTCTCCCCGCTGTGAACGGTGCGATGTTTATTCAGGCTGTGTAACTGGTTAAAGCTCTTTCCACAGTCAGTGCACTGGAACACTCTCACTCGGGTGTGTGTGTCTCGGTGCTTTTCCAGTCACACTGATGTTTGAAATCTTTTCCCACAGACAGAACAGACAAACATTTCTCCTTCCACATTCAAAGGCCGATGATATTCAGGTCCTGATGAATGGAGTGACTCTGTCAGATCTTGATGTGATGTTTGGTTTGAGTTTGCGGTGTGTAAATGCTGCCCTTCTCACAGCCTGTAAAAGGAGTTTCCAAAAGCCATGACTGTGAGTCCAGGATAGAAATTGACAAGATTCTCTCCTCCTGGTTCCTGGCCAAGGGGGCCGCGCATGCGCCCTGCTGCCCCCTGAGCCTGTCAAGATGGCGGCCGTTAACCCGGGCCTGTCACCGGGAGAAAGCCCCGCAGCTGCCGCCCCGCTCGGGGCAAACGCCCGGCCCGGAGGCTCTTGTTCGGGGCCTGAGGCCCACCCCGGGTGTTTGTGAAGCGGATAATGTTGAGTGTTTTAATAATGGGGCCTGGGGCCGCACTCGGGGTGTGTGCAGCCCGCGTCCCCCCGGGGTTTATTAACCCGCTCCCTGAGCTCTCTCACCTGATGTGTCAGCGGCTGCTGCCAAGGTCCGCGCATGCTCAGCTCACCTTCTGTTGTTCAGGTTTAAAGGTCAAGCCCCGCCCCTCACACACTCCGATTGGTTGGAGGACCCGCCGCCTGCTCGGTCCTCCAGTCCCGCCCAGCTCGCTCCCTATTGGTCCGGAGCCCCCGTCAATCACCCGGGCAGTGTGAGCTGAGCATGCGCAGACCTTGGCAGCAGCCGCTGACACATCAGGTGAGAGAGCTCAGGGAGCGGGTTAATAAACCCCGGGGGGACGCGGGCTGCACACACCCCGAGTGCGGCCCCAGGCCCCATTATTAAAACACTCAACATTATCCGCCCGCCGCTTCCCGGTTTCTCCCGATTCCTTCAGCCAAGGGGCCCCGCGCCAAACTCCGGGACAGACAGGAAGCGTCTGTAAATGGAGGAGAAATGGTGACTGGTCAGGGAGCGTCTGGAAATGGTGAAGAAATGGGGACTGGTCAGGGAGCGTCTGTAAATGAAGGAGAAATGGGGACTGGTCAGAGAGCATCTGTAAATGAAGGAGAAATGGGGACGGGGTCAGGGTGCGTCTGTAAATGGAGGACAAATGGAAACTGGTCAGGGAGCATCTCTAAATGGAGGAGAAATGGAGACTGGTCAGGAAGCGTCTGTAAATGGTGGAGAAATGGGGACGGGGTCAGGGTGCGTCTGTAAATGAAGGAGAAATGGTGATTGGTCAGGGTGTGCCTAGTTTCTATGTTTCTATATTTTAAATGGAGGAGAAATGGAGACTCGTTAGGGAGCGTCTGTAAATAAGATAGGTGATGCTCAACACTCAGGTGGGCAAGACAAAAATCTACAACAATGTGTTTAAAACAAAACTCATTTATTTAACATATATCCAGAATAATAAACTCCAGCCTAGTTATTATCAGCAACAGTAACAGCAGAATCCAAACCCCGTAATCACATGTGAACGCGCTGGTGTGTCAGCAGGTTGGATGACTGAGTGAATCCCTTCCCACACACGGGGCAGGTGAACGGCCTCTCCCCAGTGTGAACTCGCTGGTGTGTCAGCAGGTTGGATGACTGAGTGAATCCCTTCCCACACACGGGGCAGGTGAATGGCGTCTCCCTAGTGTGAGTGTGTTGGTGTGTCAGCAGATTCTTTTTACTTTTAAATGTCTTCTCACAGTCAGAACATTTAAAAGGTCTCTCACTGGTGTGAACAAGTTGGTGTGTAGTGAGCTGGGATGATTGAGTGAATCCCTTCCCACATACTGAGCAGGTGAACAACCTCTCCCCAGTGTGTACTCGCTGGTGTGTCAGCAGGTGGAATGACTGAGTGAATCCCTTCCCACACACGGGGCAGGTGAACGGCCTCTCCCCAGTGTGAACTCGCTGGTGTCTCAGCAGGTTGTTTGACTGAGTGAACCCCTTCCCACACTCAGAGCAGGTGAACGGCCTCTCCCCAGTGTGAACTCGCTGGTGTATCAAAAGGTCGGAAGACTGAGTGAATCCCTTCCTACATTCAGAGCAGGTGAATGGCTTCTCCCCAGTGTGAGTGCATTGGTGTGTCAGCTCACCACCACCTTCTCAAGGGCAATTAGGGATAGGCAATAAATGCTGGCCTTGCCAGGAACACTCACATCCCAATAATTAATTTAAAATATCTTAATTAATTAAAACTATTCGCAATATACATTAATGATCTAGAGAAGGGAACTAAATGTAATATCTCCAAGTTTGCAGATGACACAAAGCTGGGTGGGCGTGTGTGCTGCGAGGAGGATACCGAGAAACTCCAGGATGATTTGGACAGGTTGGGTGAGTGGGCAGAAGCGTGGCAGATGCAATATAACGTGGATAAATGCGAGGTTATCCACTTTGGTGTCAAAAACAGAAAGGCAGACTATTATCTGAATGGCAATAGATTGGGAGAAGGGGAAGTGCAATGAGACCTGGGTGTCCTTGAGCACCAGTCGCTGAAGGTAAGCATGCAGGTGCAGCAGGCGGTGAAGAAGGCAAATGGTATGTTGGCCTTCATAGCGAAAGGGTTTGAGTATAGGAACAGGGATGTCCTGCTGCAGTTGTACAGGGCCTTGGTGAGACCACACCTTGAGTACCGTGTGCAGTTTTGGTCGCCTTATCTGAGGAAGGATGTTCTAGCTATGGAAGGAGTTCAGCGAAGATTCACAAGGCTGATACCTGGGATGGCAGGAATGACATATGAGGAGAGATTGGGTCGATTGGGCTTATACTCGCTGGAGTATAGAAGAATGAGAGGGGATCTCATCGAAACATATAAAATTCTGACAGGTCTGGACAAACTAGATGTAGGAAGAATGTTCCCGATGGTCGGAGAGTCCAGAACCAGGGGTCATAATCTAAGGATAAGGGGTAAGCCATTTAGGACAGAAATGAGGAAGAATTTCTTCACCCAGAGAGTGGTCAACCTGTGGAATTCTCTACCACAGAAGGTAGTTGAGGCCAAGTCATTAAATATATTCAAGAATGAGTTCGATATATTTCTTAAAGATAAAGGTATCAAGGGATATGGGGAGAAGGCAGGTACAGGGTATGAGTTTGGATGATCAGCCATGATCTCATCGAATGGCGGAGCAGGCTCGAGGGGCCGAATGGCCTACTCCTGCTCCTATCTTCTATGTTTCTATGTTTAAAAGCCTCTACAGAAATACTTGTTCCTAAAACAATACTATTTTACATTGTATGGAAAGTGTCTGTTTAACAATCTCATCTCCCTTGGAATCCACCCCCCTTGACAGTCTCACATTGGAAATTTGAAATAAAAACAGAAAATGCTGGAGATACTCAGCAGGTCAGGCAGCATCTGTGAAGAGAGAAACAGAATTAACGTTTCAGATCGATGACCTTTCGTCAGAACTGGAATTGTTGGGTCCTCCTGGCCTCAAAAATACTCGGGCTTAAACCCAGCAGCTTCTCCTCCATCTCCACTCCAGCTCAAACTGATACACCATGAAAGACCTACACAGGCGGCCAGGGACCTACCTTCCGTCAGCCAGCAATAAATCTCTTCCCGACAGCCGCTGATTAATGGCGGCCGCAGCACCCACAATTCCCCGCGCCCCAGAAACCGCTCTATCCAAGGCGCTGATTTCCCCGCTGAGAGTGCGCATGCTCCCCGGGGCCGCGGGCCATTCTGGGAGCCTGGCTCCTGTCCTTTGTCCCGAGTCGGACTCGGTGGAACCGGCTGAAGAAACCGGGAAGCGGCGGCTCGGATGGGGGAGGCGCTGCACCCTGGGTTTCCTGGTGCCGGGGCCCTGGCCGCACGTCCGCCGGGCCCGGCCGCTCTGATTCGGGGCCTGAGACGCGCACTCGGTGTTGCTGAGGCCGCGCTCGCCCCCGCTCAGTTTCCTGGAGCCGCACCGCGCATGCTCCGCGCAGGAAGCCGGTCTCCGGGGACCAGCCCTTCCCGCGCCTGCGCGCTGCGCCCCTGCTGATGGAGATAGGCCGTATTCACCCGCGCGGGGCACTCTGGTTCTTTATTCCTTCATGGGATGTGGGCGTCGCTGGCAAGGCCAGCATTTATTA